>NW_021027160.1:553208-629405 GCF_004153795.1 Camellia sinensis | reverse complement strand
CCGTTGAGCCATACTTCACTTTGTTTTCCATTCCTCCATGCTGCGGTCCGATGTTCCGCCTCTACAACGTGTGCCCTACGTCTGCGGGAGGACCCTCCTCGAGCTCCTCGAAAAGGCCTGGATGGCCCAGCTCCTCGGAAAGGCCTGGATGGTCCAGCTCCCTGAGAAGGCCCAGATGGCCCAGCTCCGTAAAAAGGCCCAGATGGCCCAGCTCCCCAAGGAGGCCCAGGTGGCCTGGCCCGTGGTTGAGCATATACAAGAGGCATCTGAAAATGAAAAGTTCAATACATCAATTCAAATATGAAAATCAGATACGAGTACAGTATGTGAGTGGGGTGTGTGTCGGATGTGCTCTACAATACAAAAGAATGCTCAAAACCAGTGTGTCATCAGAAGTGTAATAAATACAAGAAAAATGAACGGTACCTGCACACCCATAACGGATAGGTGTGTCTCTCTCCGAAGGACCATGCCCTCAAGTGCGGCCATCACCCCGAGAATCTCGTCCGCATACTCAACCGGAGGCTGTAGATACAAAGGCAAAACTATCAGTAAAGGAATGAATGTCTAAGTACCCGATTGGTAAATCAAAGCTATAAATCATACCGGTGGTGAATCAGGATACCTGACATATCTATGGTCAGGAAGTGGAGGCTCTAGCGGAATCGGGTAAGGAGTCCCAAAACGCCATCCCGTCAACTCAGACGGCATGTCCATCCAGGATGAGGATAAGTCGGAGTAATCTGAGGAACCGATCTACCCCCACCTCTCGATGTAGCAGCCCTACTAGTAGAAGGGGCGTCTGCAGCCCGAGCCCGGGCCTGGCTCGAAGATGACGTACCAGCAGACCTCGTCATCGGGGTGCGAGCCCCCGCCATTAGAGGCATCAAATATGTATGACGGTAAGTGGCATAGTCCCCCTCCTCGAGGTGCAACAGGGCATCACTACCCAGCATACCGCCAACTATCTCCTGGTGACAGAGCCTATCAGCAGTCCGCATACTGACTGGGGGTGCTGCGGGAGGGTCCTGAGAAGTGTACCCCCATACCTGACGCAAAAAGCGTTCCCCCAAAAACCATGCTCTACCAACAGGTCCCTCGAGCAGGAACCTGTACTGGGAGGTGCCCGATCCTCCAGGATACTGAAATCGGAGACCATCGCCCAAGGGTGCCCAAGGCTGCCATGTAATCTGCGGATAACAAGTGAATAAACCAATCAGAAATCAGGAACGTGCAGGGCAAATCAGAGATAAAAATGGGAAGAACTGAGGGTTCTGAAGTACGTCCGATGGGCGCACAGTGTCAAAATACTGTCGCAGATAAATGAGAGTCTCTCGGGGTCTCGGCCGGTGCGGGCCCTCGAACACCAGTGAATATGGGGTCATGGGGGGCCCTGCCACCTCCAACTCTGGGGCTAATACTGGGAAGTATACGTAGACCCATAGCTGAGAAAAGCAGTGCAGAATGTAAGTACAAAGTGCTGAGAGGAAAATACAGACTGTAAAGTGCACTGTGTGTGCAATGTACAAGTAATGAAGAGCAGAAATGTAAATCAAGGGGATAGAAAAGTACCTCCCAGGCTCTCCAATGACCGCCAAGTAAGTCTCCCCGCCCGCGGGAGGTGGCGCTCGTATAGTAGTAAAGGGTAGCCAGGCCGGCGCCACCCCAGTCGTATCGACTGACCTGTGATAGGTCAACCAGAGCGCTCAACAGATATAGCCTGACCGTGTTCCCTCTATCGGCAAACAGAGTAGTCCCGAAGAGGAACATAAGGAACCAGCGGGCATACTGCTCTGTCTCCTTAGGAGTCTCAGGCTCCATCTCCGCCCGTCGGAAGTGAGAAGAGAACCAAGTGTATCGAACTCTCCCGGAGACTCTGTCGACAGGCGGGCGAGCTCCCAGTAGATATATCCAAGCGGCCTCCCACTCGCCCATGTCCTCGTCATAAGGAATGGACCAACCTCCTATGTCCAGGCCGGTCAATACCGCAAAATCCAGAGGGGTCATAGTAATGTCCCCAGTGGTAGAGAAATGAAAGGAGTTGGTGGTGTCCCACCATCTCTCTACCAAAGCCGCCATCAGTGTCCTCCTGGCAGGACAACGTGACAACCCAATGCAGAAGGCCCCGAACCCTACCAAGTCTACTAAATCCCGGACAGCCTCCGGGAGCTCAACATACCAGTCCCGCGCGGCGGTGGAGCCGTACCCCCGTACACTGCGAGAACTAACCTGCATTCAGAATGAATACATGTGTCAGTATGAAATGAATGAGCTGTGTGCCAATGAAATGAATGAACTGCGTGTTCGACTTCAACTAGTGTGGGCTGCGTGTTCACTATCAATCTGGGCTGCGTGTTCAGGAAATTTAAGTTTGGGCTGCGTGTTCAACTTTCAATCAGTGTGGGCTGCGTGTTCACTATCAATCTGGGCTGCGTGTTCAGGAAATTTAAGTTTGCGCTGCGTGTTCAACTTTCAATCAGTGTGGACTGTGTGTTCAGGAAATTTAAGTTTGGGCTGCGTGTTCCACTTTCAATCAGTGTGGGCTGCGTGTTCACTATCAATCTGGGCTGCGTGTTCAGGAAATTTAAGTTTGGGCTGCGTGTTCAACTTTCAATCAGTGTGGGCTGCGTGTTCACTATCAATCTGGGCTGCGTGTTCAGGAAATTGAAGTTTGGGCTGCGTGTTCAATTTTCAACTAGTGTGGGCTGCGTGTTCAGGAAATTAAAGTTTGGGCTGCGTGTTCAACTCTCAATTAGTGTGGGCTGCGTGTTCACTATCAATCTGGGCTGCGTGTCCAGAAAATCGGAGTTTGGGCTGTGTGTTCTACTCTAAGTCAGTTAGTGCTGTGTGTTCACTTTCAAATTCGGGCTGTGTGTTCGACAAATCAGTGTTTGAGCCGTGTGTTCACCTCTTAACTAATGTGTACTGTGCGTTCGCAATCAATTAATGAGCCGAGTGTTCAGAAATTCAAGTGTTTAAACTACATGTTCAGGAGGCAAGCAAAGTACTATGTCATAAGCTAAACTGTGTGTTCAAGCATGGCAAAGGTGCGAAATGTACGAAAAGTTTGGAAAATGAAGTAAATACCTCTCGAGCCTCATGGGAGAGGTGATGCTCTGGCTCTCGGAGAAACAGATCCCCAGGTGCTCGCTCATCAAAATCAGTGAAATGACGGAAAACGGCACGAGGAAGGACATGTGCTGGCGGAGCGTACCTCCCGGGAATAAAAGGTCGGACCCTCGGGGGCAAAGTCATGGGATCAAAATCGTCCCCGGCACCCGGAAAGCCTCCACCATGGGGAGAATTACCCACCATTTTCAGAAAATCTGCAAAAGGAGCAAAAATGAGCGAAAATGAGCCAAAATTGGAAAAAGTCAACAAAAGTCAACTCTCGGGAAATGAAAAAGTCAACAAAAGTCAACTCCCGAGAAAATCTTCCAAATATTGAGACAAACTTACCTCAAGTGGCGAAAATGAGAAAAGAAGCTCCGAAACCAAAATTTACTCCGTACAAAGTGCTTGAAACTAAATATTTTTGTGAAAACAACTTGCGTGGGGCGTTGGAAAACGCGTATGGAACTCAGATCTGGAGAAGAAAGTGGTGTAGGAGGCAAGAGAAGAGAAGATCTCGGCTGCATTTATAGGCTCAAAGTCTTTGGATGAGGGAGCATGAAGAAAGGAGGTGAAAGGACCAAAATGCCCTCGGATTTGGGCAGATGGCCGGCCGGCCGGCCACCTTTTCTAGCCGGCCAGCCATTTACTTTTTGGAAAACCGGCCGGCCAGCCATTCTCTTTTTGTAAAACCAGCCGGCCAGCTCTCATCCCTCATAAAACTAGCCGGCCATGTCCCTCACAGGCTCACCTAGCTCCCTGCAAATTTTGAGGAAGATTGGAGTTCCCGGGACCTGAAAAAGTTCAAGAAAAATACACTTCCGGTCGCGAAATTGCTCTGCCGGAGCTTCAAGTTCTGACACGTGTCTCATCATTATTCATCAAAATCAAGATGTATCCTTTTGAATATGTTGTAGTCTTTCTAGGAAATTGAATCGAAGGCCGTCATCGAAGTCGCCTTCGCCGAAACACGCGTTTCCTTGCTCGTCATTTCGTAAGAAACGGGCACCATGATTTATGCTCGTTTTGCACTATCATGCACATAACTTGCATTCTCACAAGCATACTTGCATTATTGTGCGCTTTTCTTGATATTACCATACCTCCGCGCTTAAGCATGCTTTGTCATTCACGTTCCTTTCTCGCATCGCGATGCATTCACTTGCCGACACTGCGTGTGTCGAACTTTCAGAATCACATTGAATATATGTTGTTAGCATATTGTGCTTGTTGAATTTCTCTCTTTTACAGGCACGATATTGTATGTACGGTTCATTTGAGGCTGGTGCGACCAGACGAATCGCGCAGGTATCGTATCTTCTCCGTGTGAGACGGGGCTGTGTGTTCACAATTCTCCGCATTCTTAACTGCATAAAATGTAGTTGTTGCTTTGCATTCTTGCTTAAAACTGTTGCATCTATTTGCGAATACTTGCTTCATTACAGCTTGCTGCATTTGCACATGGGCCCAACAAAACTCACCATGTTCATATGCATGCTTCAAAATCTTATCACCTCGTTAAAAATATGTTATTTTTTGTCACATTTTTTTTTTAAATATGATAGAACTTGTTTTCCATTCTAGTCTCGTCATGATAGATATCACTTGACATCCTCATTTTATTTTTTTATCTATATTTTTTAAATTTGTTTAAAATACAAATTGGTTACTATAGTTTTAAAAATTATAAATATTTCCTTTATTAGAATTTCTTATCTAACAGAATTAACAAAATAAATGAAATTTTTAATAACTCTCTCATACAATAATAAAATTATTATAATTGTTAATTAAATTATATTTGTGATAATTAAAATTGTTAATTAACTCAATGAATTATTAATGAAAAAATGCCACTTGTCATGTGATCACAAATTTAAACGGATGAGATATAATTTTCAAAAAATAAAGAGGCAATTCACATTTTAAACAAATTTTAATACATATATAAAATTGCACCTCCAACTTTTTCATTTCGGAGTCCGGTTTCCGGTTTTTCGGGACCGTTGGCCGTGTGCCTCGGTTCGGGACCGCTTAACCATCTCCGTTTGCTCTAAATTTTGGCATACATCTTATTTGCTCCCTTTTGAGGGACACTGGGGTCTGAGAAACCCACCTCGTGGCCGAATGCCACTTTCGGTGCTTAACAGCCCGTTTTCGGGACCCCGAACTGCGTGTTTTGGTCCCCGAGCATTCGTTTTGCATCGATTTTTGTTAATTTTTGGCAGGTACCTCTGTTTTATCACCGGGAAGGCCATAGAAGGGTGGGAGGCCAACAATTGTTTCAACAACCAGTTTTTGCTCCTCCAGCGCCCTCCGACGCCCGTTTTTCTCACTTCCGAGCTGATGTTGAACAACCTGGGCACTTTTTCTTGAACTTTGAACCACATATTTGTGATGTACACACATGGGAGGATCCTAAAAGTTGGTGGTCGGCCACTAATTTTGCTTGACCCTTTTGATCCCCTCCTTCCGAGCCAATGTTGAACACCCTTGGGCCATTTTCTTGAACTTTGAACCACATATTTGTGTTGTACACACATGGGAGGACCCTAAAAGTTTATGGCCAGCCAGAAAATCTAATTGAACCTTTTGAACCCCTCCTAAAAATGGCTTGTTCTCTCTCCTGTTTTAGAGTTTCCAAATTCGAACCACAGGGTTGTGAAGAGGAGTGATTAATGGAACTTATATAAAAAGGGGCACTATACACTCAACTCCTCTCTTTTGTTCATTTTGGCTGAAATTACTCTAAGAAAAGAGACAGAGGATCGGCTAGAGAGGGAGAAAGAAGGTGAATTGTGTGTTTGGCTCAAGTCTGTGAAATTGGAAGGTTGAACTCAAGAATTAACCATAGATTGGAAAGACTGAGCTTCTAGGTGAGTAATCAACTCATAATTCATGAGTTGAACTTGTGATTTTGTGAATTCTAGTGATTTTGTAGTTCATGGCAAAGATTTAGTTAAAAATGAAGCTAGAATGAACATGCATGCATAGAATTACCATAAGTAAGCAAGGATTGTATAATCTATCATGTAGTTTGTTAATCATGAGAAATTGAGTTGTAGGATCATACATGCAAGCATGATTTGGATGAATTACATGTGTTTAAGCATCACTTGGCCCATTTGAAATGGAATTGGAGTTAAAAGATTGCATGCATGTTTGATTATTGAAGATATGGAGCTCATATGAGGTTTGAAAGCATGAGCCATGATTATACAAAAATGTTGATTGCTTTTGAAGAATTGAACCATGATTTTGAGCAATTTGCCTTATGTTGTTTGTGTACTCATGATATATAATGTATTTCTCTATTTTGGTACCTTAATTTGAGCTTTGGAGCCTTTGAATATCAAGTTTGAGCTCAAGAACAAGTTCGGGAAAACCCAGAATTCTTGACATCTGCTCGAGCGGGGGAACCGCCGCTTGAGCGTAAATTACGAGCTCCCAGTATATTTTGCAGACATGATGTCCGCTCGAGCGGGGAGCTATGTAGAATGACCTTCAGATCGAGCGTCCAAGTTCACGCTCGAGCATAGAAATGTGACAACCAGTACTTTTGCAGACTTAATGGGTCTGCTTGAGCGGGGAAGTCCACGCTTGAACGAGGGACCCCTGTTTCTGAAATTTTGTAAATGTGTTCTATGTCTCATTTTCCGTGCTCTTTCACTTCTAAGTACTTTTAGGCATGCATTGAGCATTATGAATTAATTAAAAGAATGAGAATGAAGCCTAAAGAGGAATATGTGAATTACGAACGGATTGAATTGTTTATGACCCATTGTGTTCGTGGAATGTGTAGGGTCGAGCCCCAGGGCAAATCATCAAGCCGATCACTGTGAGTAATATCTTAATAAAGATATCTAAAATATGTTGTTTGTCCAATTGCTTACTTCTATGTAAGTCTTATAAGTTCGTTAATTTGAATGGTGGACAAATGTATAAATGTGTTCTGTGTCTCATTTTCTGTTCTCTTTCACTTCTAAGTACTCTTAGGCACGCATTGAGCGTTATGAATGAATTAAAAGAATGAGAAAGAAGCCTAAAGAGGAATATGTGAATTAAGAACGGATTGAATTGTTTGAGACCCATTGTGTTCGTGGAATGTGTAGGGTCGAGCTCTAGGGCAAATCATCCAGCCGATCAATGTGAGTAATATCTTAATAAAGATATCTGAAGTATGTTGTTTGTCCAATTGCTTACTTGTATGTAAGTCTTATAAGTTCGTTAATTTGAATGGTGGACAAATGTTTGCTACGCCAAAAGAATGAATGGGCCAAATGCCAGTTTAACATGAATGAAAGAATGAATGGGCCAAAGGCCAGTTTGACATAAATGAATGGGCCAGAGGCCGTATGACATGAATGGATGGGCTAAAGGCCGTATGACACAAATGATTGGGCCAAAGGTTGTTGAACGGGAACGAATTGGGCCCAAGGCCGTTTGATGTGTTTGGAATCGTAATCACTTGACCTATACATATTTATATATATGCCTGATAGAAATACGAATTGGGTCCAAGGCCGTTTGGTGTATATTGTTCTAAATACTGTTCGTGTATTTTTCGTATTTGATATTATTCACTGGACTTTCGCTCACACTCATTCCTGCGTTTGTAGGTGAGCCAAGAGAGGTCCAAACCCAGCCACAGTGAAGTTTGTGTGGAACAACCAAGGTTTTGAAGAGTTAGCCCTTACGTCTCACGCACGAGACTCGTCTTTGCCCTTTTGTTATCTTGTTATATTTTGTCATGTTGGCGAGGACTTTGGATACATTTGTATATAGTTTTGATTGGCTGACTTAGACTTAGATGATCCCGTATGTGCAGAACTTGGTGTTAGTACATATTTTGATGTGAGTTATTAACATGTATATGTACGGTTTGTTATGATGTGCCATATAAGCACAGCTCTAAGGACAAAGTTCTAAATTTGCTTCCGTTTGGCCCTTTTACTCTGATGAGTTACGTGTGGTTTGGTTTGAGGCTGTAGGTAATCCCTCGATTAATGGCCAGTTATGTCCTTAACCTATAAGGGGCGGGTTCGGGTTATGACAGAGTGGTATCAGAGCACGAGTTAATAACTCACACACTTGTCCAAAAGAGAAATAAGCATCTAGAAAAGATCTAGGATGCATGCATGTGATGAGTATGAGTCTGAAAGCATCTAGAATACGCTTAAATGTTTTGATTTGAATGATTATGTATTACAAGTTTGTGATTTGCTTGCATTGCGAATTATTTGAATATGTATGCTCTTTAGTATAATGCAAGTTTAATTAGATGCTAAGAACAAGAGGTGATGAGATAGAGGAGTCCTCTACTTCCAGAATGGATAGAATGGAAAGATTGATTCAGGAAATGGCAGAAACATTGAGGCCACAACAAGAGTGGCCACAATAGTGGCAGCAACCACATCCTCCACCTCCACTTCCGGCACCACCTGTGCCAGATAACCAGAACGATGACCGAATAATAGCTCTCACCAAAGAGTTTAAGAAAATGAAACCACCACAGTTCCATGGGGGATTAGATCCGTTGAAAGCCGAAGCAATGGTCCTCAGCATCGAAAAGCTACTTGAAGTGTTCCCTTGTTCAGAGGCACAGAGAGTGCTTCTAGCCACCTTTATGCTAGAAGATGAAGCAAGAAGATGGTGGATGTTAATGCGTGAGAATCATAAAGATGTTGACTGGACCAAATTTTTGGAAATTTTCTATGATAAGTACGTCCCGCAGTGTGTCTGGGACAGGAAAGTATCAGAGTTCATGGAACTTAAGCAAGACAGTATGACTGTAGCTAAGTATGAATCCAAATTCGCTGAATTGGCCAGGTTTGCACCACGTGTATGATACTGATTATAAGAAAGTGAGGAATTTTGAAGGTGGGCTTCGAAGCGACATTTTAGAAAGGGTGAATGTCTTGAAGCTGGAGACCTATATTGGGGTGCTAGACCGGGCCATAATATCAGAAGCTAACATAGCTAGACAGACTAAGTCAACAACTGACTGGAAAGGCAACAAAAGGCAAGGCTTCTTTTCAAAGAAGAAATTTTTGAAAGAGCAAAACATGGACTCCTCAAGTACTTCGAATTCTTCCCGAGATACATCTCCTATGTGCAATATTTGTAGCAAAAGGCATCGTGGGGTTTGTTACCGTGTGTCAGGAGCCTGTTTTAAATGTGGTAAACAAGGGCATATAGCCCGAGATTGTAATTAGAATAGTGGGAAGATAGCTGCTAGTTCCACTGCATCGATCCCAAAACTGGGAAATACTATGAGATCTACTACTACCGGAGATATGGAGATACCGTGAGGCAAGGGAGAGTTTTTACGCTTGTTCCGGGCGATACATGGAATGCCAACGCAGTTGTCTCAGGTACTATTTCTATATGTAATCAGGATGCTTTTGTGTTAATTGACTCCGGATCAACACACTCTTTTGTGACATGTGCATTTGCATCTAGACTGAGTAGACCTCTAGAGCTATTGCCATATCTACTATGTGTATCTGCTCCATCCGGGGAATCTATATATCGTTTTTGTGACATGGGTGTTGGGAATGCCGTTCTATACGTGGATTTGTTACCCTTGAACTTTAGGCACTTTGATGTAATTCTGGGCATGGATTGGTTAACTAAATATTGTGCCACCATTGATTGTGTGACAAAACAGGTTGTGTTTAGACCACCAGAATAGGAAGAAATTGTGTTCGTAGGTAACGGGGTAGTGCCTCCACCCTATTTAATATCTGCAATGAAAGCATGTAAATTAATTAGAAAACGGTGCCAGAGTTATTTGTGTTATGTGTTGTCTAAACAATCTGTGAATGTTGAATTGAGTAGTATCCCTACTGTTAGCAAATTTCCAGATGTGTTCCCGGATGAATTGCCAGGGAAATTGGTAGACAGAGAGATAGAGTTTACTATTGAAATTTTGTCAGGCACCCAACCCATCTCTAAAACTCCCTACAGAATGGCTGTTATTGAAATGAAAGTATTGAAAGAACAGTTGCAAGACCTGCTTAACAAAGGGTTTATCCAACCTAGCACTTCGCCATGGGGTGCACCTGTGTTGTTTGTGAAAAAGAAAGGTGGACCCTTACGTTTGTGTACTGACTATCGAGAACTGAATAAGGTAACAATAAAGAATAAATATCCCTTACCCCGTATTGATGACCTGTTTGACCAGTTGCAGGGATCACAAGTATTTTCCAAAATCGATTTGAGATCTGGGTACCAGCAGTTGAAAGTAAAAGTAGAAGATGTTGAGAAAACCGCGTTCAGAACAGGTATGGCCATTTTGAATTTCTTGTTATGCCATTTCGAGTGACTAATGCTCCGGCAGCGTTTATGGACTTAATGAACCGAATTTTTAAAACCTACCTTGATGAATTTGTTGTGGTTTTTATTGATGACATTTTGATATACTCCAAGAATAGACTTGAACGTGAACATCATTTGAGAACTGTCCTGCAAATACTTAGGGAAAGGAAATTATTTGCTAAACTAAAGAAATGTGAGTTTTGGTTGGATGAAGTTGTTTTCTTAGGGCATGTTATCAACAGAGGGGGGATTTCAGTGGACCCCAGAAAATAGAGGCAATTGTGAATTGGCCAACACCGACAAATGTAACAGAGGTCCGCAGTTTCATGGGCTTAGATGGGTATTACGGGAGGTTTGTGAAAAACTTTCCAAGCATAGTTGTGCCTCTTACCCAGTTGACACGCAAGGGGCAATCATTTGAGTGGAACGACGAAAGAGAATCTGCCTTTAATGAACTAAAAACGAGACTGACCACTGCACCAGTACTGACATTGCCCACAGGTACGGAAAACTTTGTAATTTTCAGTGATGCATCTTATAAAGGTTTGGGTTGTGTATTAATGGGTTGTGTATTAATGCAGAACGGAAAGGTTATTGCTTACGCATCTCGATAGTTGAGACCACATGAGAAGAACTACCCAACACATGATTTTGAATTGGCCATGGTTGTTTTTGCTTTAAAAATCTGGCGACACTATTTGTATGGGGCGAAATGTGAAGTCTACACGGATCACAAAAGTCTAAAATATTTCTTTACGCAGAAGGAGTTGAATATGCGACTGAGGAGATGGCTTGAACTGATAAAAGACTGTGATCTTGAGATCCAGTATCACCTTGGGAAAGCTAATACAGTTGTTGATGGCTTGAGCAGAAAATCAATCGGGAGTATGGCTTGTTTGCTTACTGAACAAAAGGAAATCTTGCAAGATTTTGAGAAGTCTAAAATTGAAGTGGTATTGTGTGAACAGGGCAGGTTGATAGCCGCTATTTTAGCCAAACCGACAATCATTGACGAAATTAAATAGAAACAAAAAGCGCATGAATTCCTCAAGAAAGTGATTGATGAATTTGAGACAAGTCTGAAAGTAGAGTTCAGCATTGAAAATGAAGTGTTGAGATTTCGAAATCGAATATGTGTCCCAGATATTCTGGAGCTAAATAAAAGAGTTTTAAATGAAGCCCATAAATCGGTGTTTCCTATGCATCCGAGTAACAATAAAATATATCGGGATTTGAAGCAAAGTTATTTGTGGCCCAAAATGAATAAAGATATTGCAGAATGTGTCCAAATGTCTTCAATGTCAGCAAGTTCAAGCTGAACATCAGAAACCGGGCGGTCTACATCAACCCCTCCATATTCCTGAATGGAAGTCGGAGCATGTGACTATGGATTTCGTTGTTGGTCTACCCCGAACACCTCGAGGTATGGATTCTATTTGGGTTGTAGTTGATAAACTGACTAAGTCTGCACATTTTCTACCAGTTAGAACTACATTTAATGCTTATAGACTAGCTACAATATATGTCGTTGACATTGCTCGTTTACACGGAGTTCCGGTAGCTATTGTGTCAGATAGAGATCCGAAATTTGTATCTGGATTGTGGAAAAGTTTGCAGGAAGCTATAGGGACAGAACTGAGATTTAGTACTGCATTCCATCGACAGACAGATGGGCAATTAGAACGGACTATACAGACATTGGAAGATATGCTAAGGATGTGTGCCTTGGATTTTCAAGGGAGTTGGGAAGACTATTTGCCACTAGCAGAGTTTGCATACAATAACAGCTTGCACTCCAGCATCGGTATGGCACCATACGAGGCTTTGTATGGTAAAAGGGGTAGATCACTGATTTCTTGGACAGAAGTCGGGGATAGAGCTTTGTGTGGGCCTGAGATTGTACAAGACACTTCTGAGAAGATCAAAATTATTGAGCAAAGGCACAAAACAGCTCAGGACCGACAAAAGAATTATGCTGATGTTCGAAGGAGACCTCTCGAATATGAGGTTGGTGACCATGTGTTTATTCATTTGAATCCAATGAAAGGGCAAGTCAGGTTTGGAAAGAAGGGTAAGTTATCACCCCGTTATATTGGGCTGTTTCAAATTCTGGAAAGGATTGGTCAAGTTACATATAGATTTCCTTTGCCACCGGGATTTGAGAAAATCCATAATGTGTTTCACGTGTCGATGTTAAAGGGCTATCTTCGGGACCCGTTTCATGTGATTGACTATCATTGGGTAGCACTTGATGAAAATATAGAGTACGTCGAATGGCCGGAACGAATCATTGACCGGCAAGTGAAACAATTGAGAAGCAAGTCCATCCTAATGGTGAAAGTAGAATAGAAAGAATACTATGGGACGGATGCCACAAGGGAAAAAGATGAGGAAATGCAACTACACTATCCACATTTGTTTCCCGACGAAGGTAAAATAAGTTTGGAGGTCCAAACTTCCTGAAGGGGGGAAGACTGTGATAACCCTGCTCCGTATTATGCTAATTGGTTCTTATTTTGAATGTGATTATATGTTTGATATGATTTTGTGTGTCATTTTTGTGAATATATGTGGTTTTGAATTTCCATCTGTTCACCGTAGGAATATCTGCTCAACTTACTATTTTAAAATGAAAATTGAAGGCCTTATCGGCTATAGAAACCGAAATTGACCACGCCATTGTGATTAGCATAATTTTTAGAGCCTACGGTGAAATTTAATTGAAAATTGATTCGAATCAGATTAATTAGATTAAATTGATGCTGTAGTGCTCAAATTATTTAATATTAATAATTGTTATTAATGGAACGTATATAAAAAGGGGCACTATACACTCAACTTTTCTCTTTCGTTCATTTTGGCTGAAATTCCTCTAAGAAAAGAGACAGAGGGTCAGCTAGAGAGGGAGAAAGAAGGAGAATTGTGTTTTTGGCTCAAGTTTGTGAAATTGGAAGGTTGAACTCAAGAATTAACCATAGATTGGGAAGATTGAGCTTCTAGGTGAGTAATCAACCCCTAATTCATGAGTTGAACGTGTGATTTTGTGAATTCTTGTGATTTGGTAGTTCATGGCAAAAATTTAGTTGAAAATGAAGCTAGAATGAACATGCATGCATAGAATTACCATAAATAAGCAAGGATTGTATAATCTATCATGTAGTTTGTTAATCATGAAAAATTGAGTTGTAGGATCATACATGCAAGCATGATTTGGATGAATTACATGTGTTTAAGCATCACTTGACCCATTTGAAATGGAATTGGAGTTAAAAGATTGCATGCATGTTTGATTATTGAAGATATGGAGCTCATATGAGGTTTGAAACCATGAGCCATGATTATACAAAAATGTTGATTGATTTTGAAGAATTGAACCATGATTTTGAGCAATTGGCCTCATGTTGTTTGTGTACTCATGATATATAATGTATTTCTCTATTTTGGTACCTTAATTCGAGCTTTAGAGCCTTTGACTATAAAGTTTGAGCTCAAGAACAAGTTCTGGAAAACCCATAATTCTTGACGTCCGCTCGAGCGGGGGAACCGCCGCTCCAGTGTAAATTACGAGCTCCCAGTATATTTTGTAGACACGATGTCCGCTCGAGCGGGGAAGTTTACGCTAAAGCGGGGAGCTATGTAGAATGACCTTCAGTTCGAGCGTTCAAGTTCACGCTCGAGCGTAGAAACGAGACAACTAGTAGTTTTGCAGACTTAATGGCTCCGCTCGAGCGGGGAAGTCCACGTTCGAGCGAGGGACCCATGTTTCTGAAATTTTGTAAATGTGTTCTATGTCTCGTTTTCCGTTCTCTTTCACTTTTAAGTACTCTTAGGCATGCATTGAGCATTATGAATGAATTAAAATAATGAGAAAGAAGCCTAAAGAGGAATATTTGAATTAAGAACGGATTGAATTGTTTGTGACCCATTGTGGTCGTGGAATGTGTAGGGTCGAGCTTCAGGGCAAATCATCTAGCCGATCACTGTGAGTAATATCTTAATAAAGATATCTGAAGTATGTCGTTTGTCCAATTGCTTACTTCTATGTAAGTCTTATAAGTTCGTTAATTTGAATGGTGGACAAATGTTTGCTACGCCAAAAGAATGAATGGGCCAAAGGCCAGTTTGACATTAATGAAAGAATGAATGGGCCAAAGGCTAGTTTGACATGTATGAAAGAATGAATGGGCCAAAGGCCAGTCTGACATGAATGATAGAATGAATGGGCCAAAGGGCAGTTTGACATGGATGAAAGAATGAATGGGCCAAAGGCCAGTTTGACATGAGTAAAAGAATGAATGGGCCAGAGGCCAGTTTGACATAAATGAATGGGCCAGACACCGTATGACTTGAATGAATGGGCTAGAGGTTATATAACATGAATGAATGGGCCAGAGGTCGTATGACATAAATGAATGGGCCAGAGGCCGTATGACATGAATGAATGAGCCAGAGGCCATATGAGATGAATGGATAGGCCAGAGGCAGTATGACACAAATGATTGGGCCAAAGGCCATCGAATAGGAACGAATTGGGCCCAAGGCCGTTTTATGTGTTTGGAATCGCAGTCACTTGACCTATACATATTTATATATATGCCTGATGGAAATATGAATTGGGCCCAAGGCCGTTCGGTGTATATTGTTCTAAATACTGTTCGTGTATTTTCCGTATTTGATATTATTCACTGGCTTTCGCTCACGCTCATTCATGTTTTTGTAGGTGAGCCAAGAGAGGTCCAAACCCAGCCACAGTGAAGTTTGTGTGGAACGACAAAGGTTTTGAAGAGTCAGCCCTTACGTCTCATGCACGAGACTCGTCTTCGCCCTTTTGTTATCATGTTATATTTTGTCATGTTGGCGAGGTCTTTGGATACGTTTGTATATAGTTTTGATTGGCTGACTTAGACTTAGATGATCCTGTATGTGCAGAACTTGGTGTTAGTACGTATTTTGATGTGAGTTATTAACATGTATATGTATGGTTTGTTATGATATGCCATATAAGCACAACACTAAGGACAAAGTTTTAAATTTGCTTCCGTTTGGCCCCTTTACTCTGATGAGGCCGTATGTAATCCCTCGATTACTGGCCGGTTATGTCCTTAAACCATAAGGGGCGGGTTCGGGTAATGACAAGTAAGCTCCTTCAGTTTGTACTTCATGCTACGAAATTCTCTGCTGACGCATTAGTATTTCAACTGTTCCACACTACACTGATCTGATTCATTGCATCAAAATATTGTGTAGATACACTACGCCCATATACTGCATCGATACACTGTATCTGATATACACCATCTGATATACACCACAACTAATATATTCTGACAAACTACCATTTGCAAACCCCTTTCCAGACTCTAGCTCCACAGGATGCCCTAGCAGGAGCCACAGCGGGACCTTCAGCGCCTCCTCCAGCAGTAGAGAGGAGAAGGAGATAGGCTCAGGCACGCAGCCGTGGTAGAGCTAGGGGCATCTGCAGCAGGAGTGGCCCTTCAAAGCCCATTCTAGGCAATGATGATGAAGAGAGGAGCGAGGAGGAGCATAAGGCGGCGAGCCCACAATCAAAGTCATCAGAGGGTGGCGACGGCGATGCCGGCTCGAATTCTGCCAGTAGTAAGGCTGGAGAGGCTAAGAAGGGTTCCGGTTCAGGCTCTGATTCAAACTCAGACAGCATTGCCGATGGTGATATTGCTCCAGAGTCCGCTCCGTCGAGGAAGAGTATGAAAAGGGCCTCTCGAGCTTGAGATAGCTGGCTCCGATTTTGATGTTTTTTGCTTTATTTTCTTTTTGTTGGTAGTGTTAGCACATTGTACAGCCTTCGGCAGTTTTGCTTTCTTAAAACTTATACTCTTTTGCAAAAAGTCCATGATTGGAATGAAAAACAGCTTTTGCTTAATAAGTGTTGCATTTTGTTTTCTGAGCATCGCATAACATTGCACAACATGAAAATGAGATTGATTTTTTGAAAATTGCGCATTCAAATCGCATTGTCTTAATCAAGTCGCAAACCAACTAACAACTGAAAGAACAAAACAACTCGATAAACAACACAAGGCCTTGATAGGCTAATCAAATTTAAATACAACTCAATAAACAAATTGCAACAAATCGATAAACAACATAAATACAACTCAATAAACAAAACCAAACGATTACAACTTAAATAAACATACTCAAGCACAAAAAGACCAAAACAAAACCTCAAAAGGTATGAATAACATAATTCCACTGCAGTAAACAATTGAATCTTCACAAAAGAGGTCAGTGAGCCTGAAAGGAAGCTGGCGGCCTTGAAGGATGGCCTGCCAGCCATCAATGTGCCCCTGCCGGCCATTGATGAGCCCCTGCCGGCCATCAATGAGCCACTGCCGACCATTGATGAGCAGAACCTCTAAAACGTTGACACCTGGCCTCCACTCACTGCCTTATCTTCTATAAAAGTTCCATCTTCATGATTTCTTCATTTTAGCTCTGTTTTTGCCCCAAATAGAGCCATTCTTTGTGGAAAAACTCTCAAATTGGATTGCAAATTTAGATTGCTCGAAAAAGTTGAATTTCTGGGTTTCGGGATAAATGCACTATTCCTGCTAAGCCGCAGCCCACTGTGTTTTCCATTCCTCCATGTCACGGCTAGATGTTGGAATCCGGTTACACATGTTTTCAGCTTTGGCAGGCAAAAGATATGCCCTATAATCGAAGAATTCCAAGCTTTGATGGAATCTCAGCGTGACGAGGAGATCCTGCCCCAATTCCGTTTTGGCCACATCCAAGCTTTAGGACGGATGTGCGGGCTCACTTTGCATCATGCTCGGTCCTTAGTTGACAATGGGGAGTTGGATATTCCAAGCTTGATTCATCAATTTTCTGATGCCGATGACCGCAGTCGCCGTATTTGGTGAGATTTTCGGCAACATGCCCTTTGCTTGTGCATGTTGGCACATTTCCTACTTGCCCCTTGCTTCGGAGGGTCTATGTAGACGTCCCCGAACGCCCCGGGAGGATGAGTCCCGTTCTGTTCATTTGGGGTTACTACAGTTCGGACTCGACTTGTGTCACGGTTCTTAATCTGAACCAAAGAGTCCAAATCTGGCAAATCGTTTTGAGAAACAGATTTTTGAAAAAGTAGTGCCAAACATGGACTGCTTTGCCAGATACAGAGTTTCTTGGATCCAAAACCACCAATCAAGCATTTTCAATGCATGATGGCCAAAGATCCGAGTTGCACAATTTTAATAAATGCACAAAAACAAGACTCAAAGGACCATCACCCTATCATGCAAGATAAAGGGTGATGGAGACTAAGGAGATTGGCTCATTTCATCACTTTGAGTATGAAATGGACCAATCGACCTTGTGTTCAATATAACGTCCGATTGAACACATGCAATGCAAACACAACATGCTTATCTTGGTCATGTTTTACTTGTCCAATTTTGTTTACACATTTTAGCATTACGAAACTATTCCATAGTCAATTTGTCCAAGATAAGTGTCCTCTAATGAGAGAAGGGTCAACCAAAGGATGGTTTAAGACATGAGAGAGATCATGCCTTTGGTTAGGAGGAACCCTCAAAAGAGGGTTAAAACCATTGAGCACAAGCTCTATCTCAAGCTTAAACACAACCCTAAGGTTAACCAAACCTCAAAGCCAATGAAAAAGTGAAGAAATGAGGGAGGTTACAGATATATAAGTGCTGAAATGGCATGAAAAATGATATTACAACATGCAAGCAACTCATGCACAACATGCTCAAAAGCCAAAAACACTAAACTAGTGAAGATCACAAAGCATGCTAAACAGAGCTCAACTGACTAAACTAGCTCTGGACAAAGCTAAAACATGCTAAAATAGTGGCTAAAACATGCTGAAATTGAAGCATAAAAAGTTAGAAAAACATGCTCACACGTTAGCCCACAAACAAGACTCAAGGCATAACTCTCAAAAGCAATGAAAGAGTGAAATAAGTGAGAGTGTGACAGAGCTATATACACTGAAATCACATACAAAATGATGCTATAACATGCAAGCCACTCAAGCAAAACATGTTAAAGGCCTTAAACACTAAGCTAGTGAAGGCATTTGCATTACAACCATGCAAGACAAGGCTTATATGACCAAGGCAGCCCAAAACAGAACTAAATCATTCTAAATCAATAGCAAAAACATATTGAGATCAAGTCACAAAGAGGTAGAAAAACTTGCTCACATGTTAGGCTATCTATACTTGCAAACAAGACACAAGGAGGGGAGGCCACCCCCTCCTATTTTGGACCTCAAAACATGGTTTTTATCACTGAAAATTCTCTGAGTTTCATTGGCCAAAAGACCAAAAGAGAGTTGTTTTAAAAGCTTTGAAAGATGGCACAACAACTTAGCAAGCAAACTACAAGAAGGGTGGAGCACCCTCAAACTCAAAATAGCCTCAAACCACTATTTTTAAGCCTCAAAATAGAGGTTTTTGTAGTTGAAAACCAGGCCAAAAATAGTTTGCAAAGGTGGCAAAACAAGTGTGCAAAAATAAGCTCAAAAGAGGTAAGAGGTTACCTTTGAAGCACAGCAACAAAAAAAAGCCCCAATTATGAGTGAAAACCACCTTTTGGAGCTCAAACAAAGTCCCGAGCTACCTCAACCCAAAGATGATCAACTTTGGTTAAGGAAGTGTATGCAAATATGTAGTGAATTCTCATTTTTAAGCCTAAAACAAGAGGAGAGAAAGAGAGAGAATTCTTGAGAGAGAGAATAATTTACTCAAAAATCTTCTAGAGAGACAGGATTTTTAGAGAGAGAGGCTTTGAAAATTGCTAACCTCCTCAAATGAGAGATGTGGCTTCAATTTATAGCAAAAACATGAGCCTTAGTTGAAATATCTGATTACAGGACAGATGGAGCTTCTGTAGAACAGCTGGATGGACAAGATATGCAAAATATCTGAGTTTTGGACATAAGTGGCCGGCCGGCTACTTCAAGTGGCCAGTAGGCTACCTTAATTGGCTGGCCGGCCACCCCTAGTGGCCGACTGTAAAAATCTGCTCTGCAGGTCAAACTTCAAATGGACATATCTCCTTCATATGGACTCCTTTTAAGGTCATTCTTGTGTCCAAATTGAAGCCTCGGAAGTGAAATTTCCAATGGTGGTAGCCTCACATCAAAATTCCAAATGTGCTGAGAAATATCCCTCTTTTAGTGAAGACTGCTCAGCTTTGGTCCTCTCGGATTCATGCCTAACTACTCCTCAGCTAGATTTCCTATCTCCTCTCCTCTTTTCTTCAACTCCAAACCTCTAACTAAGGTGTTTTGAAAGATTTTTCAATGAGCTCAGCTCTCTTCGTTCATGTCCACTTTGTCCTTGCTCGGTTTACCCAAAAGCGCAACATTTAACAAAATGCGAGCCTCGAAAGATTGTAGGAACTTTCTTTCAAAAATGTTTTGAAAGAGAGGGTTTTAAGGTCTAAAAGCTTTTGGTCAAAATCATTTTGGTCCAAAAATGAGGTGTGAGGTTGGATTTGACGCTCCTCTTGCTAAAAAATCGAATCTTTGCACTGCACACCTGTTATCACCAAGTAAACCATTAGTAGCGCCCAATTCTTAAGGGTGGTAAAAAATGGGGTGTCTACAGTTTGGTGATAGATTTTCATCATTTCTTCTTTAACCTTCCACTCTCTTTTCGCTTGAGACACAACCAGGTTCGAGCCCCCAATGATGTCCAACCTTTTTGCGCCTAGTTCCAGGGCGGCTTCCAAGCCAGCGATGCTTGCCTCGTATTCTACTTCGTTATTTGATACCTTGAACCAGAGTTTGAAAGCTAAAGATATGTAGGAATTGTCAGGTGCTATCAGCAACACCCCTATCCCATACCTATTCTAGTTTGACGCTCCGTCAAAGTATATAGCCCAAATCTCTTCTTCAAGCTGAAGAATAGCCTCGTCTGGGAACATATACTCTACTGCTTTATCTTCCTCCACTGGGTGATCGGCTAGGAACTCCACCACCACTCTCCCTTTCATAGATTTGTGAGTCATATACTTGAAATCAAATTCGGAGAGATGAAGCAACCAACGGGCTAGCCTACCCGTAAGTGCTGGTTTCTCGAATAGATATTTGATTGGATCTAATCTCGAAACCAGAATTATGGAGAGAGCTAACAAGTAGTGCCTTAACTTCTTGGTAGCCCATACCAAGGCCAAGCAAGCCTTCTCGAACAGAATGTAACGAGTCTCATATTCCAGCATCTTCTTGCTCAGATAATAGATGGCCTTCCCTACTCTATCCTTAGATTTTTTCACAAGCATGCAACCCATAGTCATGTCAGTTACTGACAGATACAAAATCAACGGCTTCCTCGGCTCTGGCAGTGACAACATAGGTGGGTTCGGTAGATACTGCTTGATCTGCTCAAAAGTAACCTGGCATCGGTCATCCCATTGGAATTTCTTTCCTTTCTTCAGGAGACCAAATAGTGGTTCACAAGTCAAGGTTAATTTTTCAATAAACCGTCTTATGAATTGCACTTTACCCAGAAAGCCTCGCAGCTCTTTTTCAGTCCTTGGTGGTGGAATTTCTAAGATGGCCTTAATATTGGGAGGATCGACCTCAATGCCCCTTTGTGTAATCAAGAACCCCATCATTTTCCCTGCTATGACACCAAAAGTACATTTCTGAGGATTCAGTCGCAACCAATATTCTCTGATCCGTTGGAAAAAAAAATTTCAAGGCAGTGTAGTGGCCTTCTCTTTCCTTAGTTTTAACAATCATGTCGTCCACATACACCTCTACCTCTTTGTGGATCATATCATGTAAGATCGAAGTTGCAGTCCATTGATAAGTAGCCCCAGCGTTCTTCAAACCGAACGGCATCACCCTATAGCAGTAAGTTCCCCACGGCATAGTGAAAGCAGTCTTCTCCCTATCCTCGGGTGCCATAAAGATCTAGTTGTTCTCGGAAAACCCATCCATGAATGAGAGAGCGCATGCCCTGCGGTGAAGTCCACCAATTCGTCGATGTGCGGTAGAGGAAAGTCGTCCTTTGGATTGGCTTGGTTCAGATCTTTGAAATCTACACACACCTGAATTCTGCCATCTTTCTTCGGCACCGGAACAATGTTGGTCAACCAAGTAGGATACTCAGATACCAACAGGAACCCTGCATCTATCTGCTTGGTGACCTCTTCCTTGATTTTCAGAGCCCAATCCAGGCGTATTCTCCAAAGCTTCTGCTTGATGGGTCAGGCCTCAGGATCAAGACGGATCTGGTGCTGTACAATCTCAGGATTGATTCCAGGCATGTCTTCGTAGGACCACACAAAAACATCTTTGAAATCTTTTAATAAAGAGACTAAGCGCTCGCGTTCCTCCAAAGACAACGTGGACCCGATCTGGACCAGACGCGGATCCTTTTCAGTACCAACATTAATTGAAGTGATTTCATCAACCAAAGGTTTTACAAACTTCTCCTGCTCTCGATCAATCAAATGTTTCAAAATCAGAGGAATTTCTTCCTTGTCGTTTTCATTAAAGTTTTGAAAGTCCTAATTAATGCAATAAACTAAAGGCGCAGAAAAGTACTCAAAAGCAGCAGCGGTACCATTCTCATTAACAATTTCCAATTCATCTGATTCCTCGGTTACAACCAACTCATAAGAAAATGAAAAAAATGACCTAGACAAAACAATGGCATCCGGGTTATCAACCCCAGGAATACCAGACTCTGACTCAGAAGAACTAGAATCTGATTCCCACTCCACAGACTCTATGGAATCAGATTCTGGTTCACTACCTAACCCAGAACTGCTAGACAAAAAGCCTTCCTCGTAGTGCCAAACGAGGGAGGGTGCGATAGATGCATCCAGAATGTCGGAAGAGTCCACTACTATTGCAGGTAATGTTTCCCTCCCTTCTCACATGTGTTTCTCACATCACTCAGTCCTCAGGCTCTTTTTTTCTCTCAAAACTCTTTCTCACTTTTTCTTTCCACGTACACCTCTCTATTCTTTAATCTCTCTTATTTTTCATCCCTCGCCAGGTATGGCTCATAGAGAAGTTGAAAGTAGTGGACGCTTGCCCAACATACTCAGCATGCGACTATTTCTTCCGTCCACGGCTAGTTGATTTCCCAAATGAGGGATAGTGGTGCCAATGGATGTGCGACAGGCCTGCCGTTCACATTTCCTGGCGTTACCCCTGGTTTGATCTACTTGAGATGAGCTACAACATGTCCCGGCAACCTGACATTCAGTTGGTTGGTTTGACGCACAGTGTCTTCTACTTTCCATTCTGGTTCAGGCATCAGTTCGGCCACAACCAGACTTGCCCAGAGGAGGGAATAGAGTATGCTGGGCAACAAGGCGCTTAAGACAACTTTCGAAATCAAATTCAAAAGTGAAGCATGGAGGAAGATTGCAGAAATTCAGTGCTGAAATGGCATGCACAAGACTCTATCATGTAAGCAATGCATGCAAGACATGTTAAGGGTCAAAAGCAATAAAGCTAGTGAAGAGCATTACACAAGAGGCACGCACTATCAAGCTTAAATGACTAAACCAGCCATGAACAGAGCTTAATCATGCCAAAACAATGGCCTAAACATGCTGGAATTGAAGGTCAAAAGACTAGACAAACATACATACGTGTTGGCTCACGAACAAGACATAAGGCACAACTCTCAAGAGCAATAAAAGACTGGAATATGTGAGAGTGTGATAGAGTTATATGCTCTGAAATTACATATAACATGATGCTATGGCACGCAAACAACCTAAGCAAAGCATGCTAGAAGTCTCAAAACACAAAGCTAGTCAAGGCCGTTTACACTATAGTTATACAAAGCGGAGCACATGTGACCAAGACCACTTGAAATAGAGTTAAAGCATGCTAAAGAAAGGCAAGAAACATGCTGGAGTGGAGGCAACACATGCTAGAATAATAGGCTAAACCATCAAGCACACTAGGCTAGTGAGCAAGATTGCGCTACAAGTGTAAGAAGCAAACAACGAGTGACTAAACCAGCTAAAAATAGAGTTTAAACATGTTTAAATATAGCCAAAAACATGCTTGAACTAAGCTAACATAAGCCATAAAAACATGTTACTTTGTAATGCTAGCAAGGCGTGGCACAGAGAGACCAGGAGGGGAGGCCATCCCCTCCCATTTTGGGCCTCAAAACAAGCTTCCCATTATGGTGAAAAAGAGATTGTTTGAAAAGCTTGAAAGATAGCTCAAAAGGCTTTACAAGCCAAAGAGTAAAATGGAAGAAACACCCCCTAACCAAACAAGCCTTAAACCACCATTTTTGGGACTGAAAAACAGAGGTTTTGGTAGTTGAAAACCAGGCCAAAAATAGTTTGCAAAGGTGGCAAAACAAGTGTGCAAAAATAAGCTCAAAAGAGGTAAGAGGTTACCTTTGAAGCACAGCAACAAAAAAAAGCCCCAATTATGAGTTAAAACCACCTTTTGGAGCTCAAACAAAGTCCCAAGCTACCTCAACCCAAAGATGATCAACTTTGGTTAAGGAAGTGTATGCAAATATGTAGTGAATTCTCACTTTTAAGCCTAAAACAAGAGGAGAGAAAGAGAGAGAATTCTGGAGAGAGGGAATAATTTACTTACAAATCTTCTAGAGAGAGAGGATTTTTAGAGAGAGAGGCTTCAAAAATTGCTAACCTCCTCAAATGAGAGATGTGGCTTCAATTTATAGCAAAAACATGAGCCTTAGTTGAAATATCTGATTACAGGATAGATGGAGCTTGTGTAGAACAGCTGGAGGGACAAGATATGCAAAATATCTGAGTTTTGGGCATAAGTGGCCGGCCGGCTACTTCAAGTGGCCGGTAGGCTACCTTAATTGGCTGGCCGGCCACCCCTAGTGGCCGACTGTAAAAATCTGCTCTGCAGGTCAAACTTAAAATGGGCATATCTCCTTCATATGGACTCCTTTTCAGGTCATTCTTGTGTCCAAATTGAAGCCCCGGAAGTGAGCTTTCCAATGGTGGCAGCCTCACATCAAAATTCCCAATGTGCTGAGAAATATCCCTCTTTTAATGAAGACTGCTCAGCTTTGGTCCTCTCGGATTCATGCCTAACTGCTCCTCAGCTAGTTTTCCTATCTCCTCTCCCCTTTTCTTCAACTCCAAACCTCTAACTAAGGTTTTTTGAAAGATTTTTCAATGAGCTCACCTCTCTTCATTCATGTCCACTTTGTCCTTACTCGATTTACCCAAAAGCGCAACATTTAACAAAATGCGAGCCTCGAAAGATTATAGGAACTTTCTTTCAAAAATATTTTGAAAGAGAGGGTTTTAAGGTCTAAAATCTTTTGGTGAAAATCATTTTGGTCCAAAAATGAGGTGTGAGGTTGGATTTGACGCTCCTCTTGCTAAAGAAATTGAATCTTTGCATTGCACACCTTTTATCACCAAGTAAACCATTAGTAGCGCCCAATTCTTAAGGGTGGTAAAAAATGGGGTGTCTACAGTTTGGTGATAGATTTTCATCATTTATTCTTTAACCTTCCACTCTCATTTCGCTTGAGACACAACCAGGTTCGAGTCCCCAATGATGTCCAACCTTTTTGCCCCTAGTTCCAGGGCGGCTTCCAAGCCAGCGATGCATGCCTCGTATTCTGCATCGTTATTTGATACCTTGAACCAGAGTTTGAAAGCTAAAGGTATGTAGGAATTGTCAGGTGCTATCAGCAACACCCCTATCCCATACCCATTCTAGTTTGACGCTCCGTCAAAATATATAGCGCAAATCTCTTCTTCAAGTTGCAGAATAGCCTCGTCTGGGAACATATACTCTACTGCTTCATCTCCCTCCACTGGGTGATCAGCTAGGAACTCCGCCACCACTCTCCCTTTCACAGATTTGTGAGTCATATACTTCAAATCGAATTCGGAGAGATGAAGCAACCAACGGGCTAGCCTACCCGTAAGTGCTAGTTTCTCGAAGAGATATTTGATGGGATCTAATCTCTAAACCAGA
This sequence comes from Camellia sinensis, assembly GCF_004153795.1. Taxonomy (NCBI): domain Eukaryota; kingdom Viridiplantae; phylum Streptophyta; class Magnoliopsida; order Ericales; family Theaceae; genus Camellia; species Camellia sinensis. The sequence continues at coordinate 603,994 of NW_021027160.1, read as the reverse complement.
ATTACGGAGAGAACTAACAGGTAGTGCCTCAACTTCCTGGTAGCCCATACCAAGGCCAAGCAAGCCTTCTCGAACAGAATGTAACGAGTCTCATATTCCAGCATCTTCTTGCTCAGATAATAGATGGCCTTCTCTACTCTATCCTTAGATTTTTGCGCAAGCATGCAACCTATAGTCGTGTCAGTTACTGACAGATACAAAATCAACGGCTTCCCCGGCTCTGTCAGTGACAACATAGGTGGGTTCGGTAGATACTGCTTGATCTGCTCAAAAGTAACCTGGCATCGGTCATCCCATTGGAATTTCATTCCTTTCTTCAGGAGACCAAATAGTGGTTCACAAGTCAAGGTTAATTTTTCAATAAACCGTCTTATGAATTGCACTTTACCCAGAAAGCCTCGCACCTCTTTTTTAGTCCTTGGTGGTGGCATTTCTAAGATGGCCTTAATATTGGAAGGATCGACCTCAATGCCCCTTTGTGTAATCAAGAACCCCAGCATTTTCCCTGCTATGACACCAAAAGTACATTTCTGAGAATTCAGTCGCAACCAATATTCTCTGATCCGTTGGAAAAATTTATTCAAGGCAGTGTAGTGGCCGTCTCTTTCCTTGGACTTAACAATCATGTCGTCCACATACACCTCTACCTCGTTGTGGATCATATCATGTAAGATCGAAGTTGCAGCCTATTGATAAGTAGCCCCAGCATTCTTCAAACCGAACGGCATCACCCTATAGCAGTAAGTTCCCCACGGCATAGTGAAAGCAGTCTTCTCCCTATCCTCGGGTGCCATAAAGATCTAGTTGTACCCGGAAAACCCATCCATAAATGAGGGAGCGCATGCCCTGCGGTGAAGTCCACCAATTCGTCGATTTGCGGTAGAGGAAAGTCGTCCTTTGGATTGGCTTTGTTCAGATTTTTGAAATCTACACACACCTGAATTCTGCCATCTTTCTTCGGCACCGGAACAATGTTGGCCAACCAAGTAGGATACTCAAATACCAACAGGAACCCTGCATCTATCTGCTTGGTGACCTTTTCCTTGATTTTCAGAGCCCAATCCAGGCGTATTCTCCAAAGCTTCTGCTTTACGGGTCAGGCCTCAGGATCAAGACGGATCTGGTGCTGTACAATCTCAGGATTGATTCCAGGCATGTCTTCGTAGGACCACACAAAAACATCTTTGAAATCTTTTAATAAAGAGACTAAGCGCTCGCGTTCCTCCGAAGACAACGTGGACCCGATCTAGACCAGACGCGGATCCTTTTTAGTACCAACATTAATTGAAGTGATTTTATCAACCAAAGGTTTTACAAACCTCTTCTGCTCTTGATCAATCAAATGTTTCAAAATCGGAAGAATTTCTTCGTCGTCGTTTTCATCAAAGTTTTGAAAGTCCTGATTAGTGCAATATACTAAAGGCACAAAAAAGTACTCAAAAGCAGCAGCGATACCATTCTCATTAACAGTTTCCAATTCATCTGATTCCTCAGTTACAACCAACTCAAAAGAAAATGAAAAAAATGACCTAGACAAAAAAATGGCATCCGAGTTATCAACCCCAGGAATACCAGACTTTGACTCAGAAGAACTAGAATCTGATTCCCACTCCACAGACTCTATGGAATCAGATTCTGGTTCACTACCTGAGCCAGAACTGCTAGACAAAAAGCCTTCCTCGTAGTGCCAAACGAGGGAGGGTGCGATAGATGCATCCAGAATGTCGGAAGAAGGGCCCACAGCCGATTGATCCCCAATCATGGAAATAGAGAAGTCATCCCCCGTGCTCCCTGATGTGATCTGAGGATCTGACAGGAGACAAGCCAGCGCTGCTCCCATCTCAAGTTATGTGCCATCGGACTCATCCACTTTGCACTGTTCAACCACAATTGGCTGGTCAGTCTGCTATTCTGCAACTTCATCCCCTTGCAATTGTAAGTCAAAAAAGATCTCAAAGCCAGGCAAATGCCACTTCTCTGAATTCAACCATGGCTCTTGAAAGCCGCAAACGGGAAATCTTCCCCTCCCAGACAAAGCAGCCGTTTAAGGTTCCTTGCATAGGTTTATGCACTAACTCATAGTGCTTCCCAGCTTGTTTAGCCTTGGCTCTTCTAGCCATCTCCTTTCCTTTTCTTAGCTAATCCTCTTTGGTAGGCGTGTAACCTAGACCAAAGGTATGAGGGTTATGTGGCACTTTGGCCAATGCGGCGACGCCCTTCTGCCCACTCCTTCCCAATTCCATTTCAGGTACATGTTGAAGCTTATTCATAAGGTAAACAGATTGCACACTGACATACCGTCTCTCATCAACAGCTAGAATATCTTGCACTATCCGAGCCTCGGCCAAGTTGAATGTAGACAGGAAGACATCCTCATCGCCGTGTGCAATTTCAAGATCGACATAGTAACCTCTGGTAGTGCATGTATGGAAGAGTTACCAAAAACAATTGCTACCCCCTTCCCATGGGGTTATTTCAGTATCTGATGTAAAGTGGAAGAGAGAGCTCTTACTTGGTGCTGCCATGGCCGTCCAAGGAGTAAGTTAAAGGTGGCTGGAACATCTAGCACATGGAACTCAATGTCCTGCTGTGCCGGGCCAACCTGAGTTCTTATCCGCACTGTCTTTATCACTTCCCAACTGGTATTGTCATAAGCCCGACTCACCTGGGCTGTTGGCATGAAATCTACGGGCTTCAACCCGATAGCATAGGCCGTACACGATGGACACACATTTATTGCAAATCCCATATCAACTAAGACCATTGGTATCCACTTCTCTTTACACTCCAGAGAGATGCATAACGGCTTGTTGTGTTCGGAGCCCTCAGGCGGTAATTCTTTATCTATGAATGTCAAAGTTGGTGAAGCGCCACCTGGGAACATCAGTCACACCAACTTCTCGGGGGTTATATCAATAGAGAGCTTAGCCTTATCCATTGCTGATAGGATGGCTTATCTATGCACCCGTGAGGCCATAAGCAATCCCCAGATGGAGACGTCTCATTGAATCTTTTTCAGCTGCTTCAGTCAGCTGCCTCCAACAGTTTGTCCTTCTGCTTCTCTGTTTCCTTATGTTTCCCTGATATCTATGGCTGGTCCAGGTGTGATAACTCTGCTCCATATCATGCTAATTGATCTTTATTACGAATGTTATTATGTGTTTGATATGGTTTTGAGTGCCATTTACATAAATATATGTGGTTTTGAATTTCTATCTGTTCACCATAGGAAAATCTATTTGATTATCTGCTTTAGAATTTAAATTGAAGGCCTTATCAGGCATAGAAGCCAAAATTGAATACGCCATTGTGATTAGCGTAATTTTTAGAGCCTACGGTGAAATTTAATTGAAAATTGATTCAGATCAAATTAAATAGATTAAATTGACGAGTTAGTACTCATTTAATTAATACTAATGAAAAGTGATTAAGGGAGCTTATGTAAAATGGGCACTATACACTCACATTCATTTGTTGGAGCTCAAAATTAGATTTTACACTTTAGTGAGAGAGAGGGAGGTCGGCTATAGAGAGAGAAAGGGGGAGAATTACGTATTTTGGCTGAAGGTTTGTGAGATTGGAAAGCTAGGCTCACGAATTAACTTCAATTGTGAGGATTGAAGCTCCTAGGTGAGTGATCAACTCTTAATTTATGAATTGAGTATGTAATTTTGTGAATTCAAGTGGTATGGTAGCTCATGGCAAAGATTGAGATGAATATGAAGTTAGAATGCACATACATGCATGAAATTACTATGAATCACTATGAATTGCCATAAAATTGCATAAGCTAGCATGAATAATGTTGAACATGAAGAATTGGGCAATAATCTTCACATCCATGCATAATTTTCATGGGATTCATAATAATGAGTGTCATTTGTAAGATGTGAAATAGAAATGAAGTCAAAAATGAACATGCATGTGTGATTATTGAAGATATGACGCTTATATGAGGTTTGAATGCATGGGCCTTGTTTATACAAAGAAATGTTGGTTAATTTTGAATGATTGGACCATGATTTTGAATGATTGGCCTTGTGTTGCTTACATCCATATGCTATATAATGTATTTGCACGTTTTGGACCAAAATCATGAGTTTTGGAGCTTTGAAGGTGGAGTTCGAGCCTCAAGAATAGTTCTGGAAAACCCAGAATTTGGCATGTCTGCTCGAGCGGCGAAAGAGCCGGTCGAGCATGAAATGCGAGCTCCTAGTATTTTTGCAGACATTAATGTCTACTCGAGCAGGGAGATTCACGCTCGAGCAGGGAGCCCTGTAGTGTGACCTTCAGCTCGAGCATCCGAATTCACGCTCGAGCGTAAAAATGAAGTAACCAGTACTTTTGCAGACCATGAGGGTCCGCTCGAGCAGGGACCCCCTATTTCAGAAATTTTGTAAAAGTGTTTTGTGTTTCATTTTCCGTTCTTTTCCACTTGTAAGTACTCTTAGGAATGCATTGAGCATTATGAATGAATTAAAAGGATAAGAAAGAAGCCTACTAGAGATGTATGAATTAAGAACAGATTGACTTGTTTGTGACCCATTGTGTTCATAAAATGTGTAGGGTCGAGCCCCAGGGTAAATCCACCGGCAGAACGCTATGAGTAATATCTTAATAACGACATCTGAAGTATGTTATTTGTCCAATTGCCTACTTCTATATAAGTCTTATAATTTTGTTACATTGAATTGGGGACAAATATTTGTTATGAATAAATGGGCCAAAGGTCGTATGACACGAATGAATGGGCCAGAGGCCGTATGACATAAAAGAGAGGCCGTATGATGTGAATGAATGGGCCAGAGGCCGTATGACATGAAAGAATGGGCTAGAGGCTGAAAGACATGAATGAATAGGCCAGGGGCCATATGACGTGCATGAATGGGCTAGAGGCTGTATGACATGAAAGAATGGGCCAGAGGCCGTATGACACGAATGAACGGGCCAGAGGCCCTATGACACGAATGAATGGGCCAAAGCCCATTTGATAAGAACGATTGGGCCAAAGGCCGTCGGACAGGAATGGTTGGGCCAAAGGCCGTCGGATATGAATGAATTAGGCCCGAGGCCGTTTAATGGGTTTGGAACAGTAGTCACTTCACCTATGTATATACATATTAGATAGAAATCTGAATTGGGCCCAAGGCCGTCTGTTGTACATTGTTCTAGTGTATCTTCTTTATTCGATATTATTCACTGGGCTTTCACTCACGCTCATTCATGTGTCTGGAGGTGAGCCAACGGAGGGCCAAACCCAGCCTCAGTGAAGTTTGTGTGAAACAGTCAAGGTTTTGAAGAGTTAGCCCAAATGTCTCACGCACGAGACTTGTCTTCGCCTCTTTTGCTCTTTTGATAGGGTCTTGTTATATTGGCGAAAACATTGGATTACTTTTGTATATAAACTTTGGGTTTGACCGAATTAGACTTAATGTTCCTGTATGTACAGAACTTTGTGTTATTACTTATTTTGACGTGAGTTATTAACATGTATGTATATGGATTGTTATGACATGCCATGTAAGCACAGCTTTATGGACAATTTGTAAGTTTGCTTCCGTTTGGCCCCTTTACTCTGATGAGTTACATGTTTGGTTTGGTTTGAAACCGCAAGTAATCCCTTGATTACTGGCCGGTTATGTCCTTAACCCATAGGGGCGGGTTCGGGTCATGGCACCAGGTGTGGGGGCTTAAAATACCACCCACTCCAAGTCATGTGGTCAACTTCTTCAGTATACCACGTATCATCAGGGAGGTTCAGTTCCCAGTCCTCATCAACATGGGCCAGACGCAAATCATCGTCTTCCCACCACATTCCCTTGGCAACCAACAAACAACTGTCCGGTTCTGCTATAGTTGTTTCCGTGTTCACAACACATTCTGTCCCTATGGGGGCTTTGGCTTTTCTAGCCCTCTAATCAGTCTCAATCATATCTTGTTCAAACCCTTCAGCGTGGCCTCTTGTTCTGTATCAGCTATACAAATGCTGCTCAATTCTCGAGCAAATTTCTTCGTACTGGTGCTCTCCGGCAACTCCCCTTTGTCGTCGACCATTCCGGCCATTGCAGACGTTCCTATTTCTAATAGTCCCTGTTTCGGTTGGGACTCCTCATCAATATTTGGCTCATCACTAAGCCATCCTGCATTATCTGTTGATCCATTCAGGTCAAACCAGTTGATGCCCATCCGGCCTAAGGCCACGTGTCCGTCATCACCAAAGTTACCTCGACCCGGGAACTTGGGTACGAGAGGGAAAGGTCATGCAATGAGCACCCCCGCTCACCTGATCAAAGATTGGCCTGTACTAAGCATGATATCTTGTTTTTCAAAACACATGCGTTCTTATTCTGGTTAATTAGCTAGAATTACTATCTGATGCGCACAACACACAAGTATAGACTAGATCGCCTAATTTGAAACAAAGCATCGCATATCCGTTTGTTTGAAATGGTTTTGCAGTTTGCTACTCGCAAGTTGGCTAAAACACGGATTTCAATGAATCGTTCCAATTCAAGTAATCCAACCTTCACTCAGAGGCATTCAAGCAGTTATATCACATAAGCAATTAGCCTCATGGCAAGCATGCTATCATGTTAACACTCACACACATGTAAGATGCTAAAGCATAAACACTTACAGCGTACTCCGAGCCAAAACAAAGAACTGGTTAGTAATCAATGCATGATCCTAATTCATGTCAAGATGGATAATGCAACACAGGCAAAATGCAACTAGAATAGGCTCGGCTATTCTAAGATGGCATATAAGATGTGACAATTCGATACATGTATTCAAGTAGGGACTGAAATACAATGCAGTTAGTATGATGCACCGAGCCTGGTGCATGCAATACAGATGAATGGATGAAAACATGCGAGCATAAGGTATGCTAAATGAGATATGCCCTAAAACTAACCATCGTGAGTGGTTAAGTGAAAAGGAGAAAGAAATGGGGGTTGGAAAACATGCATCACACACACGCGCACTTATTACACCAATTGCCTCTCGAGGGAGAGACTGACAGAATAATACCAACCATCTAATTAACCAACTAATAAGTTAATTAATTATTACACAATCAAATGAATAACTAGCTACGACTAATTATTACAACACTTAAATAATTAACAAATTAATTAAGTCCTCAATTAAGCTCGCAGAGCCCTCAGACATGCCCTGTTCTACCACAGCCACCACCATGGGTTCGGGTTAAGGTATTGGCATGCCCATCATGCATAAGTCTGTGCTTTTTGGGATGAACAACATTGGCTTAGGCAGGTGGAAGTGAGTGATGTATATACTTGGGTCGTATGGGACGGCCATTGTTTGGATCAGGTTTATTTGCTTGGGTGGAAGAGGGGGTTGGTTATGTGGTGGGAGGGGATTTGCAGTGACATTTAGCTTCTTAGAAGGCGTTATCACGTTGTTGTCAATGAGATCTTGAATCTCATGATGAAGTCTGAAGCATAAATTAGTATCATGCCCATGTTGCTGGTGGAAGGCACAATACTTGGTTGGGTTGTGTGTAGGAGGGATGGGATTTGGCAACCGGCGTGGTTCCAGGGGCTTCAGATGCCCTTTTCTAATCAGGACCCTCCAGGCCGCAAACAGAGACATGTAAAGTGGGGTGAAACCCTTTGGCCCCAGGGGTGGGTACTTTGTAGTTTGTGACGTGGCTCCAGATGTGCTGGTAAAGGGTGTGGCTGTTTTGGGTGTGGTGGTGACCATACCAACGTCAGAGGCCCTCGCAGCTGCATTGCTACTCGTATTTGCATTCGAACTATGGGTAAAGGCCCTCTTGGGCTGCTCTTTCTCCTGGTCAATCAGACCCTGTTTCATAGCATCTTCCATCTGTACCCTTATCTCGTGAAGATCGACAAAGGTAGGGAGGGGTAAGACAGTCATCTTCTACAGCAGCTTCGTTTGTAGATTGCGCATGACCATTCTTATTTGGTCTTTCTCAGCTTGCCTAGTGGTCCTCATGGAGTCCTTGGCCCTCCACCGGGTTACAAAGTCAGAGAAGCCCTCCTTCGGCTCTTGCCTAGTGGCCTCGAGATCACGAGTCGTTACCTTAATTTCAGTATTGTAAGAATATTAGACGACAAAGGTCCCGGCCATCTCTTTTCAACTCCTCTTCATTGAATCCTCCAATTTAGCATTCCAGATGGCCGCAATACCCGACAGGGTCCAACCAATAGCGGATAGCTTTTGCAGTTCAGTCAGGCCGATTGGGAGCAGAAAATCGAAAAATAGCCTCAAGTGGACCATAGGATCGCCCGAGCCGTCGATGTGGTCTATGTGACGCATTTTAAATCTATTCGGCAATGTCACCACCGAATCTGTGTAGCCATCCTCTATGTCTGGGATTGAGTTAACTCCCTGAGCTCGCTTGAACAGCTTCTTGAGCTTGCTCACTTTCAGAGCGGCTGGATCGACCTCAAACTCGAACGGTGTGTCCGTTGGGTAGGCCAGTGCTTTGGAAGTCTGTGGTGGGAATGGCCCTGCTGGATTTTCTGTTTTCTCCTGGATATTAGTTGCATCCCCGGGTATTGGAACCCTTGGTGGGGTCGGTGCAAAGCAGATGCTGCTGCTTGTTATGGTTGCTGTTGTTGTTGAAGCCTGGAAATCAGCTCAGCTTGCTGGGCTACAACCTCTGTTTGGTGAGCGATAGCCTCTGTTTGACGAGCGGTAGCCTCCGCTTGGCGAGCAGGGTCTTGCTGCATGGCCTCGATGGTTTGCTGGAGTTGACACATCATGTCCTCCATACTGACTAAGGGGTACTGATCTGACAGAACCAGTATATATTCACTCTCTGAGGTAGAAGCAGAAAACTGGACTTCGCTGAGCACAAATAACTGATGAACTGGTGAATTATGCCTAACTCTCCTCCGTCTTGTAACCGGGGGTAGCGAAGCAAACACCGGTTGTCCTCTCACAAGATCTCCATATCGATAAAGCCTCCTTACTTTGGTCTAGAGTGCTTGGGGGGTAACTACCTCGTCAGAAGCAATGATGAAACACTACCTTGCAAAAAGAAAAATAAAGGAAAAAGGAAACAAGAATCAACAAACGCACAAACACCTCGGCTTATATAAAGGCAACACATAGTTGAAATCATAAGATGGACAATCTGTACTTAAACACGAATTTATTCCCCCAAATTTTGTACCACAATACTAATGCCCTCAAACACTGATGTCCCCAGACTGATACCCAGACTTGAAACTGATACATACATTCCTGTAGAGACATACCCTAACAGCACATATCAAGCAAGTGATAGCCAAAACACCCTTGTGGTGGGGTAAGGTTTCCCTGTCCTAATTTCGTCAGGAACTAGGGATTCACTATGCACGCATGCGGTTTCATACAATCTGGCATTCAGGTGAGCAACCTATCCTAGTTTGGACTAGTCTCTACGGCTTCTGATATGCAACTAGGTCAATTGGTCAAAAAGGGTGCCTCAGCAAGACCACCTAATATACCTCTCGTTCCAAACACCGAAAAGTGAAAAGAAGGATCAAACGGTACAGAGCAAGTCCAGATCTAAGGTTTGTGCTCCCATCGTGGCAAAGGCCATAATCGGTCAGCCTTATGGCACGCTTTTCCAAGCAAGCGTCCGACAAACCGTTTAGGAATAGCAGATGGAGAACACTGTGACTTAGGCTCACTTATGCAAATGAAATGCAAAGAAACACAAAAATGTAGATAAAACAACTGTAGACTGCTCGGAGAACTGCCGAGAAAATCTCGTTTTGTTCTCTAGCTACTACAGTTCGGACTCAATGTCACGGTTCTGAATCTAATCTCGTAAAGTGTGATGCAAGACCGATAAATCACCAAAGTGTCCAAATCCGGCAAATCGTTTTGGAAAACTAATTTTTAAAAAAGAAGTGCCAAACATAGACTGCTTTGCCAGATACAGAGTCGCCACCTACATATTTTATTTTAGGAGAATTTAGAAAACCCTGACTCGTGCCTAAGGCCACGTGTCCGTCATCACCAAAGTTACCTCGACCCGGGAACTTGGGTACGAGAGGGGAAGGTCATGCAATGAGCACCCCCACTCACCCGATCAAAGATTGGCCTGTACTAAGCATGATATCTTGTTTTTGAAAACACATGCGTTCTTATTCTAGTTAATTAGCTAGAATTACTATGTGATGCGCACAACACACAAGTATAGACTAGATCGCCTAATTTGAAACAAAGCATCTCATATCCGTTTGTTTGAAATGGTTTTGCAGTTTGCTACTCGCAAGTAGGCTAAAACACGGATTTCAATGAATCGTTCCAATTCAAGTAATCCAACCTTCACTCAGAGGCATTCAGGCAGTTATATCACATAAGTAATTAGCCTCATAGCAAGCATGCTGTCATGTTAACACTCACACACATGTAAGATGCTAAAGCATAAACACTTACAGCGTACTCCGAGCCAAAACAAAGGACTAGTTAGTAATCAATGCATGATCCTAATTCATGTCAAGATGGATAATGCAACACAGGCAAAATGCAACTAGAATAGGCTCGGTTATTCTAAGATGGCATATAAGATGCGACAATTCGATACATGTATTCAAGTAGGGACTGAAATACAATGCAGTTAGTATGATGCACCGAGCCTGGTGCATGCAATACAGATGAATGGATGAAAACATGCGAGCATAAGGTATGCTAAATGAGATATGCCCTAAAACTAACCATCGTGAGTGGTTAAGTGAAAAGGAGAAAGAAATGGGGGTTGGAAAACATGCATCACACACACGCGCACTTATTACACCAATTGCCTCTCGAGGGAGAGACTGACAGAATAATACAAACCATCTAATTAACCAACTAATAAGTTAATTAATTATTACACAATCAAATGAATAACTAGCTACGACTAATTATTACAGCACTTAAATAATTAACAAATTAATTAAGCTACGAAAAACAGTAAAGAGGCCTCGGGGAGAGGGACAAATGCATGCTCGGTCGGCTTCGCTCGGAAATCCGTTGCCATGCCTCATGTTGCCTCTGTTTCCACTGCTTTGTATCTCTGTAAAGTGTGAAAATTCCCAACACACTTTTGATTCTCCACATGGGCACTGTGGGAGGCCATCGGCCAAAAATCATGGTCATCGGCTAAGATAAACAGGTCATCGACCAAATATGAAGCCATCGGCCAAACACTTGCAGCGAACCGGCACTGAAGATGGCCGATCGGCCATCCCTTCCTGTAAAATGCTCTTTTTGCTGTAGCAGAGGACAGACAGAGTATGTCAATGCATTCACAAGGCAATGTTTGTGACTACACTTGCTTGCTTTGTGCAATTCAATATCAAATGAAATGCACAAAACACATAAGGGACCTTAACCTCTATCATGTGTGATCAAGAGGCAAGGCAATGCACACACAATGCTATGCAAACTAAGCATGCAAGCAAGCATGCAATGGAACTAATATGCAACAACATATAATGTATTAAATATGTAACAAGCATGCGACAACATGCATGGCAAGATGGATGAGCATGCACCAACATGTCAATTAGCAAGCATGTGATAACATGCAATATGACAAGCATGCAACAAGCATGTAAGCATGATGCAAAGTAGCAACTTTGAACAACATGGTAAATGGACTTAAACTAAAGATGGACAGACCTCAACCATGCCCAAAATCAGTGGCCAAAGTTATGAATTGGAAGCATGAAAATGCAAAACAAACATGCACATGTAAATGGTCCAACACCTAGGCATAGGAGGGCAACTTTCAAGAGCACTTAAAAGGGGACAAATATGGACATGTGACAAACATTATAAGCTTTGAAATCATGCAAGGAAAGGTGTCAAACCAACCAAACAAAGCAAGCAAAGCATACAAGAAAGCCCAAAGCTTAACGCTAGCCAAGGGACTCAAACCATGGCCACAAGAATCAAGCCCCAAAGGGCCAAGGGCACTCAAAACAGTCCCAAGGTAGGTCAAGACAAGACCAAAAACATGCTCAAAACTTTCCAACATGAGCTAGAATACAACTCCAAAAGGCATGAGGCATGCAAGGCTACAAAGGGGTGCTACACTACACCTATCAAAACCAAACATGGCATGAATTGTCCAATGAAAAACAGAGTCATGGCATATCAAAATAAGCCTAAAAACCCACTTAAATGGCATCGAAAAGACCTAAGCATGGAGGCATTCACAATGGTCCATTCATGAGGATAAAACACCAACTCTTTAAAACATTAAAGGAGTGATAAGTGCAAGTGTATGAGCATGAAACATGGACTGAAATAACATAACAAATGATGTCAAATCATTGAAATGAGCCAAGTAATGCATGCTACAGGACTCAATACTCAAAGCTAACAAGCTAGATTGAACAATGGCTATACAAAGCAAGTCATGCATGACTAAAACAACCTAAATCAGAGCTAGAGCATGCTAAAACATGGACAAAAGCTTCTTGAAGTTAAGCCAAAAGCATGCTAGAATGACATGTTAAGGAAAATGTGAGGATTGCAAGACAAGTACATGAAGCATGTAAGAGCCAACTAAATCCACCCAAAACAGAGTCATGGCATGCTAAAACAACAATTAAAATCCACTAAAATGAAGTCAACATAAGCTAGAAAGACATGCTCAAACATGAAGCATATAAGACTAGTTTGTGTGATTTACACTACAAGTGTATTAGGTATGCATGGAGTGACAAAACCAAGCAAACAAAAGTGTTGTATCATGGAAAAACAAAGCCTAATACATACTAAAATGAAGCTACAACAAGCTAGGCCAACATGCTACCAATATAAGCCACTTATGCAAGCATACAAGACAACAAGGAGAGGGGATGACCCTCTCCTATTTAGGACTCCAAAACCACCTTTCCACCACTGAAAATCCTCTGGATTTTAGTGGTAGAAAGGTCATGCAAAACCTAAAACAAGGGCCAAAAGGCCTAAAACAAGACCTAACAAGGCCTTGGAGGGAGGAGATGACCCCCAACCAAAAAGTAACCTTAACCAAAGATTTAAAGCATGGAAAAATAGAACTTTTATTAGTTATGAGTTAATCTTAAAACAATAAGAAAGTAGGTCTAAAAGTTAAAACAATAATGGGGGTTTAAAAGTAAGGAACTCACCCTTGAAGACCACCTTCAAGAACAATGCTCTAGCAGCCTTCTCTGATCAAAACCAGCCCAAGAACAATAAAATCAACCTCAAGGGACCTCAGCTCCAAGAGGATGGTGTTCTAGTGTGTGTTTGTGTACAATAGTAAGACAAAATAACACTTTTGAAGCACAAAATGAAGAATCAAGGCAAGATAGATACAAAACTGTATCTATCACTCTAACCCAATTTTTCTAAACCTCTGGAAAGGGAGGAGGAGCTCCCTCTTTATAGAAGTTCAATTCCTAAGCTTGTTGAGCAAGCTAAGCAATTGAACCAAATCCCTCCATACACATGTATGGAGGATGTGAATTGTGCATGCCAACTATGGCAGTTGGCAAAAAATATCTGCATAAAGCAGATGAACCGGGCTCGGCCAGAAAATATGGCTGATTGACCAACATAAGTGCGGATCGACCAAAAAAGGTGCTGATCGGCCAACACTTTTGGCCGATGGAAAGAAAACAAGGCCGATGGTTTCATGCCTTGGCCGATGGGCTGAGAGGATGGCCAACAAGCCACCCTCTTCCGTTAGAAGGAAAAACACAAGTGCCTAGTCCACAACCAAGCACAAAACAGGCAAGTTGAGAGATCTTAGGGCAAGGCACACGACCGAGACCCCCGAGAACTCAAAACGAACACGTGCATGGATGATCATCGAGTGTTCAAACGATCACGTCCAAGTCTTGAGGACAGTCAAAAATGGGGTGTCTACAGTTGCCCCTGTTTGACAGAACTCAAAAGTCACAAAAATGATAGAAGTGAATGTCAAAGCCCAGAGACGACCCATTTTTGACAAGGCCGAAGACTTAGACAAGCATACAAGATAGCAAGATATATGCTTGCAGGCGGGGGCAAAATACAAGTAAGGTGCACAAAACAGTGCGATCAATGCACTAACAGGCGCAGGAAAGGTGCGCAAAATAGCGCGAGCAATGCGATTCACTAACCAGGGCAGGAAAGGTGCGCAAAATAGCGCGAACAAATGCAATGCACTAACCAGTGCATATGAGGTGCGCAAAATAGCGCGATGCGCAAAATAGTGCGAACGAAATGCAATGCATGCAAAATACAAGTAAGGTGCACAAAACAGTGCAATGAGCAAAATAGCGCGAATGATGCAAAATGCAATGCACTAATAGGTGCATATGAGGTGCACAAAATAGCGCGATGTGCAAAATAGTGCGAACGAAATGCAATGCATGCAAAATGCAAGTAAGGTCCACAAAACAGTGCGATGCGCAAAATAACGCGAATGAGGCAAAATGCAATCCACTAACAGGTGCATATGAGGTGCGCAAGATAACGCGAGGCACAAAATAGCGTGAATGCAATGCAATGCACTAACAGGTGCATATGAGTTGCGCAAAATAGCATGAACGAAATCAATGCATGCAAAATGCAAGTAAGGTACATAAAACAATGTGATGAAATGATAGTATAGTATATACAAAAAGGATGACATACTCCAAGCATGCTGGAATCATGAGAGGAGGAAAAACAAACAATCAGGTGCGTATACAATGCAACCTGAGTCAAATTCCAAACAAGCTGAAATCGTGTGAGGAATGGGGACACTCAAACCACGCTGAAATCGTGAGAGGAGGTCCAAAACAACCCGCCCAGGTGTGTTCAAAACACAACCTGAGATAAATTCCAAACACGTTGAAAACGTGTAAGGAATGGGGACACTCAAACCACGCTGAAATCGTGAGAGGAGGTCCAAAACAACCCGCCCAGGTGTGTTCAAAACACAACCTGAGATAAATTCCAAACACGCTGAAATCGTGTAAGGAAATGGGACAGGGAGAAACATAGGGACATATCCCCGTGTTTCAGAAAGGAGGAAAACCTCTCAGCGTATCACACGCAAGAGAGGGAAAAGAAAACCTCTCAGCGTATCACACGTAAGAGAGGAAAGGACTATGCAAGAAAGCGTAGTCATCCAAACGCGTGTCAAACGCGAGACGAGAAAGAAAGGTCCAATGCGAGAGGAGAAAGGTATCAGTTAAACTAAACCGGAACATCTCTGAATGAACAATACATACAATACCGTGCAAGAATGGGAAAGGAACTAGATAGGTTAAAATGCAACACAATGCATGATGTTTAAGGAATGCAATAACCAAACAAAGCGGCACTTCAGCAAGCACCTCACGGGGTGAGTGGCGATAAATTGCTCTACTGTGACGGGAATCCCCCCCTCGTGTTCCTCAAACACTTATCTTCAACTCACAGTACAAAGGTGCTGAAATGCTGACAAGGAGCGACACCTACTGAGGAAACCACGGATGCCGCTTTTCTTCCTGAGCATACTCACAACTTTCCCTATTCTTCAACGGGGTGACAGACTAGGTTGAATCAGTATCCAGAATCGAGATGCATACTCGCTACCTCGACCTATGGGCATTCCATATAGGCTTCAAGCCGGGATATACCCCTGGGTATTCAAACCAGACTTTAGTGTCGGAAATTCCAATCCTTTGTGTTCTAGGCAACAACCATTCGAACTCTAGTTTCCACCATCGCAATTGATCTCCTAGGAACTCATTGCAAACACAACCAAGATGCCTCTAGCAGGGAGTAGTACTCCGGGAGAGAACTTCTGATTGCCATTCTGGCATGAAAATAGTCGACACAGTATTCTATTCACTTCGAATACACAGCTCGTACAGCACACTGCTAATTCTAAACGCACAACTCATAACACAGTACTTGGTTTATTTGGTGCATAGCTCACACGGGGTACTGTTCACTCTGAACACACAGCTCATAACACAGTACTCAGTTTATTCTGCACACGGCTCATACAACACACTGCTCACTTTGAACGCACAGCTCATTCTGAACATACTAGATGTAGTGACGGAACTTGCAGAAGTTGAAACAAAATTAGATGCTCCAAATTTTCTCTCTTTTTTTTTGCTTTGCAGCCTAGAACCTATACAGCTTCAAATAGGTCTTGGTTTTTACTGTTCTCACATGACCTGGGTTGAACCCTACAGTTTTATGAAAGAACAAATCCTGTTTTGCACAAATGTGGAGAATGGCACAACACTCCTGCGCACAAAACAATTTGAAATTGAAAAAAACGTTCTTGACCGGGTATTGAGCCTACGACTGAACATAGCGCACCACGACTCAACAAAGGAAAACAAAAGGAAAACAACCTAAACACATCGAGAAACACTCGAAACCACAAAAAATAAGAATCGAGACAAAACAAACAGACACGACACTCTGACGCACACAGGGAGCCTGTTTCTCTGGGTATTGTTTCCCACCCTTTTCTCATTTGTGATTCTCACATCACTCGACCCTCAGGCTCTGTTTTTTTCTGAAAAAGACATTTTCTCACTTTTCTCTCCATGCACATCTCTCTCTTCTTCAATCTCTCTTCTTTTTATTCCTCTCCTGGGTGGTTGACGGATAAGTAGAAAGTTGCGGCCTCTTGTCCCTAGCATTCCGTCAATCTGCAGCTAACATCAGTTGACGAAGCTCTACTGGGGAGTTTGGACGTGATCAGATGTGTCCAGTCGAGGGATTGGAATATCTTGATCCAATCTAGTTCGTGCTTCGCACTTGGCTTCATACCTCGTTGCTTGGAGGATGTTGAGAGCTTTTAGCCCTTTGTTGTTAGCTTCAGTTTTTCCCTTTCTGGTGAATACGATGCTCTTTCTGGCAAGGAGAGTGCCTTTTCTGGCAAGTATGTTGGCAATGGGGAAAAAACAGAACACCTGACTCAATGCTGCCCCCAGTTCATCATTTTTGACCATTTTTTGTTTTGGCTTTCTACTAAAACAATTTTGACGAATATGAGAGTTAGATTAACATGCTTGTTTAACTTTCTGTTTTAAAATCATGCAAGTTAGGTTGTGAGCACTGAAAATTTTCCTTTTTTGAGTCCAAGAAATTGTCTAGTTTTGGAAAAATGGAATAATTAACCTCAGTAAAAATTCTCAAAAATTATTTTTGCAAACGGTCACTCCTCAACGAGCACGGAACCTACTCTTGAGATGCACAACCCGGAATCGGAAGTAATGGAAAATTGCCCCTTATCTGAACGACACTATATGACAATGGAAAATTGCCCCTTGTTTGAATTGCACCGCAGCACACTGTATGGCAACGAAAAGTTGCCCCTTGTTTGAATAGTACCGCAGCACACTAACCAATTCTCAAAGTGGTGACCACAACTGAATTCTTGGATACAGAGAAGACAAAGATGGTCAGAACCATTACATGGACACAATCGATTTGGAAGTGTTTATGGCTGGACTTCATAATGAAGTTGCCTACGTATCCCAAACATGGGAATCAAGCCTTACATAGTTCCAGTTACGGTACACTCGTGTATTAACCTCTCCTTTTGCGCTCTAACATTTGCCAAGGCTGCCCTTCCGGGTTTTCAACCTTGCGAGCTTTGTTTTTCTTTTTCCATTCATTTCTTTTCTTCTTCTTTTTCATCTTTTCTTTTCTTTTCATTTTTCGCATTTTCTTCAATTTTCTTTTTTTTTCTTTTTCTTTCTTTTTTCATGTGCTCTAACTTTTGCCTGGGTCCCCCTTCCTGGTATTCGGCCCAGCGAGCCTCTCAAGGGTAAAAGTGTAGCTTTGTCCATGCCAAATGGCTTTTGGATCTCGAAGCCATCTGAATCCAAAAGAATGGCGGCGGCTTGTTGATGTGGTAGAAGTCCATCCGATGGGGGATGAATTTTCCCCTAGTGTTGTGGATAGGAACTCGGTTGCCCTTCAGCAATACTTTCTTCTTTTCTCCCTTCTGGGATTTGGCATTCTTGCCGATCTTCATCTTTGACTCTTCGAGCGCATTATCTGACATCTTTTGCCCCTAGTTTCAGGGGTGCTTCTCATCCAGCTTTGCAAGCTTTCTTTTGATCATATCCGACCTTCTTCCCCCTAGTCCAAGAGTTACCTCTGATCTAGCCACACAGACCTCCTCTGATGGTCGACCATTGGACATTCTGGATCCAAGTTTAGGGTTTCAAAGCTAAACGAGTCAAGCGTTGAGGCTGAGAACGATCCTAAGCTGCACAATCTCAAGAGCAATTCCACACAGGTCTTTACAGGATGGCGCAAAACATTTTTCGAAATCTTTTAAGAAAGCGACTAATCGCTGACGCTGAAGACAATCTAGAACCAATCTGGATCAAGCAAGGATCCCTCTCAGTACTCACATTAACAAGCATGATTTCATTCACTAAGGGCTTAGCACGCCTCTCCTTTTCTCAATTGGTTAAATTTTGCAAAACCCGAGGAATTTCTTCCTCTTTGTTTTCACCACAGTGTTAAAAAGAAAGTTTTGAAAAACTTAAGTCAATGCAATGATTTGAAGGCATAGAAGAGCAGGTGAAATGCACTGCCATTTCATTCAAGTTTGCTGGCACAACAGGCTCAAAGCAAAAACAAGCACAAAAGCATGAAAACCACAGCTGTTTCATTCAGATCTTCTGGTGTAACTGGCTCCACGGCAGAAACTGACTCAAAAGAAAGTGAAAAGACAAACACAAAACAAAATAGTGATATCCGAGGTAACGCCCCCGGAACCACTCGACTCCTATACAACAGGATTGACTCGATACAACAAGACAGACCTAACTGACATAGTACAAAAAGATTGACCATATACAAGACAACAAAACTAACTGAATACCAAGTTAGAAAGTACAAAAACTAGCATTCGCAAATGCTCAAAATAGTGCGTGCCATACGCCACATCTGAAGTAAATTGAGTGCCGCCCGCAGGTGGTTCATCCCCTGATCGATTGACATTATTCTCCAGGTTCACTGATCCAGTGACAATATACTTTGCTTAGCATGGTGGCAGGATGACCCCGTTGTCAAACAAGTCCTGTACTTCATGGCAAAGACGGAAGCCATTGTCGGTGCTATGACCTGTTTGTTGATGGTACTCACAGTACGGGCTAGCATCATGACCAGATGGAAGACGACTAGGGAGAGGCTGAGGCTCGAGGGGTTTGAGATGCCCTTATTCGTTAAGGATTTGAAGAGCATTGGACAAAGGCATGTAGAGGGCATGGAAGACCCTGCGACCTCGGGGTAGATACTTCGAGGTTTGTGGACTTTTGCTAGATGCACTAACAAAGCGGTCGGAAGGCACTGATTTCGTTTTTTGATCTTTCCTGGATACAGAATTAGGGTTGAAAGGAACAGCTCTGGCACGACGGTCTTTCTCCTGATTTTTCCCTTGGCTTAAACTGCTTTCGTTCTGAGTGACGAAAGTGTCATCCACAGTTTTTGCAGCAACTGCGAGCACTTGCTGTTTGTTCAGTCCCCCGGCTTCCAAAGCCTCAGCAGCTTGCAGGAGTTGTTCATAGGGATTAGTGTCTGCCCCCATCTTGTTTTTTCCATCAGCCTGAGCTTGGTCGAAGGTTCGGATTGCTACATCAGAGCGAAACCCAGTTGTTGTTGACATTCCATTGCCTATACTTAGGATGGGTTCAGGTTGGCTGAGCTCAATTACAATCTGCCCCAATAGTGGGGGCTCTTCTGGCATGAAGTTCCCGGCATGCAATATGATCGATGACAGAGCCGACATTCCGTAGACTAGATCAGCCACAGACCTCTGAAAATCTCCAATCATTCCCATCAGCTCAAAAGTGGTGGGCTCGCGGGTTTGGAATAATTGGGGTTCCCAAATTGGATGTGCGGCAGGTGACCTGGGCAGGCGTTGCATTTCGACATCAGTCTCACCCTGCATGGCGATTCCTTGGTTTAATATTACTGCCATGACCACAATTTCTTCAGAATTTTACGTCATCACGAGTCTGTTGAACTGAACAGAGGTGATGTGACTGGTGACTAACGGATCAAATGAACTAGTGAGCCTTGATTGGCCTTTCTCTACCTTGCCTCAGTGAAGGAAAACACTGACTGCTTTGAAGTGAATCTCTGACCTGACAAAGTCTAACTGCACAAGTCCGGTGTACTCGGCAGATATTAGAGCCTTTTGAAGCTATGGTTCCAAGACCACCTAGCTAAAGAAGAAAACAGATAGCATCTCAGCCTGACTTCACTGGAACAGATACGAGCATAGCTGAATGAATGTGCTCTTTACTAAATTCTGCCCAAAATTCTGCCTGTAAGCTGATACCCTCAGGTAGAACTGATTCCGCCCAAATACTGATGCCCTTAGGCCTGATACCCAGACTTGCAAACTGATATACGCATTCTTGTAGACACACACTCCCCAAAAGCACATAGCAAGCAAATGAGAGCCAAAACAACCCTATGTTGGGGTAGGGTTTCCCTGTCCTATTTTGTCAGGAACTAGGGTTGCACTACGCACGCAGTGGTTTCAAACAACCTACAATCGGGTAAGCAACCTATCCTAGTATGGAATAGTCACTATGGATTCCGAATATGCACCAGGTCGAATGGTCAAAAAGGGTGCCTCGGTGAAAACCGAGGTTTGTGTTCTCGTTGTGGCAGAGCCCGCAACCGGTCAGCCTTATGGCACGCTTCTCAAAGCATGCCTCTAGCAAACCGTTCAGGAATAGCATACGGAAAACACGGTGTCCTAGGTGCACCAATGCACATGCAATGCAAAGAGACACATAAATGTAGTCAAAACAAGATATCATGAGTTCGAGTCAAATTCTCTAAATTCCCCAGCAGTGTCGCCAGAAACTGTAGACTGCCTGGAGAACTCCCGAGAAAATCTCGTTTTGTTCTCTAGCTACTACAGTTCGGACTCAATGTCACGGTTTTGAATCTAGTCTCGCAAAGTGCGATGCAAGATCGATAAATCACAAAAGATTCCAAATCTGGCAAATCCTTTTGGAAAACTGATTTTTAAGAAATAAGTGCCAAGCATGGACTGCTTTTCTAGATACAGAGTCGCCACCTAAATATTTTATTTTAGGAGAATTTAGGAAACCCTGACTCGTGCCTAAGGCCATCTGTCTATCATCACCAAAGTTGTCTCGGCTCGGGAACTTGGGTACGAGAGGGGAAGGTCATGCAATGAGCACCCCCGCTCGCCAGATCAAAGATCGGCCTGTACTAAGCATGATATCTTTTTTTTGAAAACACATGCATTCTTATTCCAGTTAATTAGCTAGAATTACTATGTGATGCGCACAACACACAAGCATAGACTAGATCGCCTAATTTGGAACAAAGCATTGCATATCCGTTTGTTTGGAAATGGTTTTGAAGTTTGCCACTTGCAAGTAGGCTAAAACATGGATTTCAATGAATCGTTCCAATTCAAGTAATCCAGCCTTCACCCACTGGCATTCAGGCAGTTATATCACATAAGCAATTAGCCTCATGGCAAGCATGCTGTCGTGTTAACACTCACACACATGCAAGATGCTAAAGCATAAACACTTACATCGTACTCCGAGCCAAAACAAAGAACTAGTTAGTAATCAATGCATGATCCTATTTCATGTCAAGATGGGTAATGCAACACAGGCAAAATGCAACTAAAATGGGCTCGGCTATTCTAAGATGGCATATGAGATGCGACAATTCGATACATATATTCAAGTAAGGATTGAAATACAATGCAGTTACTACGATGCGGCGAGCCTGGTGCACAGAATACCGATGAACGGATGCAAACATGCGAGCATAAGGTATGCTAAATGAGATATGCCCTAAAACTAACCACTATAAGTGGTTAAGTGAAAGGGAGAAAGAAATGGAGGTTAGAAGACTTGCATCACACAAAGCTACAACTAATTAATACAACACTTAAATAATTAACAAATTAATTAGGCTACAAAAAATAGTAAAGTGGCCTCGGGGAGAGGGACAAATGCATACTCAGTTGGCTTCGCTCGGAAATCTGTTGTCATGCCTTATGTTGCCTCTGTTTGCACTGCTCTGTACCTCTGCAAAGTGGGAAAATTCCCAACACACTTCTGATTCAGCCCATGGGCACAGTGAGAGGTCATCGGCCAAAAATCATGGTCATCGGCTAAGATAAACGGGTCATCGACCAAATATGAAGCCATCGGCCAAACACTTGTAGCCGACTAGCACTGAAGATGGCCGATCGGCCATCCCTTTCTGTAAAATGCTCTTTTTGCTGCAGTAGAGGACAAATAGAGTATGTCAATGCATTTACAATCGCGCATTTCAATGCATGACGGCCAAAAGAGTCAAGTGTGCAATTCAATATCAAATGAAATGCACAAAACACATAAGGGACCTTAACCTCTATCATGTGTGATCAAGAGGCAAGGCAATGCACACACAATGTTATGCAAACTAGGCATGCAAACAAGCATGCAATGGAACTAATATGCAACAACATATAATGTATTAAATATGTAACAAGCATGCGACAACATGTAAAGCAAGATGGATGAGCATGCACCAACATGTCAATTAGCAAGCATGTGATAACATGCAATATGACAAGCATGCAACAAGCATGTAAGCATGATGTAAAGTAGCAACGTTGAACAACATGGTAAATGGACTTAAACTAAAGATGGATAGACCTCAACCATGCCTAAAATCAGTGGCCAAAGTTATGAATTGGAAGCATGAAAATGCAAAACAAGCATGCACATGTAAATAGTCCAACACCTAGGCATAAGAGGGCAACTTTCAAGAGCACTTAAAAGGGGACAAATATGGACATGTGACAAACATTATAAGCTCTAAAATCATGCATGGAAAGGTGTCAAACCAACCAAACAAAGCAGGCAAAGCATACACGAAAGCCCAAAGCTTAACGCTAGCCAAGGGACTCAAACCATGGCCACAAGAATCAAGCCCCAAAGGGCCAAGGGCACTCAAAACAGTCCCAAGGCAGGTCAAGACAAGACCAAAAACATGCTCAAAACTTGCCAACACGAGCAAGAATTCAACACCAAAAGGCATGAGGCATGCAAGGCTACAAAGGGGTGTTACACTACACCTATCAAAACCAAACATGGCATGAATTGTCCAATGAAAAATAGAGTTATGGCATATCAAAATAAGCCCAAAAACCCACTTAGATGGCATCCCAAAGACCTAAGCATGGAGGCATACACAATGGTCCATTCATGAGGCATAAAACACCAACTCTTTAAAACATTAAAGGAGTGATAAGTGCAAGTGTATGAGCATGAAACATGGACTGAAATAACATAACAAATGATGCCAAATCATTGAAATAGCCAAGTAATGCATGCTAGAGGACTCAATAGTCAAAGCTAAGAAGCTAGATTGAACCATGGCTATACAACGCAAGTCACGCATGACTAAAACAACCTCAATCAAAGTTAGAGCATGCTAAAACATGGACAAAAGCTTCTTGAAGTTAAGCCAAAAGCATGCTAGAACGACATGTTAAGACATGATGCATGTTAAGGCAAATGAGAGGATTGCAAGACAAGTACATGAAGCATGTAAGAGCCAACTAAACCCACCCAAAACAGAGTCATGGCATGCTAAAACAACACCAAAAACCCACTGAAATGAAGTCAACATAAGCTAAAATGACATGCTCAAACATGAAGCATATAAGACTAGTTTGTGTGATTTACACTACAAGTGTGTTAGGTATGCGTGGAGTGAACAAACCAAGCAAAAATAGGGTTGTATCATGGCAAAACAAAAGCCTAATACATACTAAAATGATGCTAAAACAAGATAAGCCAACATGCTACCAATATAAGCCACTTATGCAAGCATACAAGACAACAAGGAGAGGGGATCACCCTCTCCTATTTAGGACCCCAAAACCACCTTTCCCCCACTGAAAATCCTCTGGATTTCAGTGGTAGAAAGGTCATGCAAAACCTAAAACAAGGGCCAAAAGAGATGGCCTAAAACAAGACCTAACAAGGCCTTGGAGGGAGGAGATGACCCCCAACCAAAAAGTGACCGTAACCAAAGATTTAAAGCATGTAAAAATAGAACTTTTTTAGTTATGAGTTAAGCTTAAAACAATAAGCTAGTAGGTCTAAAAGCTAAAACAAGAATGGGGGTTTAAAAACAAGGAACTCACCCTTGAAGACCACCTTCAAAAACAATGCTCCATCAGACTTCTCTGATCAAAACCAGCCCAAGAACACTAAAATCAACCTTAAGGGACCTCAGCTCCAAGAGGATGGTGTTCTAGTGTGTGTTTGTGTACAAAATGAAGAATCAAAACTATATCCATCACTCTAACCCTAATTTTTCTGAACCTTTGGAAAGGGAGGAGGAGCTCCCTCTTTACAGAAGTTCAATTCCTAAGCTTGTTGAGCAAGATAAGCAATTGAACCAAATCCCTCCATACACGTGTATGGAGGTTGTGAATTGTGCATGCTAGCTATGACAGTTGGCAAAAAAATATCTGCATAAAGCAGATGAGTAGGGCTTGGTCAGAAAATATGGCCAATCGCCCAACCTAAGTGCCGACTGACCAAAAAAGGTGTCGATCGGCCAACACTTTTGGTCGATGGAAAGAAAACAAGGCTGATGGCTTAATGCCTTGGCCAATGAGTTGAGGGGATGGCCAACAAGCCACCCTCTTCCCTCAGAAGCAAAAACACAAGTGCTTGGTCCACAACCAAGCACAAAACAGACAAGTTGAGAGATCTTGAGGGAAGGCGCGCGACCGAGACCCCCGAGAACTCAAGACGAACATGAGCATAGATGATCATCGAGTGTTCAGATGATGATGTCCAAGTCTTGAGGGCAGTCAAAAATAGGGTGTCTACAACAACATATCATGCGTTCGAGTGAAGTTCTCTAAATCCCTAGCAGAGTCGCCAGAAACTGTAGACCCGACTTTCATCACGCGCCCCCCTTTCGGAAAGGCGTGAATTGCTCTCCAACAGTTCGGACTCCTATCACGGTTCTCCATCTAATCTCACAAAGTGCAATGTGAGATTGATAAACACCAAAGAGTGCAATTCGGCAAATCATTTTGGAAAATCAGATTTTGAATCAAATAATGCCCAAACTGGACTACTTTGCCAAATTACAGAGTCGCCACCTAAATATTTTATTTTGAGAAATGTAGGAAACCCTGACTTGTGCCAAAGGCCACGTGTCCGTCATCACCAAAGTTGCCTTGGCTCGGGAACTTGGGTACGAGAGGGGAAGGTCCTGAAATGAGCACCGCCGCTCGTCCGATCAAAGGATCGACCTCTACTACCATGATATGTTGTTTTATAAACCTCATGTGTTCTTTTCCTGTTATTAGCTAACTTTATTATGTGACGCACACATACAAGCATAGACTAAGTCGCAAGACTTGAAACAAAACAACTCATATTTGTTTTCGAAAATGGTTTGAAGGTGTCACTCTCAAGTGGGCTAAAACGCGGATTTGCTACCCTCAAGTGGGCTTAAGACATGATTTTTTGCCACTTCGCAAAGTGGGCTTAAAACTCACATTCGTCGAATTATTCCAATTCAAGCAAGAAAGCCTTCATCCACAGGCATTCATGCAGTTTATCATTTAAGCACATAGCCTCATGGTAAGCATGCGAAAACATGGCAAAACTCACACTCATGCAAGTATTCTAAAGCGTAACACTTACAGTGTACTCCAAGCCAAAACAAAAGCAAGTTAGAAACAATGCATGATCCTAACTATGCTAAAATGCCTAACGCAACAAATGCAATAATGCAATTAATAGGCTCGGCTACTAATATGGCATATGAATCCAACAATTTAATACATGTATTCAAATAAGTATCGAAATACGATGCAATTTGAATGATATGCCGAGCCGGTGCATGTAAGACAAATGAATGGATGCAAACATGCAAAACATAAGGTATGCTAATCAAAACGTGCCCTAAACTAACCATGGAAAGTGGTTAAGTAAAAAGGAGAAAGCCGTGGGGTTGAAAGACATGCACACAAGCACACACACTTATTACAACATTGTGCCCTCAAAAAGGAGGTTTCGAATAAGCTATGCTACACTAAGCTAAGCTATTCAAACTAATCTAATAAAACTAATTAGACTAATTATTACACAACCAATTGAATAACTAGCAAACTACTAATTATTACAACACTTAACTAATTAGCAAACTAATTAACTAAATTACAAATTCATGCTAACTAAACATGCAAGATATCTAAACTACACTGCCTCAGCTTTGTTTCGCGAAGCGAACGATGCATGCACTCAGTTTTCGCCCCAAAAAGCCCACCAGTTTGCTCTTGAGAGGCTCTGTTTGCAGGCTTACTCCAAGAACTCTCTACTCCACCTTACCAATTCAATGTTAAGGATTGCACCAGTGGCCTGCCGGCCATGAGTGCTTGCTGTTGGTCATCTGTCGGCCAAAAATGTGCCATGCCAGCCATCAGTGAGCCACTGCCGGCCATTGGTGTGCTGAGTTACCACACTGCAACAGAGCACAAATAGAGGAAAAAATGAGGGTTTTCCAAGGACATGTTTGTACTGTGCCCCTCCTTATCATTTCAAAACATCAAAGGAGTGGCACTCTTGGATCCAAAACCACCAACCAAGCATTTTCATGCATAATGGCCAAAGATCCAAGTTGTACTCTTTCAATGAATGCACAAAACAAGACTCTAGACCACCACCCTATCATGCATGATCAAGGGTGATAGAGACAAAGGAGATTGGCTCATTTCATCAGTTTAAGTAATAAATGGACCAATCTACCTTGTGTTCAATATAACGTCCAATTGAACACAATGCAATGCAAACACAACATGCTTATCTTGGTTATGTTTTACTTGTCCAATTCTTGTTTACATATTTAACATTAACAAGGCATTGTTTAGTCAATTTGACCAAGATGAGTGTCCTCTAATAAGAGAGGGGTCAAGAAAAAGATCGCTTAAGACGTGAGAGAGATCATGCCTTTGGTTAGTAGAAACCCTCAAAAGAGAGCTAAAACCATTGAGCACAAGTCTCAATCTCAAGCTTACACACAACCTTAAGACTAACCAACCCTCAAAACAAATGAAAATTGAAGAAATGAGGGAGATTGCAGAATTTTTAGTGCTGAAATGGCACGAAAAATAGTGCTACAACATGCATACAACACATGCAAGACATGTTCAAAGGCTAAAAGTGATAAACTAGTGAAGAGCACTACACTAGAGGCATGCAATATCAAGCACAAATGACCAAACCAGCTCTGGAAAGAGTTTAAACATGCCAAAACAGTGGCCACAACATGCTGAAATGGTAGCATAGAAGGCAAGAAAAACATGCTCATTTATTAGCTCATAAACAAGGCTCAAAGCTCAACTACCAAAAGTAATGAAAGAGTGAGATATGTGAGAATGTGACAGAGATATATACACTGAAATCACATGTTAAATGATGCTACATCATGCAAGCAACACATGGAAAACATGTTAGAGGCCCTAAACACAAAACTAGTAAAGGC
This sequence comes from Camellia sinensis, assembly GCF_004153795.1. NCBI lineage: Eukaryota > Viridiplantae > Streptophyta > Magnoliopsida > Ericales > Theaceae > Camellia > Camellia sinensis. The sequence continues at coordinate 576,478 of NW_021027160.1, read as the reverse complement.
CATTTACACTGTAACCATGCAAGGCAAGACTCATATGACCAAGAAGGCTCAAAACAGAGCTAAAGCATGCTAAATCAGTGGCGAAAACATGCAAAGATGAAGTCACAAAGAGGTAGAAAAACATGCTCACATGCTAAGCCATCTACGCATGCAAACAAGACACAAGGGGGGGAGGCCACACCCTCCTATTTTGGACATCAAAACCAAGTTTTTACCACTAAAATTCTTCTGGAATTCAATGGTTAAATGGCCCAGAAAAGGTTTTTTTAAAATCTTGAAAAGAGGCACAAAAGGCTTCACAAGTCAAAGAGCAAAAGAGGTGGCAACCCCCCTAACTCAACAATGCTTAAACCACCACTTTTAAAACCTTAAAAACAAAGTTTTTTATGGTTGAAAAACCAAGTCAAAGTAGTATAAAGAGGTGGCCAAGCAACCAACTAAAACAAAGCGTTAAAAGAGGTAAGCTTTACCTTTGAAGCATAGTAACAAAACAACCACAACTCCGAGCTAGAACCAAGCTTAAGACGTCAAACCAAGATTTAAGGAACCTTAGCTCCAAGGTCACGGTGTTGGCTAAGGGTCTTAGTGCAAATGTGTAGAGAAAACTCACTTTCAAGCACAATATAGGAAGGGAGAGAGAATTCTAGAGAGAGAGGCAGGAATTTTGCTCACAAAATTTTGTAACCCTTTGCAAGCAAGAAGAAGGTCTCTATATATAGAAGATACAAGATCATCTTGCAAAGATCCAACCATCCACGTGCAAGCAGATGCTCCAATCTGTGCAAACAACTGTCAAAAAATATCACAAAATATCTACTGAAAAACTGGTGGCCGGCCGACCATGAGTGATGGCCGGCAGGGCATATCAATGCCCGGTAGGCCAAAGCCCATGCCCGGCAGTGCTCCAAAAGCAACATGCCAAATGGACCAAAACATGGTTCCAAAAATGAGACAGAACTAATGCAGGGTTTGGAAAGATCAAACCCAGGGCGCTCCGTCGCGAAGTTCGAGCGCTCGATGAGCAATCAAACTTGTCACTAGATGTATCTGCAATAACATCCAAGCCTTGAGGACGGTCAAAAATGGGTTGTCTACTGTATTCTACTTTCCATTCAGGTTCAGGCGTCAATTCGGACACGACCAAATCTGCCCGAAAGAGGGGGTAGAATACACAGCTTAATTTCCAATGCGAGGCTCACAACTAGCTCGATATCCTACTGCATAGAGGACAAGAGAAATTTTGGCTCTCGCTCCCAATTTCAACTACGCCTTATCTGGCGAATGGGTAACTTGGCTTGAAGAGGAGGCACAAACAAGGCTTACTTTAGCACTGGAAATTTCCACGAGCTCTAGGAGGGGACGCAGGAACACCTGACTCATCTATGCCCTAAAGTTTATTACTTTGATCTGTACTTTGAAGTTTTCCTTTTGAATGTAATAATAAAAAAAAAACAACTTTGATTTGCATCGAGAGTTGGAGAACTCTGTATTGAAATCAATGAAATTGAAGTTGTGGGTACTGAAAATTTTCCTTTTGGTCCAAAAATGGTCTAAGTTGTAAAAAGATTAATTTCAACAAAATCAACTTCTATTAAAACTTTTCAAAACCATTTTTTATAAGGATCACAACTTGACACACATGGAATCTATCATTGAGATGTACAACCCCGAATCCAACAACTAGAAAGTTACCCGTTGTCTAAATAGCACTGAATTGCATTGTAACCAGCTCTTCTCTCAGGGTAAACCGAACTTTCAAATAATGAGCAGACAAAGATGCCTTGATCAAACAACATGGACACAGTCAATTTGGAAGTGTTTATGGCTGGACTTCAGAATGAAGTTGCCTACGTATCCTGAGGATGGGAATCAAGCCTTACGTAGTTCCATTCAAGTTCACTCGGGTTTCAACACTCTCCTTTTGCACTCTAACTTTTGCCAAGGCTGTCCTTTATGGGTTTTCAACCTTGCCAGCTCAATTTTTCTTTTTTCTAATTTTTTGTGCACTAACTTTTGCCTAGGTCGCCCTTTTGGGTTTTCGGCCTAGTGAGCCACTCAAGGATAATATTTCTTCAACTTGTCTATGCTGACTGGCTGGAAGAATTTGAGGCCATCTAGGTTCGTAAGAATGACAGTTCCACCCGACCAGATTGATTTGATGATGTAAGGACTAGTCCAATTAGGTCTGAACTTGCCCCTAGGATCATGGATGGGAGCTCAGGTGTCTTGGAGCACCAGATCCCCTTCCTTAAGATTCCTAGACTTAGCTTTCCTATTGAAAGCCCCAGCGATTCTGCGTTGATATCCTTGGACATGGTACAGTGCTTTCAACCTCCTTTCATCGAACAACATAAGTTCCTCAAACCTACGCTGCTGCCAATCTGCTTCTACTATCTGATACTCAGCCATGATTCGCAACGACAGAACCTTAATTTCAATCGGCACAACAGCTTCCATCCCATAAACTAGAGAATATGGATTTGCCCCAGTAGATGTTCGAATTGATGTTCTATAGCCCCAAAGAGCGAATGACAGTTTGTCTGGCCAGTCCCTGTAAGTCTCAACCATTTTGTACAAAATGTTCTTGAGGTTCTTGTTGGTGGCCTCAACTGCTCTGTTGGTTTGTGGCCGATATGTAGATGACTTATGAAAAGCCACATTGTATTTCTTCAACAAGTCGATCACCTCTCTCTTGAAATGGGAGCCATTGTCTGAAATGATCTCATTCGGGACCCCATAACAACAAATAATGTTATTCCTGATGAACTTGGCTACATGTGATGCTTTTAGCACTGCATAGGATTAGGCTTCGACCCACTTTCTAAAGTAGTCAATTGCCACGAGGATATACTCATGACCGTTAGAGCCTTTCGGTGTAACTGCCCCAATAACATCAATTCCCTAGACTGAGAAAGGCTATGGTGAAGTCATGTTGTACAGCTTTGACGACGGGATGTTCATACAATTTGCATGAATTTGGCATTTATGGCATCGCCGAACAAAACCAACATGATCCTCCTCCATGGTTGACTAGTAGTAGTCCTGCCTGAGAATCATCCGGGCTAGCATTGCCCCACTCATGTGCGATCCGTACTCACCTCTATGGATGGCCTCCATTAGGCGCTTCGACTCTTCTGCGTCAACACACAGTTTATGCATTCCTAGATGGCCTCTTTTGTACAGCTTACCCCCGCAGATGATAAACTAAATAGCCATTCGCCGCATTACCCTTTTATCTTTGGCATTTTCCCCTAGTGGGTAAACCTCCTTTTCCAAGAAGTTCCAGATGTCATGATACCAAGGGCTGATCTTGCACTTCATCTATTGCGGCGATCAACTCATGGGCCGACACATACCTTTGTTCAATAATGATCGGACTCATCGAGAATCTCAAAGGGATGTCTATCATAGAAGATAGAGTTGATAAAACGTCAGTGAACCTGTTGTTCTCACTTAACATATGCGTGAAGGTTAGCTTCTTAAACCTAGGAATCAGAACATTCGGGGTTTGGTGATAGATTTTCATCCTTTCTTCCTTAACCTTCCAGTCTCCTTTTGCTTGAGACACAACCAGGTTCGAGTCCCTAATGACGTCCAACTGTTTTGCCGCTAGTTCCAAGATGACTTCCAATCCAGCGATACATACCTCGTATTCTGCTTCGTTGTTAGATACCTTGAACTGGAGTTTGAACGCTAAAGGTATATTGGAATTGTCAGGTGTTATCAACAACACCCCCATCCCATAACCGTACTAGTTAGATGCTCCGTCAAAGTACAAGGTCTAAATCTCTTCTTCAACCTGCAGAATAGCTTCATCACGAAGTAGATACTCTATTACTTCATCCCCTTCCACTGGGTGATCTACCAGAAACTCTGCTACTGCTCTCCCCTTGACAGACTTACGAGGCACACATTTTAGATCAAATTCGAAGAGAAGAAGCAACCAACGGGCTAGCCTACCCATAAGCACTGGTTTCTCAAAGAGATATTTGATAGGATCTAACCTCGAAACGAGAATTGTAGAATGAGCTAACAGGTAGTGCCTCAACTTCCTGGTAGCTGTAGACACCCCATTTTTGACCGACCTTAAGACTCAGACGTCATCGATTGAGCGCTCGGTGATTGTGCATGTTGTGCTCATTCTGAAGTTTCGGAGTTCTCGGCTGAGTGCCTTGCCTCCAGGCCTCAAAACTTTTTTGTACTTTGACTCGATTTGCGGACCAGGTCTTGTTTTCACTTCCAAAAAGGAGGGAGAGGTCTTGTAGACCATCTCTCAGTGGTCATAAACTACTTTTCGTGGTCGTAGGCCACTGTTCCCGTTTGGAGACAAGTTTCTGGTTTTCATGGCCGTCGATCGTGCGCCTCGGCTCGAGACCGCTTAGCATTCTCCGTTTGTCACAGTTTTTGGGACACACCTTGTTTCCTCCGTCTAGTGGAACATTGTGGTCCGGGAGACCACTTTTGTGGCCGTACGCCACATTTGGTGCTTAACGGCCTGTTTTCGGGGCACCCGGCCGCGTGTTTTGCCCCCAGAACCCTCGTTTTGCATCGGTGTTGGTTCATTTTTTGCATGAACCTTGTTTTCATTGTTTAGAAGGTGGTACAAGGGTGGGAGACCACCTTTTCTCTTGGAAACCACTTCTCTCTCCGCCAGCTAGTTTTCTTATCGGGAAACTGGTCTCCTTGATTTTTAAGCCACATTTGCTGGTCTCCCACCACACCACTAGCTTTCTTTCAAAGCGGAGACCACCAAATGGAGCCACCGACCAGTTTTTGTGTGGGAGACCACTTGCCCTGGTCGGCCGACCACCTTAACTGGTCGGCCAGATTCCTCCTATTTTGTCTATTTGAGTGCATGCCAGCTATGCCAGGTGGAAGGCACAGACTGGATCCTCCATACACGTGTATGGAGGATTTGCACCCTTGCTTTAGCTTCTTGAGGAAGCTTGAACCCTTGTTCTAGCTTCTTGAGAAAGCTTGAACCTTTGCTCTAGCTTCTGGAGGAAGCTTGAACCTTTGCTCCTCTATAAGAGAGGGCCTCCCTCTCCTTATACCTAGTTCCAAAAAATTTCGGTTAAGGCAAAATATATATCCCTCTCTATATCTCTACACTTTGGGTTCAAAAGTGCATTGTTTTTTGGGCTATTGCACCACACCTCATAGCCACACACCTTCACCATTGATCTGAGATTCTTTGAGGGTATTTTCAGAGGTTAAAGAGTTGGTTTTGGGCTGGAGAAGTTGCTGGTTTTGCTGAGCTTCAAGGGTAATCTCTTTGTCCTCTTTTAAAGCTTTGTCTTGATCACTCTCTTAGCCAAACTTGCATGCTTATTTGAGCTTTGTTATCAACTGAAAGAAGTCTTGTTTTGAGGTCCTTTTGATGTTTGTTTAAGGCCCTTTTGGTGTTAAGGGTCATCTACCCTCTTGCATGCTCCATTTAGCCTTGTTTTGTGCCATGCCATAAGGCATTCATGCTAGTCTTTGCTTGGCCTTCCTACCACTAAAATCGAAGGGATTTTTAGTGGTGAGAATTTGGGCCTAGATTAGAGAGGGGTGACCCCCTCTCTTGTTGTCTTATTTACTTGCATTTTTGGCCTACCAAAGGAGCATATGTTTATACCATTTGAAGGCCTAGTTTAGGCACTTTTTTGGTGATTTCTAGGACCTACCTAGGCTCTGACGATGGCTGGTTTGGTCCCCTTTCGCTTGCTTCTTGCATGTGTAGAGTAATCCCTTTCATGGCTTATCAAAGGAGCATGTCATTCTTGCATGTGTTGGTCTTGTTTCAGTGGGTTTTTAGACATCTTTTGGCATGCCATGACTCTATTTTTACTTGATTTGGTAGTCCTTCACGTGCTTCATATGCTTGTAGTGTAACTCATGTTCACTTGCTCACAATGCATGTTGTTTTGGCCATTGATTCTAGCATATTTTGGCCATACTTCAAACTGATTTTGTTCATATTTTGGGCTGCCTTAGCTCTAGTTTGAGGCCTCTTGGTCGAATGATGCTTTCCATGCATACTTGTAGTGTAATATCCTTGCTTAGCCTTGAGTTTTGGAGCCCCTTGCATGCTTAACTTGAGGTGTTTCCATGTCTTGCCATCACTGAGCATGTTATTTCAGAGCCTATACTTGTGCCATGTTCATATGTTTTCCACTCTTTAAATGCGTTTGAGAGTTGTGCTTGTATACCTCATTTATGGGCCATTGCATGAGCTTCATTTTTGTGCATTCCAAGCCATCATCTTAGTCCATTTTCCCACTATTTTGGGCCTGCATAGGGACTGTTTAGGGTTGGTTTGTTCATTTGGGCATTGCTTTGCATACCTCTAGTGTAATGCACTTCACTAGTTTTGATATTTTGAGCCATTCAACATGCATAACATGAGTTGTTTGCATGATTCAGGACCATTTTGTATGTCATTTCAGAGTTGGAACATGTGTTGTTGCATTCCATATTTCATCATTTCCATGCTTTCATACAGTTGTATCTTGTACCCTAGGCTTTGGGCCCTTGCATCTTGCATGTTTGCATGTGTTTTGTGGCCTCATTTTCATCATGTATGGCCACTGATTTTGGTGTGGGTGAGGCCCATTCATTTTGGTTTAAGTCCATTTTGCATCGAGTATGCCATTGTAGTTCATAGCATTGAGTATGCCGCGTTGTTGCATGTTTGATCATTACATTGCGCATGCCTTGTTCACTTCATTGTGTATGATAGTCTTCACATGCGCCTTGTGTATGACATATACTATCATGTGCATTGAGTATGCCATTGTTAGTTCGTGGCATTGCGTATGCTAGTTTGCATGTTTGCACGTCATCCTTTGCATGTTTGCATGACTTAGTTGCATTGCATTTAGGTTGCATACTCAAAGTCACATTGTGCATGCCATTGTTTGTTGCATTGTGTTCGGAATAGGAGTTAGTTTTTCGAACACGGGAAACGAGGGATGTCTCGTACTCAAAGTGACAAAACGTGCCTCGATTCCCGGTCGCCAACATTCTTCACTACCCATGATGGAGTTATTGGCTTTAGGTGTTAATATGTGCACTCATTTCACATTGAGTCATGCAATTCGGTTCCTCGGCCATCATGCATCGAAGATGCGTGATTGGTGGCCCGAGGATCGAGACCTATAATCCCTTGAGCTTGTACAATGATGGGGAGAGTGGTCGTGTGCACATATGTTGAAAATACCTTTCCATGCCTCTCTCTTGCTCCTTGTTGCAGAAAACCAGAAACCAAAGAAATTGGTTAGTTGACTAGCTTTTCTGGCAGGCCGACCACTCCTTTTGGTTTCTCCCACAAAAGGTGGTCAGTCGGCAACCTTCCCACAGATTCCCAGGGTGGAGTTTCAGCCTTCTGGAGCCTTGTGCAGTGTTCTGAGGTCAATTGCAAACAAAGGCGAGCCGGGGTATCGCGATGGATTTCCCGACAAGGCGAATCGAGCATGCATGCATCCTTTATCATTGAAGGCAGAGTTGAGGCAGCCCATTTTACATAGTTTGCATGCTAGTTTAGTTAATTTGCTAATTAGCTAGTGTTGTCTAATAATTAGTTAATTCGATTTTGTATTATTTATTTGGACCCTCCGAGAGAGGGCAATGTTGTAATAAGTGTGCGTGTGTGTGATGTATGTCTTCCAACCCCACGTCTTTCTCCCTTTTATTTACCAACTAATGATGGTTAGTTTTAGGGTGGCATAGCATGGCAATGCAATTCAAGCAATGTATGCACCAATCCTATCCCTCATCATGTGTATGAGTCAAAAGGACATGGTACTTGGTTCTCAGACCATCAAGCGCGCATTTCAATGCGTGATGGCCCAAAGAATCAAGTGTGCATTTTTGATATGGAATGCAATGCACATGAACAAACCAATGGGACTCAACCTCTATCACAAGCATTTCAAGAGGCCAAGCATGCATGCGAATGGAATGCAATCCTAGGCATGTGAGCTAAGGATGCGACATGGCAATGCAATGCAAGTGATGTACACTAGGTACACAAACTAAGCAAACAAGCAAACAAGCATGCCATAACTATGCAAACTACTAAAGCATGCAAGATGCAATCTAATCATGTGACATGCTAGCAACTTAACCAAGGGAATGCATGCCAAATGCGAGTGATTTCAAGCATGCAACACATGCAACCAAAGCATGCAAACATGGGATAATGTAACAACACTTGAATGGCATGCAAGGGATGGACTTACACTAATTAGACAGCTCTAAGTTAGGTCCAAAACCGTGGCCAATGTGCCCAAAATGAAGGACTTACACACGCGCGCACATGCATGCAAAGGGTGTCCAATACTTCAAGCATTTAAAAGCAATTCTCAAGCACACTAAAGAGGATGCAAACATGGACAAATGACATGCATTAAGCTATAAAAATCATGCAAGAACATGGTGCCAAACCAAGCAAACAAGATAGGCTAAGCATGTAACGATGGTCCAAGATTCAAGGCAAGCTAAAGGGGTATTTGACCACACTTAGCAAGACCAAACATGGCATGAATTTAATGACCAAAAACAGAGTTTTAGCACATAAAACAAAGCCCAAAAGACCACTTAGATGGCATCTAAATGGCTTGAATTCAAAAGCATGCACAAATGCACTTTCAAGGAGCATACCACACAGGCTCATAAGGCATCAAAGAGGCATCCAAGGCAAGCATACAAGCATACTAAGGAGACTAAAATGATGCTGTAAATGGTGCCAAACCATTAAAATAAAGCAAGTAATGCATGCTACACACTCACACACTTAAGGCCAACAAGCCAAAATGCAAAGGGGCTATACTAAACATGTCATGGCCGACCAAAATGACTAAGGACAGACCTCAAACATGGCAAAATAAACACAAAAGCTTCACAAAGCCAAGTCTAAAACATGCTAGAACAAAGGTTCACAATCTACGACATGTTAAGGCAACAAAGTGGAATTACAAGGCATGTATGCTAAGCAAATATGGTGTACCAAAACCAACAAAAAATAGAGGCATATTATGACATAATAAGCACAAAAATCAGCTAAGGCATGGTCAACAAGAGCCTAAGCTAGGTGCTCCCTCAAGAGGCAAAAATGGCCCTTTTCAAGGACAAGAAGGAGAGGGGGTGACCCTCTCCTTCTTGGGACTTCAAGGCACCATCCTTACCACTGAAATCCCTCAAGATTTTAGTGGTGAGGAGGCCCAAACACCAAAGTCCTGGAGCTCACTCAAAATGGCACAAAATGGAGCCCCTCAAGGCTTAAGAGGGGTCAAACACCTCTAAACCACAAAACACTCTAAACAAACTATTTAGAGGGCCTAAAAACAGAACTTTTTTATGTTATATACTAAACACAAAAACAATTGCAAGGTAGGCAAAAATACAATGCAAAAATGGGAAATAAAGGGACAAACTTCTTACCCTTGATGACCTTCTTCACAAATGGTGGACCAGCCCCAAAACTCTGAAAACAATCCCTTAGAACCTCAATATCCAAGGGAAGGTGTAATGGTGGGTGTTTGTGTGCAATACTATGAACAAATACACCTAGAACACTCAAGAGAGAGAGAGATATATAGAGATGGAATATATATAAACTCTAACCCTAGAACCAGAGCTTCTAACAATGTTTTTCTCTCTAAAATATCTAACCCTTTCAACAAGAGAGAAGACCTCTCTTTATAGAGCTTTTTGTCTTGTAAAGCTTACAAGACAAGGTTCTAAAGAGAGAGAGAGTGTATGGAGGGGAGCCAAATGCAAGACAGCTATGTCAAAATATCTGCAAAAGCAGATGAACAGTAGTCGGCTGCTCAAAATGTACTGCCGACCGGCAACAAAGAATGCCGACCGGCAATATACATTGCTGATGGCAACAAAACACCAGCCGGTGGCCTCTGGCCATGGCCGGTGATGTGTGGGGTTGCCTCACAAGGCATTTCCTGCCCCTCCAAGGAAAAACACAATTGTTTGGTGCAAAACCAGACACTAAACAGTCGAGTTCGGAGATCCTGAGGCAAGGCGCGTAGCCGAGACCTCCGGGAACTCCAAACGAACACAAACATGGATGATCACCGGGTGTTCAAACGGTGACGTCCAAGTCTTGAGGTCGGTCAAAAATAGGGTGTCTACAGGTACTCGAGGTTAGCATTGAAGCCAAACAGTGGGTAATCGACTGGCAGCAGGTCTGAATTAGTGAAGTCGAATCTGATTAATGTCTTATACTACATGATTTCTAAGGTGCTTCCCTGATTGATCAAAACACGCTCCACCATGAATCTGTTCACGCGCAGCTCAATGACGAGGGCATCAACATGGGGAAGAGTTACTCCATCCAGATCGGTGTCGTTGAAACTGATTTTGCCAATTTCATTGGGCCATTGGGCTAATGTGAACAGCTTGGACGAGCTAGGTTGTAACCGAATTGTATGTACCCGAGCTGCAGGCAGTAGGTAGTATATCATATGAATCACACCAAATGGACGTGAATCCTGACGTAGGGCTATCGTCTTTGGTGGTTTTTCCTTCCGGACATGTTGTGCCATTCGGCCATCTTATACCAACTACTCTAAATGGTCCCTTAGCGCATAACAGCTGTCAGTTTCATGGCCATGGTCCTTGTGATATTCACACCACCTGTCCCTTCGTTGAGTGTCAGGGGGTCCAATCATTTAGACAACCACTTAAAGAATGACAAATGCTGGACCTTAAGCAGGATCTTGCTGATCAGCTCGGCCAATTCGATATACTTCCTATCTGAATGTACGGGACACATGCTATCCACTTGGTATTGTTCATTTGGTGATCGTGAGCACTTTTCATTCGACCAACGTAAATCCCGCCAATTATCTTATTTTGTCCGGCCTAGCAGTTCAGGGCTTGGTGGTACGGTGCTGACAGGCTGAACGAGACCAGATGGTGTCGATTTCACGACCTTTTGACCGGCCTTGATGCGAAGGGCATCATCTTCCACCTTGCAATATTCCTCCAGTTTCTTTATTAATGCTCAGATTGTTTTGGGGGGACGTCTAGTCAATGAGCTTCTGAGGGGACTGTCGGGGTGTAATCCCATTTTAAAGGCGGTGATGGCTACAGAATCATTGCAGGCGTCGTCCACCAAGTTTAAACATTCCCAGTAGCGCGTCGAATATTCGCGGAGGGTCACTTCTGGTTTGATCTGCATTACCTAAAGAGAATTGGCTTATTTTTGCTGGACCTCATTGGTGATGAATCTTGCCCTGAAAGACTTTTGAAGCTGATGAAAGCTTTTTACTGAGGCCGGCTCCAATTTATAATACCATCTGACGGCCCATCGCCCTAAGCTATTTGGAAACATTCAGAATATAAGTGCTTCATCATCAGCATGCAATGTCATCGCTTACTTGTAATGCCAGATGTGATCTGTTGGCTCAGATTACCGTTATACCGGTAAATGTTGGTGTGAAAACCCGCATTTAATTATTCCAAAACAAATAATTAATTAATTAATTAATTTTATCAAGAGTTTATATGAAATATATTAGTGTATAAGTTAGTTTTAAATTAACCCAATTCAATCACTAACAAAGACATTATTACGAATAATAATTTTGTGGATGTTCAATATTTGTAGTTTATAAAATGTTTTAATAAGGATTAAACATGATAATTATCTTTGCTAAATAACTTAGTTAAAAACCTTATGTATTAATTTTAAGAAACAAAAAAAAAAAAGATCAACTTCGGCAGATTTTTCGGTGGCAGCATTGCCACTTGGTTGCATGCATGGAGATATTGAAGATACTCCTCAGAAAGTCCCATTATATTCATTGGAATTTGAAGATTTGATTGGACTAGATAGAATAGATGGAGAGAGAGAGAGAGAGAGAGAGAGAGAGAGAGAGAGAGATTTGAACTTATATATATATATATATATATAACACTTGCATTGGAAGAACACGAAGAACAGAGAAGGAAAAGAGTCAGTGAGCAAGCTAAGCAATCGGGAAAAGAAGAAAAGTAGGAGATTAGGGGAGCTAAAATTTTCTACCATTTCATCATCTTATATTAAGTAAGAAAACCCTTTCCACCCTCTCATTTTTTTAATTGTTGAAATTTTTAGATTATATTTACAAGATAAAATGACTAAACTTATAGATAGAATTTTATTTACAAATGTATATAAATTTTGTGATGTGCATATCAAATATTTGAAGGTATTGATAGTCTTAAATTCATGGTATTATTGTGGAAATAGGCTTGCATGTGTAGTTTATACCATTAAAGAGAGGATTGAAGATTTTATTTGGCCCTTAAATCTGCCATTAAATCTGCCAAATAGTTGTACGAATTGTTGGACAATTTTATACCCCAAATTTGGAGATAATTTCTTCTACAAAGTTGTTGCGAATGATGTCTAGTTCGTTCACGAATTTTTGCAACAATTATTGACTTTCTTACGAATTTATATAAAATTTTAACCAAATTTGGAACTGTACGACAGATTTTACTATGTGTTTGAAAAATCAATAAAACTTTTATATTAAACCAAATCTAGTAATTTCTGAATAAAAAATGAAATTTGAGAATTCTAGTTTCATAATAAATTTTTATATTCCGGATTTGATTTATAAATTTAAGTATGGAATTAAGTTAAAAAAATGTGATAAATTTATGTCATGAAATTTCTGGGAATTTTACAAAATTATTTATAACTTATTTTTTGGAAATTCGTTCTGAAACATGACTTAAACATGTTTATTGAATATGCTGTAGATTTTCACGAATTTTAGAATTTTATAAATACTTTATTTATAGTTTTTATTACCTAAGGTATATCCTGAAATTTTCCGGGAAGGTTTAAGATCATTAGTTCAATTAATTAATTGGATAAAAATTAATTATTGTGTTAGTCTAATTCATTAAATATTGTAAATTAGTAATCCATGTATGAGTGTATTGTGGTTTATTTAATATTGTGCTAGTCTAACCTTGTAAATTAAAAATCCATGCATGCATGTGATTATGGTTTATTTTCTTTGTATCTAAATTATTATTTCATACCATGGTTTAAATAAATTGTTTATTTAAATTTTGTACATTTATTTATTATTGTGTGACATGTGTAATATTTTATGTTGGAACTTTTAGTAGGTATAACATTATTTGTGATTGAAATTTGAATAATTTGTGATTAATATAAAAACTAATTGTAATGATTAAAGGTACATATAAAGTTAATGATCAAGGGTTAATACCGGTAGTTCAGGATGAGCCCTGGTTTTTAATAATTTTTATATAATTGTGTCGCGAAACCCTAAGATGGTACGGGACTTATTTGAACCCTTATCGGTATTTCGTTTTGGGATAAGGGTGGATGTACAGGTGGCACGCAGGGAGGTTACATACCCTTGGCAGACCGTTCCCTTGGGGCAGACCACGGATGCCAAGGCTTGGGTATATAACTTTGGGTGTGGGCATTCTTGGTAGTTCTTGAATATTTGACCAATGGGGGGTTTCCAAATTAACTGTAGCCATGGCTTAGTGGTTGGTAAGAAAATCTCTTTGGTGAGATTTTGAGTGTCATCTAAACTAATAAAATTGTTGAAATTCTTTTAAATTGTTGTTATATCACTACGCTATTAATTCTGTCATTTTCTCTTAATTGTCATGATTATAATCTGATTATTTTCTCTTAAAAAGAATGGTAGGTTGGTTATGTTTTTTTACTGCGTTCCAAAACTCATGGCAAATATTTTATTGCCCTGACGTTTTATGCCAAATTATGACGAGGAAGGAACTGAAGCCGAAATTGGGGCCGCTGCTAATATAGAACTGTGGCTAACTTAAAATCAGGAATATAGCAAAATAAAATTTTATTATCTTTTGTTTTTGTATTTGCGAATGTTATAAAGTTGTTGTAATATTGTATGCGGACTCGTAGTTTTGTTTTGTTGTTAAACTTTGACTATGCGAGAATTTAAAATTTCCCTACTTAGTTGTTAAAAGTTTATTTAGCAAGTTATTTGTTATTTAAATTTTATGATGTTTTAAAAACAAATTTGGGGTGTCACAGTTAGTGCTTTGAATTTTTTAGGCAGCGCAGCCCTCGCAATGTGTCATACAAAAGGATCGTGTTTATCCTCTTCGTCTGAACCTCCTCTTCTATCCCACACACGCGGACTCCCCTCAAATGAGCTGGTTATGTCAACTCGCCCTTTCTTCCTATGTTCCTGGGATGATAGTCAGAGGCACTGCTAATATCATGTTTGCAATGTCGATGTTGTTAATCATCCTTCTTTTCTGGTGACTGACCCTAATCGCGGTGTGGTTTGGTCTGTTGGGATTTTGCCAACTCCAAAGCCAATTCCTTATGTACACATTTGTTATTAGCTGCCATATCTTCAAAACGTTACTCATTTCGCTTTGCTTGGTCCATCATTGTTTGCATGGTTTCCTGTACAGAGGTGGAAGGCAAAGATGGAGTTATCGTGTCAAAATTCAAAACTCTTCATGAGGTAGTGTTTTTTGGGCTAAATAAGACTCTTGGTGTAACATTGTCCGCAATGAGCAAAGGATCATCTACTACGTCCACCATGGGTGAGTTTGAGCATTCCCACAGACGGCGCCAATTGTGGTGAAGTGGTTTGGAAATACTCTTTGATCCAGACACACGATCTTGATCCAGTAGTTAGTACTTGAAACATGAATAAACTCTCTAGCCGGAGGTGTCGGAATTAGCACTCCGAAGGATAAGTCAGTCTTCTCTCAAGTTTTCTTCTATCTCAAGTTATCACCTTTTTTTTACATACCTCACTTTGGCGAATGATGCTCCTTTTTATATCACTTTCCTGGGGCCCGCTTTCTTATCATGGACGTCTTGTCCTCACAGTTGGCCCCCAGTCGTTTCGCGGGTTGTATGTATCTACTCGGCCCTTTAGCTAGGTTCTTATTCAGCCACGGCCGACCTACCTCATTCATCTCGACAATCTTGTCCCGAGGATAGCCATTATTAGCCGACTTGTATACGGCTCATACTTATGTACGACTTCTTAAATTCAATCCTCACAGGAAGCCACATGGTTTAGAGATGCCACATCGCATGCCACATGTTTTTGAAAATATCACATGGCTAGCCATGTGCTTTGGTGATTTTGAAATTCTATAAATATCCACTCGTTTTGTTTTCTAGAGAGAGGAAAAAAAAGGATAGTGTTTTGGTAAAGAAAATTTTAGCTTCAACAGTCTTGAGAGAGAGAATTTTGGTTAAGAGAATTTTGGTTTTCAAAAACATCTTGAGGGCAATGAATTGATTTTCAAAAACCAAAGCTTTCAATCAACCTTTCTATTCGCTGATATACCTCTCCCTTCATTGATATATGCCACCCACAACTCCATTAAAGTTAAAACTTGAAACTTTTTGTGGAGATTCCAAAGCATACTCCATAACCATGAGGGTGTAAAGAATAAAGATTCATAAATCAGAAAATTTATCCTTTCCTCAAAATGTGAGTTTTTGCAATTTTCTCATTTATTTTTTACATTTTCTTTATTGTTTTAAATATGTAGTTTCTCTATTTTAATAACAATGTAAATAATATAATAATAAATTAATTATATTATTGTATATTATTACATTATTCTACTATAATAATATCTGTTTCCGTATGGTGGTGGGTGAAACCACCATTCACACTTCTCTCAAATATATGTATATATTTATCATTATATTATAATTATTATTACTATGTTTGATTTGTTAAATTCAGCTTATGTTTTGAGTTAGATAGTTGTTTGTTATAATAATTTTTAACCCTGCGTCTTTTATTTGGTATAATAATTTTTAACCCTACGTCTTTTTAACCCTGCGCCGTAATAATACCCTACCCCAGCTTCGGTCTATTCCTTTCATTTACTTGCTTTTCATATATGTAAATAGCATCATATTTTTTTTTTATCATACCCGTGCTTTGCATCCATATTTCATGCATCAAGATTTGGCTCATTTGCATTTATGGGTTTAATAAATTCTTATGTGATTTTGTGCGTTACCTTATGCCTTGACATGATTCACATGTCATATTTTAGTAGCCAAATCTTTAGCCGCATTCTTATGTATGTATCACATTAGAATTTTGCATTTAGGATGATGCATATTTTTCCAAACTCGCTTTTACAACTTTTCGTGAGATGTTAGAAAATACAAGGTAAGTGTTTATGCTTTAGCATCCCACTTTTGTGTTTTTTTCTTATAATGTCTAGCATCATAACATGCGGCTATTTGCTTAATTGATATAACTCTAGTTGCCGGTGGATAGAGATTGCTTAATTTGAAATAATATTGATTCCATGCTTGTAAGCTCGATTTCCTTTGAGTTATACATTTTGAAAACCCTTTTTCAAAAATGCATGAGATCGTAACATTCCAAAATGAGTGATGCAATCTATACTAGTTTGCTTCACATAGTAATTTTTAGCCTTTATTAAATAATCAGAATTTGAGCATATAAAGTTAATGAAACTCATGTCATAGTTTAGTAGAGGCCGATCTTTTGATTGAGTGAGTGGGGGTGCTCAATTAATGACCTCCCTCCCCCCCATACCTAAGGTTCCAAACCAAGACATCTTTGGTTATGATGAACAGTGGCTTTGACATGAGTCATGGGTTTCCTAGTTTTATTAAAAGATTAGGTAGCGACTCTGCGATCTAGTGATGCTGCCAATTTCTAGCAAATGTTTTGCTATAAAATAAATTTTCTATAAAAGTTGCCAAATTTAGACTCTTAATTGCATTTCACATTACACTGCAGAGACTAGATCAAAGAAATCAAGGGTCCGAACTGTTAGCATACTTGGGTAACCCCCGGGCATGCAACAAATATCCATTGAGAAATTGAAGAAATCTTCCTCATGTGGTTGTGCTATTGAGATACCCACGAAAGGGATGAGACTATTTGTTGAGAAATTTTAATAACATATTGTGCTTATGTTTAGAACATGAAAATGAATGAATGTTGATTGTGAATATGAGAGAACTTCATATGTCATATGGGTATAGAATTGGTATGGACTTTTGGAGTATGAACATAGATAGATATTGAATATCGTATTTTTGTTTCATAAGCAATGTTGATAATTGTGGGGGAATCATGTATATTGAAACTAAATTATTGCATTTCAATTCATTCATTTTACACAGTTTCAAAATATGATTTAACCATGGCTATACCTTCGAAATGGTTATGTTGTTTAAGAAAAATAATTGTTAATATTGAAATGTTTTAAGGTAAATTCGGTGGGAAATCCAGTTAAAGCGTGTAGTTTGAAAAATAAGTTGGCCTAAGTGTCCTTGGTGTAAGATTAGAAACACACGCTTGTGGATTAGAAGCCTTAGTGGATTTGTGTAAGAAAGGATGTGGTGATCCCACCTAACTGAGGGCATGGAAATTCTTTTGGGAGTAAGAGGCTATATTCATTTGTGATTATTTTTGACAAGCCAAGGGTTTAAAAATTGTATGGGCAAGTTAACTACTTTTATGTAACCAGGCTTGAGCCTCAAAACTTGTAGCCCTTGAGGCATTTCTTTGTTGTTTATTTTTTATTTTTGTATCGTCACACATGCTTTGGATTCAACTTAGGAGGGTTTGAATGTGTAATGCGTGTGGATCTTTTTTTGTAAATCTCTTACATGAATGAATTATGAATTTAGAGATTTGATTAACCAAATTGCAATTGTTTAATGGATGGGATCATCAGTCAGTTTATGTCAATTATTTGGGGGCTGTAACGCCCCAACTTTTATTACACGAATCCATACCAAATCCTTTATATTATTACCAATTTAACAATACCAAACTCGTGCCAACCCAACAGTAAATAAATAATAGCATTCTCTCCTGATCAATGATGATATATAAATGAAATTTAATACAATGCCCTTAGGCTTACATCAGATAACTACAAATAAAAAGGAGTTATCTTTATACATTACATGCATTCAGCCAACAGGTAAAAGGCCTCATGGCCAACGTAATAAAAGGCTTCAAGTCCTGAACAATCTTCCAATCATGTACTTAAAATATTTGTCAACACGTGTGTAGACACCCCATTTTTGACCACCCTTAAGACTTGGGTGTTACTGATGGTTTACTTGGTGTTGAAAGCTATGCAGTGCAAAGGTTCGGTTTCTTCGGCGAAAGAGGAGTGAAATCCCAACCTTACACCTCATTTTGGACCAAAGCTATTTTGAATGGTTTTTAGACCTTAAAACCCTCTCTTTCAAAACATTTTTTGAAACAAAGTTCCTACGATGCTCTGAGGCTGGCATTTCGTTAAATGTTGCGCTTTTCGGTAAACAAAGCCAGGACAAACTGGAAATGAATGAAAGAGAGATGAAATCTCTGAAAAATCTTTCAAAACACCTTGTTTAAGGGTTTAGAGTTGAAGAAAATGAGGAAGGAGAGAAGAAAACTAGTTTGGGAGAAGTTCGACATCAATCCGGGTAGGATCGAAACTGCGCGGCTTCACCAAAACAGGCATAACATTTTGCGCAGTTGGAATTTGATGCAAGGTTGCCGCCATTGGAAAGCTAACTTTTGGGGCTTCAATTTGAACATCTGGCTGACCATTTTTGGGAGACCACTTGTTGTCCTAAAAAACCAGAAAAAGTAGTTGGCCAACCAGACAAAGTAGCTGGCCAACCACTTCAACTGGCCGGCCACTTTTATCACCTTTTCGGAGATATTTTAATCTACCTGGCACAGCTGGAGGGCACCAGAACCATCCTCCATACACGTAAATGGAGAGATTGCCTTGGCCCTTAGCTTCTTCAAGAAGCTTTGCCTTTTGTTCTCTATAAGAGGGAGGCTCCTCCTCCCTCCTCTAGGTTAAAAAAAATGGTTGTTTGAGAGATAGGTACAATCTTGTCTCTATAATCCTCCATCTCTTTTGTTTTGGTTCCTTAAAGTGTCATTTACTCATACTATTCCACACAAACACACACTCAAACACCATCCTTTTGGAGCTGAGGTCCCTTGAGGTTGATTTTAGAGTTTTTGAACTGGTTTTGGCTGGAAAAAGCTACTAGAGTTTTGGTTTTGAAAGTGGTCTTCAAGGGTGAGCCTTTACCCTCTTAAACCCCAATTCTTGCTTAAGCTTTTGGACCCTTTTGCATATTGTTTTAATCTTGACTCTAAACTACAAAAAGTTCTGATTTTGTATTCTTAAGATCTTTGTTTAAGGTCACTTTGTGTTTGGGGTTGTTTACCCCATCTTAGGCCTTGTTTACCCCCTCTTAGGCCTTGTTTGGCCTTGCTTTTGTGCCTCCTTTTTAAGCTTTGGGATCACCTTGTTTTGGCCTTCTCACCACAAGGAGAGGGATTTCAGTGGTGGGGATGGTGTTTTAAGGTCCCAAATAGGAGAGGGTCGTCCCCTCTCCTTGTGTTTTCAATACTTGCTTTGAATGCCTCATGTTTGAGCATGTTTACTAAGCTTGTGTTAGCTTGTTCTTAGCATGTATTTGGGGCTATTTCAGCATGCCTCAAGTCTTTTTTGACTTGGTTTGGTCATTCTATGCATGCCTTATACACTTGTAGTGTAAATCTTGCAAAATAACTTTGTATGCCTCATGTTTGAACTTCTCTTTCTATCTAGTTTTGGGGCCATCTCAGTAGGTTTTTGGTGTTATTCTAACATACCTTAGATCTGTTTTGGGTTGGTTTCATTGGCTCTTGCATGCTTTATACACTTGTAGTGTAAATCACACACACTGGTCTTGTATGCTTCTTGAAGTAGCATGTCATTCTAGCTTATGTTGAGTCTATTTCAGCATGTTCTTGAGCTTGTTTTACCATGTCATACCTTTTTTAGGGTTTGGTTTGGTCACCCTTTGCATGCTCCATGCACTTGTAGTGTATTTCCATGAAATAGCCTAACATGCATCATGCTTTAACATGTCATTTAGCATGCTTTTGGCTCAACTTCATGAAGCTTTTATCCATGTTTTAACATGCTTTAGCTCTAATTTTGATTGTTTTGGCCATGCATGACTTGCTCTGTATTGCCATAGTTCAATCTAGCTTGTTAGCTTTGTGCATCAAGTCCGTTGGCATGCTTTACTTGGCCTATTTGAATGATTTGGCATCATTTCATATGTGATTTCAGTCCATGTTTCATGCTCCTGCACTTGCATTTATCACTCATTCAATGCGTTGAAGGGTTTGCCCCTTTATGCCTTAACATGAACCATTGTGTATGCCTTCATGCCTTAGCTTGCGAGCCATCATTTCAGTGCTTATTTGGGGTTATTTTTCCATGATATAACTCTGATTTTTGTTGGTTAAGTCATCCCATGCTTGGTCTTAATAGGTGTAGTGTAATCCATCTTATCTACCTTGTATGAATCATGCCTTATGCCCTCCATGCTAGCTTATTTTGGCTTCCTTCCATGCATGGTTTGGACTTATTTGAACATGTTCTAGGACTGTTTTCGGTTGCCTTGATCACATGGTTCATGTTTTGCATACTTGTAGTACGAGTGCTCTTGTTTGCTTCAAGCTTTAAGCACCATTGCATGCTTCATTTGTGTTGTGTACATGATTTGGTATCATCTAACATGACATTTCAGAGCTTTTAGCATTGCCATGTTCCCACTTCATTCACTCTTTTAGTGTCTTTGAGTGTTGTGCATTGTTGCAAAGTTTATGGCTTAGCTTGTATGCTTGCATGTTAGGTCTTTGAGCCTCATCTCAGCATGTTTAGGTCTTTGTTTTGACCTACTTGAGCTCTGTCCATGATTGGTTCATGCATATTTGCCATGTATTGCATGCCTCCTTTGTAGTCCTCTTTACTAGCTTCATGTCTTAAGGACTCTTGCATGCCTTACTTGCTTTGTTTGAATGATTTGGCATCATTTCTTACCTCATTTTAGTGCGCTTGGTGTTGTTACACTTCCATGTTTGTCACTCTTTGAGCACTCTTGAGAGTTGTGATCTTATGCCTCTTTGAGGGGCCATTGCATGTGCATGCTTTTATATGCTTCATGTGCCTTGATTTTATCACCAATGGCCACTGATTTGGGCATGACTAAGGTCTACCCCCCTTTTGGTTTAAGTCCATTTAGCATGTTTGTTTACATGTTGTTCGCATGCTTATTGTTCATTGTATTGAGTATGCCATCTTACATTGCATTGTGCATGCCCTGTGGTTATTTGCATTGCACATGCTTGTTGTTGTTTGCATTGAGTATGCATGTCCCTTAGCATTGGTAGTTGATCATGTTCATTGCATTGAGTATGCCATGTTGCCACATTGCATTGTGTATTCCATGTAGTTCATAGCATTAAGTATGCCATGTTGTTTGCATGATTAATTTAGCATTGTGTATGCCATGTTCATTGCATTGTGTATGCTAGTTACCATTTGCATTGCGTATACTAGTTGTCATGAGCACTGGGCATGCCATGTAGTTCATAGCATTGTGTATGCTAGTATGCTAATTGCATGTTTGTACACTTGTCCCTTGCATGTTTGCATGCTTAAGTTGTATTGCCTTTAGTTGCATGCTTGAGTCACATTGTGTATGCCATGTTTGTGTTGCATTGTGTTTGGAATAGGTGTTAGTCTAAACACGGGAAACGAGGGATGTTTTATACTTAAAGTGATGAAACGTGCCTCAATTCTCGGTCACCGATGCTCTTGATCATACATGATAGAGTTCTAGGCTTTATGTGTTTACTTGTGCATTTATTTCATATTGAATTGTGCAACTTCGCCTCTCAGCCATCATGCATTGAAATGAGCGATTGGTGCCCCGAGAGTTGAGAACCACACTCCCTTGAGTTCATGACATGATAGGGAGGGTGGTTGTGCACACATATCTTGCAAATATATTGCCATGTCCCTTTCTTGCTCTCTATTGCAGCAAACTGAAATTCAGTAGCAACAACTGGTCGGCCGACCAGTATTACTAGGTGGCCGACCACTTTTCTAGTTTTTCAGCACAGAATGTGGTCGGCAGGTGGTCTTCTACCTTAACAACTGGTCGGCAGCCCTCCCACAGGTTCCCATGGTAGAGTTTCAGCTTTCTAGAGCTTGGTGCAAGGTTCTGAGAACAATTGAAAACAGAGGTAAATCAGGGCATCGCATTGGATTTCCGAACAAGACGACTGGGCATGCATGCATTCTTCTCCCTTTGAAGCTCCTGTTTTACTGCTTTATTTAGCTTCTTTACTTAGCTAGATTAGGAAATCGTTTTCTACTTTAATAGTTAATGTGTTAACTTTTCAATTTGTTTTGTAATAATTAGTTAACTAGGATTAGTTAATTAATTTGTCGTGTAATAATTAGTTTAATTAGCTTAGATTAGCTAGTTAGCTTCTTATTTGGTCCCTCCCTCGAGAGGGCATACTGTTGTAATAAGCGTGTGTGCGTGTGATGCATGTCTTCCAAATCCCATTTCTTTCTCCCTTTTACTTAACCGCTTACGATGGTTAGTTTTAGGGCACGTTTTGATTAGCATGCCTTATGCTTGCATGCGTGCATCCATTCAACTGTATTGCATGCACCGGGCTCGGCGCATCATACGAACTGCATTGTATTTCAATTCCTATTTGAATACATTTTTCGAATTATTGTATTTCACATGACACTCTTAGGATAGCCGAGCCTATCTTAGTTGCATTTTCGCATGTGTTGCATTAGCCATCTTAACATGAACTAGGATCATGCATGATTTCTAACTAGTTCCTTGTTTTGGCTCGGAGTACACTGGGCATGTGTGTTATTGATTACCATGAAAGCATGCTGGCCATGAGGCTAATTGCTTATTTGCTATAACCGCCTGAATGCCTGTGGGTAAAGGTTGGATTGCTTGAATTGGAATAATTCAATGAAATCCTCGATTTAGCCTACTTGGGAGTAGCAAACTTCAAACCATGGGCAAACAAACGGATATCCAATGTTTTGTTCCAAATTAGGCGATCTAGTCTATACTTGTATGCTGTGCACATCACATAGTAATTCAAGCTAATTAACCGGAGTAAGAACGCATGTGTTTTCAAAAACTAGATATCATGTTTAGTACAGGCCGATCTTTGATCGGGCGAGCATGGTGCTCATTACATGACCTTCCTCTCTCGTACCCAAGTTCCCAAGCCAAGGCAACTTTGGTGATGACAGACACGTGGCCTTAGGCACGAGTCAGGGTTTCCTAAATTCCCCCAAAATAAAATATTTAGGCGGCGACTCTGTATCTGGCAAAGCAGTCCATGTTTGGCACTTCTTTATTAAAA
>NW_021027160.1:498247-544989 GCF_004153795.1 Camellia sinensis | reverse complement strand
TGGCTTTATTTGGCTCCATTTCAGAGGGTATTTGGTGTTAGTTTATCATGTTAGACCTCTGTTTCATGTTGGTTCGATGGCCTATTGTATGCATCATGCACTTGCTTTGTAATCCCCTCTATTGTCATAACATGTACCATACATTTAGACCATCATGCTTGCATGTTTTAGCTTGACTTCATGAAGCTTTTAGCCATGTTGTGACATGATTAAGCTTTGTTTGGTGTTGATTCAGTCATGTTTGCCAGGTTTTGTATAGCCACCATGTATCCTAGCTTGTTAGCCTTGAGTGTATGAGTCATGAGCATGCTTTATTTGGGTTATTTCGGTGATTTGGATTCACTTATCATGCCATTTCAGTCTAGGCTCCATGGTTGTATGCTTGCATTTACCATCCTTTCAATGTCTTGCAGAGTTGTTCTTTTGTGCCTTAAAATAGGTCATTGTGCATGCCTCTTTATTTAAGTCCTTGGGCTGCCATATCAGTGGGTTTTGGGGCTCCTTTTGCCACATTATAACTCTGATTTTCCTTAATTAAGTCATGCCATGCTTGGTTGTAATGGGTGCAGTGCGATTCCCTCTTTTGGCCTTGTGTACACTTTGTTTTGTACTCGCCTTTCTTAGCATGTTTTGACCTTAATCAATGCATGTTTTAGCCTTATTTTGGTCTGCCCTAGGACTGTTTTAAGTCATCTTGGCTCTTTGGGGCTTGGTTGATATGGCCATGGTTTGAACCCCTTTGTTAGTCTTGAGTTTTGGGCTTTGTTGCATGCCTTACTTGCATGGCTCGGTTGATTTGGCATCATCCTTTACACATTTTCAGAGCTTGTCATGCTGGTGATTTGTCCATATTTGTCTCTTCTTAATGTGTTTGAGAGTCGACTCTTCTCATGCCTAAGTGTTGAACCTTCACATGTGCACATTTGGGTGTGTTTTGTCCATCATTTCTTGGCACTTTGGCCACTGTTTTGAACATGGCTGAGGCCTATCCATCCTTAGTGTAAGTCCATGGATCATGCATTTATGTATTGTTATAGGCTTACCGCATTGCATGTTGTCGTATCTTTGTGTATTCCCATATCTAGGTTGCATTGTAGTATTGCATACTTGTTGCATTGCCATGATGTTTGCATGTTAGGTTGCATCACATTGTATTTGACATACTCGTGTTACATTGCCTTACATTCCCATGTTGCATTGCATTGGTTACATGCTTTGCATTGTATATGACATACATACATTGCATTATGTTTGGTTTGGGGTGTCAAACCAAACATTAGGAAATGAGGGACATGTGTACTTGGAGTGACGAAACATACCTCAATCCTCGGTCGCCAACACTCTTGATTCAACATGATAGAGTGTATAGCATTCATTTGTTTTGTTGCATTCATTCATATTGATTTGCACACTTGACATCTTTGACCATCATGCATCGAAATGTGTGATTGGTGGCCCGAGAGTCGAGAGCCATACTCCCTTGTGTTCATAGCATGATAGGGAGGATGGTCGTGCATACATTGGGCATGCAAATTCCACGCCATGCATTGACTGTCCTCTGTTGCAGCAAAACCAATGTTTTGCAGGAATAAATGGCCGGTCGGCAACTTTCAGTGCCGGCCGACTATTAATATCCAGCCGATGGTCCCATTTTTGGTCGATAGCCATATTTCCATGGCCGGTGGTGTTTTCTCTTAGCCGGTGGTATTGCAAAGTGCTCAGGGAGTGGTTCAGAAGCAACCTTAGGATTTTTATAATTATCAGAGGTGCAGAACAGTGCAAACAGAGACAGTAGAGGCATGACAATGGGTTTCCGAGCAAGGCGAATCGAGCATGCATCATACAATCATTTCGAGGCGGAGCTGCGGCGGCCTTTTGAGTTTCATACTTAGTTTATTTTGTATTTAATTTGTTAATTAATTAAGGGTCTGTAATAATTAATTAGCTAGAGTAATTAATTATTTAATCGGTTTGTATTATTCTTCCGGACCCTCTGTCGAGAGGGCGAATTTGTAATAAGTGTGTGTGTGTGTGATGCATGCCTTACAACCTCACGTCTTTCTCACTTTTATTTATCAGCTTATGATGGTTAGTTTAGGGCACGTTTCAATTAACATACTTATGCACGCATGTTTGCATCCATTTATCTGTCTTGCATGCACCGGGCGCATCATACTAACTGCATTGTATTTCAATTCCGAGTTGAATACGTGTATCAGTTGTTGCATTTCATATGCCATTTTAGAATAGCCGATCCTATCTTAGTTGCATTTTTCCATGTGTTGCACTAGGCATTTCAGCATATTTAGGATTCATGTATGATTTCTAATTAGCTTCTTTCTTTGGCTTGGAGTACTCGGTAAGTATTTATGCTTTAGCATCCTTGCATGCGTGTAAGTGACTTCCATGATAGCATGCTTACCATGAGGCTATCCGCTTATGTGGTACAACTGTCTGAATGCGTGTGGGTGAAGGTTGTGTTATTTGAATTGGAACAATTCACCAATTGAGAGTTTTAAGCCCACTTGACTTACTTAATTTAAATTTCCCATAGGATTCCACAGTAAGCTTTCAAAATCACAAAATAGGATCCGAAAATACAACAAAGAACATGTACGATTCAATTCCGAGTTGAATACGTGTATCAGTTGTTGCATTTCATATGCCATTTTAGAATAGCCGATCCTATCTTAGTTGCATTTTTCCATGTGTTGCACTAGGCATTTCAGCATATTTAGGATTCATGTATGATTTCTAATTAGCTTCTTTCTTTGGCTTGGAGTACTCGGTAAGTATTTATGCTTTAGCATCCTTGCATGCGTGTAAGTGACTTCCATGATAGCATGCTTACCATGAGGCTATCCGCTTATGTGGTACAACTGTCTGAATGCCTGTGGGTGAAGGTTGGGTTATTTGAATTGGAACAATTCACCAATTGAGAGTTTTAAGCCCACTTGAGAGTGGCAAAATCATGTTTTCTTAAGCCCCCTCGGGGATGGCAAATCCACGTCTTAGCCTACTTGCGAGTAGCACCATCAAACCATCTTTCAAATAAACAAACATGAAATGTTTTGTTCCAACTCAAACGATCCAGTCTATACTTCTATGTTCTGTGCATCACATAGTAATTCTAGGCTAATAACCGGAATAAGAGCACATAATGTTTTCAAAACTCGATATCATGGTTAGTAGAGGCCGATCTTTGATTGGGCGAGCGGGGGTGCTCACGAAGTTACCTTCCCCAATAGTACCCAAATTCCCGAGCCGAGGTAACTTTGGTGATGACGGACACGTGGCCTTAGGCACGAGTCAGGGTTTCCTAAATTCCCCAAAATAAAATATTTAGTTGGCGACTCTATATCTGGCAAAGCAGTCCATGTTTGGCACTTCTTTCTAAAAATCAGTTTTTCAAAATGATTTGTTAGATTTGGACTCTTTGATGATTCATCGGTCTTGCATTGCACTCCGCGAGATTAGATACAGGACCATGACATTGAGTCCAAACTGTAGTAAGCCCCAATGAACAAAACAGGATTCCTTCCCAAGACGTTCGGGGACGTCTACAGTTTCTGGCGACTCTGCTGGGGATTTAGAGAACTTGACTCGAACTCATGATATCTTGTTTTGATTACACTTATATGTCTCTTTGCATTGCATTTGCATTGGTGCACCTAGGACACCGTGTTTGCCATCTGCTATTCCTGAATGGTTTGTAGGAGGCTGCGTGCCATAAGGCTGACCGGTTACGGGCTCTACCACGACCGGAACACAAACCCCGATTTTTTCCGTGGCATCCTTTTTTGACCATTCGACCTAGTGCATATCGAAAACCGTAGTGACCATTCCAAACTAGGACAGGTTGCTTACCCGATTATAGGTTGTTCGGAACCGCTGTGTGCGTAGTGAAACCCTAGTTCTTGATGAAACTAGGACAGGGAAACCCTACCCCACCATAGGGGTGTTTTGGCTCTCATTTGCTTGTTATGTGCTTTTAGAGTGTGCCTCTACAAGGAATGCATGTATCAGTTTGCAAGTCTAGGTATCAGGCCTGAGGGCATCAGTATTTTCGGGGGATCAGTTTTACCCGAAGGTATTAGTTTACAGTCAGAGTTTTGGGCAAAATTCAGTAGCAAGCACAGTCGTTCAACTATGTTTATACC
Organism: Camellia sinensis; assembly: GCF_004153795.1. Lineage (NCBI taxonomy): Eukaryota > Viridiplantae > Streptophyta > Magnoliopsida > Ericales > Theaceae > Camellia > Camellia sinensis. The sequence continues at coordinate 540,829 of NW_021027160.1, read as the reverse complement.
TGTTCTGGTGAAATCAAGCTGAGATGCTGTTTGTTTTCTCTTTTGCAAGGTAGTCGTGGAACTATAGCTTCAGAGGGCTCCAATATCCCCCGGGTACATTGGACTTGTGCTGATAGACTTTGTCAGGTTAGAGATTCAGTTCAAGGGCAATCAGTGTTCCTTTTCTAGAGGCAGGGTAAAAAGGCCAGTCAGGCACAAATCATTAGTTCAATAGTCTTCGGATCAATGATCATTATCTGCAATAAGTGTGGGTGCGTGTGTGTATGTCTTCCAACCCCCACTCCTTTCTTCCCTTTTACTTACATGCTTTAATGGTTAGTATTAGGGCACGTTTAATTTAGCATACCTCATGCTATGCATGTGTGCATCCATGCATTTGTATTGCATGCATTAGGCTCGGTACATCACGCTAATTGCATCAATACTTCAATTCCCAAACTGAATACGTGATAATTGTGCATTTTCACATGACATGTTTAGGATAGCCGAGCCTATTCTAACAACACTTTGTATGCGATGCATTAGGCACTTAACATGGACTTGGATCATGCATGTTTGCTAACAAGTTCCTTGTTTTGGCACGGAGTACGATGTAAGTATTTTCGCTTTAGCATCTCGCATGTGTGTGAATGTTAACATGACAGTATGCTTACCATGTGGCTAGATGCTTATGTGTTATAATTGCTTGAATGCCTGTTGGTGAAGGTTGGATTGTTTGAGTTGGAAAAACTCGTTGAAATCCGTATTTTAGCCTACTTGTGAGTAGCAAATTCCAAAGCATTTTCAAACCGAACGGATATGCAATGTTTATTTCCAAATTAGGCAATCTAGTCTATACTTGTTTGCTGCGCGCATAACATAGTAATTCTAGGCTAATAATTGGAATAAGAACACATAAAGTTTTCAAAAACGGATATCACGGTTAGTAGAGGCCGGTCTTCGGACCGGGCGAAAGGGGGTGCTCATAGCTGACCTTCCCCGATCGTACCAAAGCTCCCGAGCCGAGACAACTCCGGTGATGACGGACATGTGGCCTTCGGCACCGAGTCAGGGTTTCCTAAATTTCCCATTTTAAAAATATTTAGGTGGCGACTCTGTATCTGGCAAAGCAGTCCATGTTTGGCACTACTTTTTTTCAAAAATCTGTTTCTCAAAACGATTTGCCAGATTTGGACTCTTTGGTTCAGATTAAGAACCATGACACAAATCGGGAGTCCGAACTGTAGTAGCGAGGTCCCCCTCCGCGGACATGCGCTGTTACAATATGCCTTTGTCTAAAGCTCTAGGGGTCCTACTCAGGGAAGGACATCTGAAACTGTTACAACAATGGCCTCTGCTCGATTCTCTCTGTCTAAAGCATGACGTAGCTAAGTACTATGCTTTCCGTCAACAAACCGGTCATGACACTGACAGTTATGTCCGTCTTCGCCACGAGATACAAAATTTGATTGACAACAATGTCATCGTCGCACCGGGTCCTGCAAAGTCTATCGGCACTTGATCCGTAAACTCTTGGGGGATAATGTGACCATGTGATCAGGGGATGAACCACCTACCGATGGTACTCCGATCACTCCAGCTGTGGGGATGGCACGCACTATTTTGAGCATTTGCGAATGCTGTTTACTTTACTTTCTGACTTGGGTAATGGGTTAGTCTTATTGTGCTGTACAGAGTCAATCTTTTCTTACTGAGTTAGTTGGGTCTGTCTTGTTGTACCGAGTTAGTCCTATTTTGCTGGAGTCGGGTGATTTCGGGGGTGTTACCTGGGACATCACTTACTTGTTTTGTGTTTGTCTTTTCATTTTCTTTTGAGTCTGTTTCTGCCTTGGAGCCAGTAATGCCAACACATTTGAATGAGCAGTAGTGATTGTCACACTCTTGTGTTTGCTTCTGCTTTGTGCTAGTTGTGCCAGAAGTTCTGAATGAGATGGCAGTATTTGACTAAAAACTGTGTCTTTTCTGTGCTTTGGAATCATTACATTGACCTGAGTTTTTCAAAACTTTTTGAACATTGTGATGAAAACAAAGAGGAAGGAATTCCTCAGGATTTGCAAAAAATTTGATCAATTGAGAGATAGAAAGGCATGCTAAGCCCTTAATGAATGAAATCATGCTTGTTAGTGTGAGTACTGAGAAGGATCCTGGCTTGATCCAGATTGGTTCTTCATTGTCTTTAGCGCGAGCGATTTGTTGCTTTCTTAAAAGATTTCAAAAAATGTTTTGCGCAGTCCTGCGAAGACCTCTGTGTGGAATCACTCTTGAGATTGTGCATCCTAGGATCGCTCTCAGCCTCGAGATTCAACCCCTTTTTTTCTCAAAACCTTGAACTTGGGTTCAGAATGTTCAACGGTCAACCACAATGTGAGGCCCGTGTGGCCAAATTCGAAGCACCCTTCGAACTAGGGGCAAAAAATATCAGACGTGCTCGAAGAGCCGAAGATGGATCATTCTGCAAATCAATGAAGACTGGCAAGAATGCCAAATCCCATAAGGGAGGAAAGAAGAAAGTTTGTACTGAAGGACAGCTGAGTTCCTATCCACAACACTAGGGGCAAATTCAGCCCCCATTGGATGGACTCCTACATCATCAGTAAACATCAACCATTCTCTTGGATTCAGATGACTTCAGGATCTCAAAACCATTCAACATGGACAAAGCTACACTTTTACCCTTGAGAGGCTCACTGGGCCTAAAACTCGGAAGGGCGACCCAGGCAAAAGTTAGAGCAAAAAAAAGAACAAAAAGAACAAAAAAAAGAAAAATCCAAAAAAAGAAAAAGAAGAAAAATGAAGAAAATGAAAGGAAAAGATGAAAAAGAAAAAAGAAGAAAAGAAATTAAAAGAATTGAAAAGAAAAGAAGAACAAAGCTCGCAAGGTTGAAAATCCAGAAAGGGCGGCCTTGGTAAAAGTTAGAGCGCAAAAGGAGAGGTTAATACCCGAGTGTACCTTACCCGGAACTACGTAAGGCTTGATTCCCATGTTTGGGATACGTAGGCAACTTCATTCTGAAGTCCAGCCGTAAAACACTTCAAATTCAACTGTCCTTTCTATGTGATTGAACGGGTCATCTTTGTCATTTCTGTATCCAAGAGTTCGGTTGTGACCTTCACCATGAGAACTGGTTACAGTGCGCTGCGGTACAATTCAAACCAGGGGCAATTTTCTGTTGCCATACAGTGTGCTGTAGTGCTATTCAAACAAGGGGCGACTTTCGGTTGTCGTGCAGTGTTCTTCAAACAAAGGGGAAATTTTCCATTGTTTTAGGACCTGAGGGTGTGCATCTCAAGAGTCAATTCTACGTTGGTCAAGGAGTGGCCATTTGCAAAAATAGTTTTTGAGAATTTTTACTGAGGTTGACTAATTCTGTCGAAAATTATTCCATTTTTCCAAAACTGGACCACTTCTTGGACCCAAAAAAGGATAATTTTCAATTCTCATAGCCTGACTTGCATGATTTTAAATCAAAAAATTGAACAAGCATGTTAATCTAACTCTCATTTTTGTCAAAATTGTTTTAGTAGAAAGCCAAAAACAAAAAATGGTCAAAATGATGAACGAGGGGCACAGTTGAATCAGGTGTTCTGTCTTTTCCCCTTTATCAACATACTTGCCAAGAAGGGCACTCTACCTGCCAGAACAAGGCACAAATGAAGTTAACAACGAAGGGTTGAAAGCTCTCTCACCCTCAAGGCAGCAAAATATCAAGCTAAGTGCCAAGCATGAATCGGAATGGATCAAGATATTCCACTCCCTCATCCGGATGGATTTGATCACGTCCAAAACGCCCCAGCAGAGCATCGTTAACCGATGTCAGCTGCGGATTGCTATGCACCTAGTTGTAGCACAACCACACTGTGAGAAAGTTCACTGTTGTGAGCAGAAGAAAGAGAATCTAGCAGAATGCTAGGGGCATGAGCCCACAACTTCCTGTTCATCAATCAACCACCTAGGGGAGGGTTGAAAAATGAGAGTTTGAAGACTAGTGAGATGTGCGATGAGAGAAAAACTGAGAAAAGGGCTTTTTCAGAAAAATAGAGATTGAGTGCCAGAGTGATGTGAGAATCACAAATGAGAAATGGTGGGAAACAATACCCAAAGAAACTGGCTCATCGTGATCTGAGAGGTCCCTTGTCTTTGGAACACGTCTGAGTGTCGTGTTCGTTGTTTTGTTTGTCTCGATTCTTACTGTGAGTCGTTTCGAGCGTTTCTCAATGTGTTTAGGTTGTTCACCTTTTATTTTCCTTTGTTGAGTCGTGGTGTGTTGTGTTCAGTCGTAGGCTCAAATACCCAGTCAAAAACTTTTTCTCATTTCTCAAATTCAAAAAAAAAAAATGAATCATTTTGTGCTTAGAGTGCTGTGCCATTCTGCACATTTGTGCAAAACAGTATTTGTTCTTTCATAAAACTGCAGGGTCCACCCCCGATAAGTGTGAACAGTAAGACAAGGACCTATCTGAAGCTATGTGGGTTCCAGACTGCAAAGCAAAAGAAAAGAGGGAAAATGTGGAGCATCTTAGTATGGTTTAACTCCAGCAAATTCCGAGACTGCATTCCAGGTGCACCTTCTCAGGCCTCGCCATTTCTCTGGAGTATGAGTGTATCTCGACCCCAAGTGTAAGCTTGCTTCAAGCCATAAAGGCAGTTCAGGCAGCACCTGAGAGTTTCACATACAGATGTTACCTCTTGCCAATATGAACAGGGTATACCCTTTTTGAGCTGAGCGTGTTGCCAAGTCCTCCGAGAGGTAAATCGGAGGTTGCGTTTGAATTGGTCTCGTCAAGGCATGTATTTCTTTATTCAGTAGTTTACTTCAACACATGCTGTCGTTGTTGCACTGAAAATGCATTGTTATGCACCGTTCCCTTTCCATTATTATGCACACTCTGCCTGCATTGCTATGCACTCTTTCAGTTCCATTGTTATGCATACTCCACCTGCATTGTTATGCACGTTCCAGTTGCATTGTTATGCACCTTTTCACTTGCATTGTTATGCACTTTTCCTTTGCATTGTTATGCACCGTCCCACCTGCATTGTCATGCACTCTTACTTGCATTGTTTTGCACATCTATCATGCGCTGTCACGCACTATACCTACATTGTTATGCACACCTCTTCACTTGTGTTGTCACGAACATTCCACTTGCATTGTTTTGCATGCTCCATCTCCGAAACACCGGGACACGTCCCTATGTTTCTTTTTCTTTTTCTAAAACACCAGGATACGTCCCTATGTTTCTCCTTTTTCTGAAACACCAGGATATGTCCCTATGTTTCTTTCCCTTTTTCGAAACACCGGGATACGTCCCTATGTTTCTTCTCCTTTTCTGAAACACCGGGATACGTCCCTATGTTTCTTCCCCTTTTCCGAAACACCAGGAGACGTCCCTATGTTTCTCCTTCTTTTTCTGAAACACCGGGACACGTCCCTATGTTTCTCCTTCTTTTTCTGAAACACCGAGATACATCCCTATGTTTCTCCTTCTTTTTCCGAAGCACCGGGACACGTCCCTATATTTCTCCTTCTTTTTCTAAAACACTAGGATACGTCCCTATGTTTCTCTTTCTTTTTCCGAAACACCGAGATACGTCAATGTGTTTGTCCTTCTTTTTTCGAAACACCAGGACACGTCCGTATGTTTCCCCTTCTTTTTCTGAAACACCGGGATACGTCCCTATGTTTCTCATTCTTTTTCCGAAACACCAGGACATGTCCCTATGTTTCTCCTTCTTTTTCTAAAACACTGGGACACGTCCCTATGTTTCTCCTTCTTTTTCCGAAACACCGAGATAAGTTTCTATGTTTCTCTTTCTTTTTTTGAAACAACGGGATAGGTCCCTGTGTTTCTCCCTCGTTTTCTGAAACATCGGGATACGTCCCTATGTTTCTTTCCCTTTTCTGAAACACTGGGATACATCCCTATGTTTCTTTCCCTTTTCCGAAACACCGGGATATGTCCCTGTGTTTCTTCTCCTCTTCCGAAACACTAGGATATGTCCTTGTGTTTTTCCTTCTTTGGTTAAGAGCATTTGGAATACGTTCCAATGCTTATACCTTTCCGAAACACCGGGATACGTCCCTATGTTTCTCCCGTTTTGGTTAGGAGCATTTGGAATACGTTCCAATGCTTATACCTTTCTGAAACACCGAGATATGTCCTTGTGTTTCTCCCTCTTTGGTTAAGAGCATTTGGAATATGTTCCAATGCTTATACCTTTCCGAAACACCGGGATATGTCCCTGTGTTTCTCCCTCTTTGGTTAAGAGCATTTGGAATACGTTCCAATGCTTATACCTTTTCGAAACACCGGGATATGTCCCTATGTTTCTTCCTCTTTGGTTAAAAGAATTTGGAACATGTTCCAATGCTTGTACCACTCTCTTTCCTTTCGTGTGCAATGCGTTGAGATCTTGTCTGAGACCTCGGCTGTCCCTAATGGTCGCTCTTAGTCTTCTCCACGTGAGACGCAGTGAGAATTGCATATTTTTCTTACATCCTTTCTCTATGAGATGTAGTTTGGCTTGTGTTTTCTTGCTTGCATGGCATTCGCTTAAAATGTCACATTTATTTTGCATAATTGTTTCATTACAGCCCTCTTTGCGTAATCATAAGTTACATTTGGCATCATGCATGTTATTTGCATCTTGCCCCTGCCTACTGGCACATATCTTGCTAGCTTGTATGCCTTGTATAAGTCTTCGGCCTTGTCAAAAATGGGTCGTCTCTGGGCTTCGACATTCACTCCCGTCATTGTTATGACTTTCGAGTTCTGTCAAAGAGGGGCAACTGTAGACACCCCATTTTTGACCATCCTCAAGACTTGGATGTCATCGTTTGAACACTCGATGATCATCCATGTTCGTGTTCGTCTTGAGTTCTCGGAGGTTTCGGTTTCACGCCTTGCCTCAAGGCCTCTCGACTTGTTTATTTTGTGCTTGGTTGTGTACCAAACACTTGTGTTTTTGCTTCTGAGGGCAGGGAATGGCTTGTTGGCCATCCCCACACCTCACCGGCCTTTGCTTCAGGCCACCGACCTTGTTTTCTTGCTACCAGCCAAATCTTTTCGTCGATCGGCAATGTTTTTGGTCGGCCGGCCATTTTTGTTAGTCAATCGGCCATATTTTCCAACCGACCCCTTTCCATCTGGTTTTGGCAGATATTTTATACCAGCTGTCACAGTTGGCATCCACAATACACCCCCTCCATACACGTGTATGGAGGGATTTGCTCCCTTGTGTTGGCTTCTCCAAGAAGCTTAGGAGTTGAATTCCTATAAAAGGAGGGCCTCCCCTCCCCTTCCAGAGGTTGAATAACCTGTGTGTAGACACCCCATTTTTGACCGTCCTCAAGACTTGGATGTCATCGTTTGAACACTCGATGATCATCCATGTTCGTGTTCGTTTTGAGTTCTCGAAGGTCTCAGCCGCGCGCCTTGCCTCAGGATCTCTTAACTTACCTGTTTTGTGCTTGGTCGTGGACCAAGAACTTGTTTGTTTTTGCTTCTGAGGGCAGATAATGGCTTGTTGGTCATCCCTACACCTCACCGGCCTTGCCTTGATGCCACCTGCCCTATTTTGTTGCTACCAGCCATTGGTGAGGCCGGTCGGCATTGTTTTCGGTCAGCCGGCCGTTTGTTTGGTTAATCGGCCATATTTTCTGGCCGGGGCTTCTTTTTTGCCTTTTTCAGGCATTTTTCATGCCAGTTGTGCCGGCTGGAGCACACATACCTGTCCTCCATACACGTGTATGGAGGATTCGCACCCTTTGCACCCTTTTGCTCTAAGCTTCTTGAAGAAGCTTGAGCCCTTTGCCTTAGGTTCCCCAAGAAGCTTGGACCTCTGTCTTAGCTTCCCCAAGAAGCTTGAACCCTTGTTCTAGCTTCTTGAGGAAGCTTGACCCCTTTGTCTTGGCTTCTCCAAGAAGCTTAGACCCTTTTTGTTCTATAAAAGAGGGCCTCACTCCTCCTTTAGAGGGTTGAACAAAAAATCAGAGATATATATCACACATGCCACTCTCTCTCTATATCTCCCCATCTCCCTAGATTGTGTGTGTATTAGTGTTCAAAAGTGTGTTTTTGTTCCTATTTTTGGACTAAGGCACCTGGTGTTACACCATACTTCGGTTATTGAGGTGTTGAGAGGTTGTTCTTGGAGTTTTGAGTTGGTTTTGATCAGAGGAAGGGGCTGGAGTTGCTGTTCTTGAAGTGTTCTTCAAGGGTGAGCACTATTGCTTTATATTCTCCATTTTTGCACTAGCTTTTAGCCTATCTTTCATGCTGTTTTGAGCTTAGTGTATAACTGATAAAAGTTCTGTATTTTCATGCTTAAGATGTTTGTTTAAGGTCATTTTGGTGTTGGGGGTCGTCCTCCCCCTCTTAGGCCTTGTTTGGCCTCTTTTTGTGCCTTCTTTGTTGAGCTTTGGAACTTTGATGTATTGGTCTTCTCACCACTAAAATCCAGAGGATTCTCAATGGTGATGAAGTGGTTTTGAGGTCTTGTATAGGGGAGGGACACCCATCTCCCTTTGTGTCTCATATGCTTGTGTTTTTGGCTCATAAGGGTAGCATGCATTCTTAGTCGATTTTGGCTCCATCTCAGTTGGTATTTAGTGATATTTGGTTATGGTTTACCTTTGTTTTAGGTTGGTTTGTTGACCCCTTGCATGCACCATACACTTGCCTTGCATTCCTCTATTTTGCTTAGAAATGCATCATGCATTTAGACCACCATGCTTGCATGTTTTGACTTAGCTTTGTGAAGTTTTTAGTCATGTTTTAACGTGTTTAAGTTCTATTTGGTGTCAATTTGGTCATGCTTGACATGCTTTATATAGCCTCTTTGCATTCTAGTTTGTTGGCTTCGGGTGTGTGAGTCAATAGCATGCTTCATTTGAGCTATTTCAGTAATTCGGCATCACCTGTCATCATATTTCAGTCCATGTTTTGTGGCCACACACTTGCACTTATCACCTATTCTATGCTTTGGAGAGTTGTTGTTTCATGCTCCTTATTTGGACCATTGCATGTGCCTCCATGATTTGGTCTTTGGAAGACCTTCTCATTGTGTTTTGGGGTTTGTTTTGATGTATTATAACTCTGATTTTATTTTCCTAAGTCATGTCATGTTCAGTTGTAAGAGGTGCAGTGCATTTGCCCTTTTGGGCCTCGTATGCGTCTTGTTTTGTGCCCTTTTTACAGAATGTTTTGGCTTTGTTCCATATGAGTTTTAGCTTCATTTTGGTCTACTTCGGGACTGTTTTGAATCGCTTTGACCATTTGGGGCTTGGTTGACATAGTCATGGTTCAAGTCCTGTAGCTAGTTTTGAGCTTTAACTCCATTAACATGCCATGTTTGCATTGTGTAGTCGATTTGGCATCATTCTTCATGTGATTTCAGAGTTTATTGTAATGTCATATCCTCATATTTATCACATCTCGCTCATGTTTGAAGGTTGTGCATTGTGGCCTAATTGATGGAACAACATGTGTGCATGTTTATCTCGCATTTTGGTGCCTTATTTTTGGTATTTTTGCCACTATTTTGGGATTGGCTGAGGTCCTCTCATTTCGGTTTAAGTCCATCCTTATACATAGTTGCATGTTTGGTATGTTGCATCATGTTTGCATTATATCATGTTTGCATGTTCTTGTTACATTAGCTTAGCGTACACGTTAGATCGCATTGCATTGCATCTTGCATGCTTGGCACATTGTACATTTGCATGTTTAGGTTGCATCGCATTTGGCATGCTTTGCTGACTTAACCCCATATTGCATACTCGCACCATTTTGCATATTTGAGCCATATTGCATACATGCATTGCATTGTGTTTGGTTTGGGGTGTCAAACCAAACATGAGGTATGAGGTCTGTTTGTACTTAAAGTGACGAAATACACCTTAATCCTCGGTCGCCGACACTCTTGATCCTAACATGATAGAGCGTGTAGCATTCATTTGTTTTCGTTGCATTCATTTTACATTGATTTGCAAACTTGGCACCTTTGGCCATCATGCATCGAAATGCGTGATCGGTGGCCCGAGGACTGAGAGCCATGCTCCCCTGAGTTCATTGCATGATAGGGAGAGTGGCTATGCACAAATTGCCTTGAAAATACCTTGCCATGCATTGTCTGTCCTCTGCTGTAGCAAAACCAGTGTTCTGCAGGAGGAAATGGCCGGTCGGCAACTTTCATTGCCGGCCGACTACAAAAGTCTAGCCGGTGGTTCCACTTTTGGTCGGTGACCACTTCCTAATGGCAGGTGGTCCTATCTTTTGGCCGGTGACATCCCACAATGCTCAGGGAGTAATTTAGAAGGCCCCCAAGAATTTTCACAATTATCAAGGGTGCAGAACAACGCAAACAGAGGCAACAGAGGCATGGCAACGGGTTTCCGAGCAAGACAAATCGAGCATGCATCATCTAAGCATTCCGAGGCAGGGCTGCAGCGGCCTCCCTTTGTAACTGATTTGTTAATTAATTTAGGGTTTTGTAATAGTTAATTAGCTTGAGTAGTTAATTATTAATTTGTTTTGTATTATTTATTCGGACCCTCCATCGAGAGGGCGAATTTGTAATAAGTGTGCGTGTGTGTGTGAATGTCTTCCAACCCCACGTCTTTCTCCCTTTTATTTACGAGCTTTTGATGGTTAGTTTAGGACATGTTTCAATTAGCATACTTATGCTCGCATGTTTGCATCATTCATCTGTTTTGCATGCATCGGGCTCGGTGCATCAAGCTAACTGCATTGTGTTTCTATTCCAACTTGAATACGTGTATCGAGTTGTTGCATTTCACATGCCATTCTTAGGGTAGCCGAGCCTATCTTAGTTACATTTTGCATGCGTTGCATTAGCCATTGCTAACATGAACTAGGATCATGCATGATTACTAACTAGTTTCTTGTTTTCGCTTGGAGTACTAGGTAAGTTTTTACGTTTTAGCATGCTTGCCATGAGGCTATTTGCTTACATGATATAACTGCCTGAATGCCTGTGGGTGAAGGTTGGGTTGCTTGAATTGAATAATTCATCGAAACCCGTGTTTTAGCCTACTTGCGAGTAGCAAACCTCAAACCATTTTCCAAACAAAACGGATATGCGATACTTTGTTCCAATTAAGGCAATCCAGTCTATACTTGTATGTTGTGCGCATCACATAGTAAATCTAGGTTAAATAACCGGAATAAGAGCACATGTGTTTTCAAAAACAAGATATCATGCTTAGTAGAGGCTGATCTTTGATCGGGCGAGCGGGGGTGCTCATAGCTGACCTTCCCCAATCGTACCCAAGTTCCCAAGCCGAGGTGATAACGGACACGTGGCCTTAGGCACGAGTCAGGGTTTCCTAAATCTCCCAAAATAAATATTTCGGTGGCGACTCTGTATCTAGCAAAGCAGTCCATGTTTGGCACTTCTTTCTAACAATCTGTTTTCAAAACGATTTGCCGAATCTGGACTCTTTGATGATTCATCGGTCTTGCATTGCACATTGTGAGATTAGATACAGGACCGTGACATTGAGTCCTGAACTATAGTGAGCCCAATGAACAGAACGGGATTCCCTCCCGGGACGTTCGGGGACGTCTACACTGTGATATATGATATACATCACACTCTCTCTATATCTCCCCCTCTCTCTCTCTATATCTGTGTGTGTAATAGTGTGCAAAAGGGGTTTTTGTTCTTAGTTTTGCACTAAGACACCTAGTGTTACACTATACTTTGGTTGCTGAGGTTTTAAGGGGTTGATTTTAGAGTTTTGAATTGGTTTTTGATCAAAAAGAGGTGCTGGAGTTGGTGTTCTTGAAGTGTTCTTCAAGGGTGTGAACTTACCTTTTTATTCCCATTTTTTATTAAGGTTTTACTCCTATTTTCATATTGTTTTGAGCTTAGTGTATAACTGATAAAAGTTCTGTATTTTCATGCTTGTTATAGTTGCTTAAGGTCATTTTGGTGTTAGGGGTTGTCTACCCCCTCTTAAGCCTTGTTTGACCCCTTTTTGTGCCTTCCTCTTTGAGCTTTGGAACCCTTCGTGTGTTGACCTTCTCACCACTGAAATCCATAAGATTTTCAGTGGTGGATAAATGGTTTTGAGGTCTTGTATAGGGGAGAGACACCCCTCTCCCCTTGTGACTCATTTGCTTCCATTTAGGGCTCATAAAGGTAGCGTGTTTTCATAGCTTTATTTGGCTCCATTTCAGAGGGTATTTGGTGTTAGTTTATCATGTTAGACCTCTGTTTCATGTTGGTTCGATGGCCTATTGTATGCATCATGTACTTGCTTTGTAACCCTCTCTATTGTCATAACATGTACCATGCATTTAGACCATCATGCTTGCATGTTTTAGCTTGACTTCATGAAGCTTTTAGCCATGTTGTGACGTGATTAAGCTCTGTTTGGTGTTGATTCAGTCATGTTTTCCATGTTTTGTATAGCCACCATGTATCCTAGCTTGTTAGCGTATGAGTCATGAGCATGCTTTATTTGGGTTATTTTGGTGACTTGGAATCACTTATCATGCCATTTCAGTCTATGCTCCATGCTTGTATGCTTGTATTTGCCATCCTTTCAATGTCTTGAAGAGTTGTTTTTTTGTGCCTTAAAATAGGTCATTGTGCATGCCTCTTTGTTTTAGTCCTTGGGTTGCCATATCAGTGGATTTTGGGGCTCCTTTTGCCACATTATAACTCTGATTTTCCTTAAGTAAGTCATGCCATGCTTGGTTGTAATGGGTGTAGTGTGATTCCCTCTTTTGGCCTTGTGTACGCTTTGTTTTGTACTCACCTTTCTTAGCATGTTTTGGCCTTAATCTATGCATGTTTTAGCCTTATTTTGGTCTGCCCTAGGACTGTTTTAAGTCATCTTGGCTCTTTGGGCTTGGTTGATATGGCCATGGTTTGAACCCCTTTGTTAGTCTTGAGTTTTGGGCTTTGTTGCATGCCTTGCTTGCATGGCTCGGTTGATTTGGGATCATCCTTTGCACATTTTCAGAGCTTGTCATGCTTGTGATTTGTCCATATTTGTCTCTTCTTAATGTGTTTGAGAGTCGACTCTTCTCATGCCTAAGTGTTGAACCTTCACATGTGCACGTTTCGGTGTGTTTTTTCCATCATTTCTTGGCATTTTGGCCAATGTTTTGGACATGGCTGAGGCCTATCCATCCTTAGTGTAAGTCTACGGATCATGCATTTATGTATTGTTATAGGCTTACCGCATTGCATGCTGTCGTATCTTTGTGTATTCCCATATGTAGGTTGCATTGTAGTATTGCATACTTGTTGCATTGCCATGATGTTTACATCTTACGTTGCATCACATTGTATTTGACATACTCATGTTACATTGCCTTACATTCCCATGTTGCATTGCATTGGTTACATGCTTTGCATTGTATATGGCATACATACATTGCATTCTGTTTGGTTTGAGGTGTCAAACCAAACATGAGGAAATGAGGGACATTCGTACTTGGAGTGACGAAACGTACCTCAATCCTCGGTCGCCGACATTCTTGATTCAACATGATAGAGTGTGTAGCATTAATTTGTTTTGTTGCATTCATTCATATTGATTTGCACACTTGACATCTTTGGCCATCATGCATCGAAATGCGTGATTGGTGGCCCGAGGGTCGAGAGCCATACTCCTTTGAGTTCATAGCATGATAGGGAGGGTGGTCGTGCATACATTTGGCTTGCAAATTCCATGTCATGCACTGTCTGTCCTCTGTTGCTGCAAAACCAGTGTTCTGCAGGAATAAATGGCCGGTCAGCAACTTTCAGTGGCGACCGACTATCAATATCCAGCCGATGGTCCCATTTTTGGTCGATGATCATATTTCCATGGCCGGTGGTGTTTTCTCTTGGCCGGTGGTATTCCAAAGTGCTCAGGGAGTGGTTCAGAAGCAACCTTGGGATTTTCATAATTATCAGAGGTGCAGAACAGTGCAAACAGAGGCATGGCAACGGGTTTCTGAGCAAGGCGAATCGAGCATGCATCATCCAATCATTTCGAGGAGGAGCTGCGGCGGCCTTTTGAGTTTCATACTTAGTTTATTTTGTATTTAATTTGTTAATTAATTAAGGGTCTGTAATAATTAATTAGCTAGAGTAGTTAATTATTTAATCGGTTTGTGTTATTCTTTCGGACCCTCTGTCCAGAGGGCGAATTTGTAATAAATGTGTGTGTGTGTGTGATGCATGCCTTCCAACCCCACGTCTTTCTCCCTTTTATTTACCAGCTTATGATGGTTAGTTTAGGGCACGTTTCAATTAGCATACTTATGCTCGCATGTTTGCATCCATTTATCTGTCTTGCATGCACCGGGCTCGGCGCATCAAACTAACTGCATTGTATTTCAATTCCGAGTTGAATACATGTATCAGTTGTCGCATTTCATATGCCATTTTAGAATAGCCAAGCCTATCTTAGTTGTATTTTTGCATGTCTTGTACTAAGCATTTCAGCATAGTTAGGATTCATGCATGATTTCTAATTAGCTTCTTTCTTTGGCTTGGAGTACTCGGTAAGTATTTATGCTTTAGCATTCTTGCATGCGTGTAAGTGACTGTCATGATAGCATGCTTACCATGAGGCTATCTGCTTATGTGATATAACTGCCTGAATCCCAATGGGTGAAGTTTGGGTTATTTGAATTGGAACAATTCACTAATTGAGAGTTTTAAGCCCACTTGAGAGTGGCAAAATCATGTTTTCTTAAGCCCCCTTGAGGGTGGCAAATCCACGTCGTAGCATACTTGCGAGTAGCACTATCAAGCCATCTTTCAAATAAACAAACATGAAATGTTTTGTTCCAACTCAAACGATCCTGTCTATACTTGTATGTTGTGTGCATCACATAGTAAATCTAGGCTAATAACCAGAATAAGAGCACATAATGTTTTCAAAACTCGATATCATGGTTAGTAGAGGCCGATCTTTGATCGGGCGAGCGGGGGTGCTCACGAAGTGACCTTCCCCAATCGTACCCAAGTTCCCGAGCCAAGGTAACTTTGGTGATGACAGACACGTGGCCTTAGGCATGAGTCAGGGTTTCCTAAATTTCCCAGAATAAAATATTTAGGTGGCGACTCTGTATCTGGCAAAGCAGTCCATGTTTGGCACTTCTTTCTAAAAATTTGTTTTTCAAAACGATTAGCCGGATTTGGACTCTTTGATGATTCATCGGTCTTGCATTGCACTCCGCGAGATTAGATACAGGACCGTGACATTGAGTCCAAACAGTAGTAAGCCCCAATGAACAAAACGGGATTCCCTCCCGAGACATTTGGGGACGTCTACACTTGCGCATCGCACTGTCTTATGCACACGCGCTTTCTTGCGCATCGCACTGTCTTGTGCACTCGCGCTTTCTTGGGCATCTCACTGTCTTGTGCAGTCGCGCTTTCTTGCGCATCGCGCTATCTTGTGCAGTCGCGCTTTCTTGCGCATCGTGCTGTCTTGTGCACTCGCACTTTCTTGCGCATCGTGCTGTCTTGTGCACTCGTGCATTCTTGCGCATCGCACTGTCTTGTGCACTCGCGCTTGCTTGCGCATCGCACTGTCTTGTGCACTCGTGCTTTCTTGCGCATCGCACTTTCTTGTGCACTCGCGCTTTCTTGCGTATCGCACTTTCTTGTGTGCTCGTGCTTTCTTGCGCATCGCACTTTCTTGTGCACTCGCGCTTTCTTGCGCATCATACTTTCTTGTGTGCTCTCTGGTCTAGGAGACATTAAATCCTCAGAAGGTGCAATTCGTTTGGTGTTTGTCATGCCCGAACGACTTCCGGTGTTCTGGTATAGCCACCTACCTGTGTTTGTTGTGAGTTCCTAAGAAATCAACTGAGATGGTGGAAACTAGAGTTGAAATGGCTCATGCCTAGAACGCAGAGGTTCGGGATTTCCGAGACTAAAGTCTGGTTTAAATACCCAGAGTTATATCCTCAGCCTGAAATCTGTATGGAAGCCCCATAGGTTGAGGTAGCGGGTATGCGCCTCAATTCCAGAAACTAAACCAACCTAGTCTGTCACCCTGTTGGAGAATAGGGAAAGCTACGACCATAGCCAGGGAGAAAAATAGTACTTGTGGTTCTACCGAGAAGAAGGGGAAGATTCCCACATCAGCATGACGTAGGACATTGCTGAGGTAGGTCATTGCCAATTGCCCTTGTAAGGTACCTTCACTTCCTAACTACTACCTCATTTTAGCTATTACATTGCATTGTACATAGCATTTATCGCATGCATTCACAGCATATCCATTGTATCGCATGTGCTTTTCCATGTTAAGCTTAGTCTGGCATGTGCCCATACTTTTCGCATTAAAGCATGGTTATGAGATTATGTGTACGCGCCTATTCCACTAAGGGAATTGTGGTTTGAGGGTGACGGCACCATTTCTATGTTAGATGTGGTTTGTTTGTGTCCATGCCTTTTCTAGGCAAAATGTGGTTTGGCCGCGTGCCTTATTCACTTCATCCATTGCATTTATTGTATTGTACTTTGTTTTGTTGTATTCAGCATTTAGGATCACAATCTTTCCTTAGCTGATCATTCCACACTTATATCATACCACCCAAATACTTGTACTTTGTGGTCTTTCTGCGAAACACATAGTTTTGCATGTGCTCGCACCCCTTCCATGTTGAAACACAGTTCTGTTATGTGTAAGCATCCATCTTGGGCTGAAGCTAGTACTAAGGATGTAGGGACTTAGCCAGTGTTAGGCATCGTTCGGCTCGTGCCCACTGCCTTTTCTGTGTTAAAAGTAGTCTGATGTTGCATCTCCATCCCTTTATGATATTTGTGTGGTTTTGTACTGCTTGTGGTTTGATCATCTCAAATACATTGCATATCATTTGCATTGTTTCGTTACATTGTATATTATTACATTATTTTGTAATATTGCATATCATTTTGCATTCTACCCCCGAACTACGCTGGTTTGATTCCTTGCAAAGGCATACGTAGGTAGCCTGCGGGTGCAACCATTTATTCATCTGTATTTTGTTTGTTTGTCCAAGTCTTCGGCTTTGTCAAAAATGGGCCGTCTCTGGGCTTTGACACTCATTCACATCACTTCATGACTCTGAGCTCTGTCAAAGAGGGGCAACTGTAGACACTCCATTTTTTACCGCCCTTAAGACTTGGGCGTTACTGATGGTTTACTTGGTGTTGAAAGTTGTGCAGTGCAAAGGTTCGGTTTCTTCGGCAAAAAGAGAGTCAAATCCCAACCTTACAGCTCATTTTGGACCAAAGCTATTTTGAATGCTTTTTGGACCTTAAAACCCTCTCTTTCAAAACATTTTTTGAAACAAAGTCCCTACGATGCTCTGAGGCTCGCATTTCGTTAAATGTTATGTTTTTCGGTAAACCGAGCCAGGACAAAGTGGAAATGAATCAAAGAGAGATGAAATCTCTA
Source organism: Camellia sinensis (assembly GCF_004153795.1). Lineage (NCBI taxonomy): Eukaryota > Viridiplantae > Streptophyta > Magnoliopsida > Ericales > Theaceae > Camellia > Camellia sinensis. Next base: position 523,403 of record NW_021027160.1, on the reverse strand, counting down.
AAAAAATCTTTCAAAACACCTTGTTTAGGGGTTTAGAGTCGAAGAAAATGAGAAAGGAGAGAAGAAAACTAGTTTGGAAGAAGTTCGACATCAATCCCGGTAGGATCGAAACTGTGCGGCTTTACTAAAAGAGGTATAACTTTTTGCACAGTTGGAATTTTGATGCAAGGCTGGCGCCATTGGAAAGATAACTTCTGGGGCTTCAATTTGAACACCCGGCCGACCACTTTTGGCATTGCCAGCCAATGGCCAACCACTTTTCTTTTCGGGAGACCACTTTTTGTCCTGAAAAACCAGAAAAAGTAGGTGGCCGGCCAGACAAAGTAGCTGGCCGACCACTTCAACTGGTCGGCCACTTTTACCACATTTTTGGAGATATTTTTAGCTGGAGGGCACCAGAACCATCCTACATACACATGTATGAAGGGATTGCCATGGCTCTTAGCTTTTTCAAGAAGCTTCGCCTTTTGTTCTCTATAAGAGGGAGGCTCCTCCTCCCTCCTCCAGGTTCAGAAAAATGGTGGCCTGAGAGATAGATACACTCTTGTCTGTATAATCCTCCATCTCTTTCATTTTTGTTCCTGAAAGTGTCATTTAGTTATACTATTCCACACAAATACACACTCAAACACCATCCTTTTGGAGTTGAGGTCCCTTGAGGTTGATTTTAGAGTTTTTGAACTGGTTTTGGTTGGAAAAAGCTACTGGAGTTTTGGTTTTGAAGGTGGTCTTCAAGGGTGAGCCTTTAACCTCTTAAACCCCTATTCTTGCTTAAGCTTTTGGACCCTTTTGTATATTGTTTTAAGCTTGACTCTAAACTACAAAAAGTTCTAATTTTGTATTCTTAAGATCTTTGTTTAAGGTCACTTTTGTGTTTGGGGTTGTTTACCCCCTCTTAGGCCTTGTTTGGCCTTGCTTTTGTGCCTCCTTTTTAAGCTTTGTGATCACCTTGTTTTGGCCTTCTCACCATCCAGAGGGATTTCAGTGGTGGGGATGGTGTTTTAAGGTCCCAAATAGGAGAGGGTCATCCCCTCTCCTTGTGTTTTCAATACTTGCTTTGAATGCCTCATGTTTGAGCATGTTTACTAAGCTTGTGTTAGCTTGTTCTTAGCATGTATTTGGGGCTATTTCAGCATGCCTCAAGTCTGTTTTGACTTGGGTTGGTCATTCCATGCATGCCTTATACACTTGTAGTGTAAATCTTGCAAATTAACTTTGTATGCCTCATGTTTGAGCTTGTCTTTCTAGCTGGTTTTGGGGCCATCCCAGTAGGTTTTTGGTGTTATTCTAACATACTTTAGATCTGTTTTGGGTTGGTTTCATTGGCTCTTGCATGCTTTATACACTTGTAGTGTAAATCACACACACTAGTCTTGTATGCTTCTTGAAGTAGCATGTCATTCTAGCTTATGTTGAGTCCATTTAAGCATGTTCTTGGGCTTGTTTTACCATGTCATACCTTTGTTAGGGTTTGGTTTGGTCACCCTTCGCACGCTCCATGCACTTGTACTGTATTTCCATGAAATAGCCTAACATGCATCATGCTTTAACATGTCATTCTAGCATGCTATTGACTTAACTTCATGAAGCTTTTGTTGATGTTTTAACATGGCTTAGCTCTGATTTTGGTTGTTTTGGACATGCATGACCTTCTTTGTATAGCCATAGTTCAATCTAGCTTGTTAGCTTTGTGCACCAAGTCCATTGGCATGCTTTACTTGGCCTATTTGAATGATTTGGCATCATTTCATATGTGATTTTAGTTCATGTTTCATGCTCATGCACTTGTATTTATCACTCATTCAATGCGTTAGACGGTTTGCCCCTTTATGCCTTAACATGAACCATTGTGTATTACTTCATGCCTTAGCTTGCGAGCCATCATTTCAGTGCTTAGTTGGGGTTATTTTGCCATGATATAACTCTGATTTTTGTTGGTTAAGTCATCCAACGCTTGGTCTTAATAGGTGTAGTGTAATCCAACTTATCTGCCATGTATGCATCATGCCTTATGCCCTCCATGCTAGCTTATTTTGGCTTCCTTCCATGCATGTTTTGGACTTATTTTAACATGTTCTAGAACTGTTTTGGGTTGCCTTGATCACATGGTTCATGTTTTGCATACTTGTAGTACAAGTGCTCTTGCTTGCTTCAAGCTTTGAGCACCATTGCATGCTTCCTTTGTGTTGTGTACATGATTTGGCATCATCTAACATGACATTTCAGAGCTTTTAGCATTGCCATGTTCCCGCTTCATTCACTCTTTAAGTGTCTTTGAGTGTTGTACATTGTTGCCTAGTTTATGGCTTAGCTTGTATGCTTGCATGCCTAGGTCTTTGAGCTCTCATCTCAGCATGTTTAGGTCTTTGTTTTGACCTACTTGAGCTCTGTCCATGATTGGTTCATGCATATTTTCCATGTATTGCATGCCTCCTTTGTAGTCCTCTTTACTAGCTCCATGCCTTAAGGACTCTTGCATGCCTTACTTTGTTTGAATGATTTGGCATCATTTCTAACCTCATTTCAGTGCACTTGGTGTTGTTACACTTCCATGTTTGTCACTCTTTGAGCACTCGTGAGAGTTGTGCTCTTAGGCCTCTTTGATGGGCCATTGCATGTGCATGCCTGTATATGCTTCATGTGCCTTAATTTTATCACCAATGGCCACTGATTTGGGCATGACTAAGGTCTACCCCCCTTTTGGTTTAAGTCCATTTAGCATGTTTGTTTTCATGTTGTTCGCATGCTTATTGTTCATTGCATTGAGTATGCCATCTTACATTGCATTGTGCATGCCATGTGGTTATTTGTATTGCATATGCTAGTTGTTGTTTGCATTGAGTATGCATGTCCCTTAGCATTGGTAGTTGATCATGTTCATGGCATTGAGTAAGCCATGTTGCCACATTGCATTGTGTATGCCATGTAGTTCATAGCATTAAGTATGCCATCTTGTTTGCATGATTAATTTAGCATTGTGTATGCCATGTTCATTGCATCGTGTATGCTAGTTACCATTTGCATTGCGTTTGCTAGTTGTCACGAGCATTGTGTATGCTAGTGTGCTAATTGCATGTTTGCACACTTGTCCCTTGTATGTTTGCATGCTTAAGTTGTATTGCCTTGAGTTGCATGCTTGTGTCGCATTGTGTATACCATGTTTATGTTGCATTGTGTTTGGAATAGGTGTTAGTCCAAACACGGGAAATGAGGGACGTTTCGTACTTAAAGTGATGAAACGTGCCTCAATTCTCGCTCTCCAACGCTCTTGATCATACATGATAGAGTTCTAGGCTTTATGTGTTTACTTGTGCATTCATTTCATATTGAATTGTGCAACTTCGCCTCTCGGCCATCATGCATTGGAATGCGCAATTGGTGGCCCGAGGGTCAAGAACCACACTCCCTTGAGTTCATCACATGATAGGGAGGATGGTTGTGCACACATATCTTACAAATACATTGCCATGTCCCTTTCTTGCTCTCTGTTGCAGCAAACTGAAATTCAGCAGAAACAACTGGTCGACCGACCAGTATTACTAGCTGGCCAACCACTTTTCTGGTTTTTCAGCACAGAAAGTGGTCGGCAGGTGGTCTCCTTCCTCAACAACTAGTCGGCAGCCCTCCCACAGGTTGCCATGGTGGAGTTTCAGCTTTCTGGAGCTTGGTGCAAGGTTCTAAGAACAATTGAAAACAGAGGCAAATTGGGGCATCGCATTGGATTTCCGAACGAGGTGACCGGGCATGCATGCATTCTTCTCCCTCTGAAGTTCCTATTTTACTGCGTTATTTAGCTTCTTTACTTAGCTAGATTAGGCATTCGTTTTGTACTTTAAAAGTTAATGCGTCAACTTTTCAATTTGTTTTGTAATAATTAGTTAACTAGGATTAGTTAATTAATTTGTCGTGTAATAATTAGTTTAATTAGCTTAGATTAGCTAGTTAGCTTCTTATTTGGCCTCTCCCTCGAGAGGGCACACTGTTGTAATAAGCGTGCATGTATGTGATGCATGTCTTCCAACCCCCATTTCTTTCTCCCTTTTACTTAACCGCTTACAATGGTTAGTTTTAGGGCACATTTCGATTAGCATACCTTGCATCCGTGCATCCATTCATCTGTATTGCATGCACCGGGCTCGGTGCATCATACTAATTGCATTGTATTTCAATTCCTATTTGAATACATGTATCGAATTGTTGTATTTCACATGACACTCTTAGGATAGCCAAGCCTATCTTAGTTTCATTTTCGCATGTGTTGCATTAGCCAGCTTAACATGAACTAGGATCATGCATGATTTCTAACTAGTTCCTTGTTTTGGCTCGGAGTACACTATGAGTGTTTACGCTTTAGCATACGGCATGTGTGTTATCGATTACCATGAAAGCATGCTTGCCATGAGGCTAATTGCTTATTTGCTATAACTGCCTGGATGCCTGTGGGTGAAGGTTGAATTGCTTGAATTGGAATAATTCATTGAAATCCTCGATTTAGCCTACTTGCGAGTAATAAACTTCAAACCATTTCCAAACAAACGGATATCCAATGTTTTGTTCCAAATTAGGCGATCTAGTTTATACTTGTATGTTGTACGCATCACATAGTAATTCTAACTAATTAACTAAAATAAGTACGCATATTTTTCAAAAACTAGATATCGTGTTTAGTACAGGCCAATCTTTGATCGAGCGAGTGGGGGTGCTCATTACATGACCTTTCCCTCTTGTACCCAAGTTCTCGAGCCAAGACAACTTTAGTGATGACGGACACGTGGCCTTAGGCACGAGTCAGGGTTTCCTAAATTCCCCCAAAATAAAATATTTAGGTAGTGACTCTGTATCTGGCAAAGCAGTCCATGTTTGGCACTTCTTTATAAAAATTAATTTTCCAAATCGATTTGCCGAATTTGGACTCTTTGGTGATTTATCGGTCTTGCATCGCACATTATAAGATTAGATTCAGAATCGTGACATTTGAGTTCGAACTGCAGTAGCTCAGAGAACAAAGCGAGATTTGTGCCTCCTCGTCGCGCGTGCGCATGTGGGGAAGTTCCCTGGAGCGCGTCTACAACGTGAGATGAACGCAAAGCCTAGTAAAGATCCCAAAGATCCTAACCAATTATAACAAAAAACTAGATTTGATCATGCGTGCACCACAACATACCGTATAAGTAATGTGACAGTTGATATCCAAAAGTATACTTATATAAATACGTTTTTCTTTCCCAAAACATTCTCCTAACTCAACACAGAATAAAGTCATTTCTTTTCTTTCTAACTTTCGTTTCATTTCTAAGCCATTTTCTTTACTCTTAAACCATTTTACGTTGATACAAAAGAAGTTCATTCAACCATTAGTTTTGAAAACAGGTTCGCATCTACAAGTCATTACTCGGGCCTACATGCCACCACACTACATGCATTTACACAACAATACATCTACTATCTTCCCTGGCCATAGGCCCAAGGACAAGAGACCACCACAATATGAACACGAGAACGTACACATCCAAAGATAAATAACTGAAAGTAATACATACTTTAAATATTGTTTCCATAGACACAACATGGATGGCAGATGATATAACCCAAATAACACATAACGCTTTACCGGCCTCACTCGGAGGCAATGCCCCTCAAGTCATACTTTACCGGGCAAAAAACGGAAGGGAGAAGAACCTATCACAAGGTGCCATGCTTTACTGGCCCCACAAGGAGAGAAACGGACCTTTCTTCACACTTTATCAGGCACAAACCGGAAGGGAGAGAAACCTCTGTCAAGGAGCTACGCTTTAACAATCTCACTCGATGGGAAACGGACCTCCAAACAACATGACAATAATAGCACAGCATACTGCATACACAAGGAAATATACAAGTGTAACACATACACTTAATCCAGTCACGAGAACAATGACCACTATCAGTTAAATTCATTAACCCATTTCTTGCAAAACGTGCTCCGCACACCACCGTTCAACAATGACTTTTCCTTCATTTCCAAAATGTTTCCAAAACACACTATGAGTTACTAATCATCAAAACCAAAACTAGTTAATAGCTACCGTTCACCCAAACTATCTATCCAATGACAATCACATAACATGTACAACATTCACAGTCGTTCTAATTTATTTCTAACAACATAATCCACGACACAACAATGAAATTGCCTATACACAATGTCCACTAAGAACCATTATTACATATTCTAACACACAAACTCTACACATGGCATCTACTAATCAATAAACAAATACCATCATCCACCAATGGCCATGGACAAAACTCTACAGACTCCAAATACATAATTAAAAGCATAGAGATAACAATAGGTACTTCCACATCCCAATCAATCCCAAACTCTCACATTTTCAATCACACTTTGTTTTGAAAACCAATTCTCAACATTCCTAATCCCCAACGTACACAATACTTCCCAACATCCAATATCATTAATCAAAAACCCCAACTCGTAAGCCACCAAACACTCCTAATTCCAAATCAACACTGAACACTTTCTTTAACATTCTAAAATTCACAAACTAAATATTAAGTCTTCCAACCCTACACCCGAAACATGCTCCTGCAATCATTAATCAAACATAAACATAAATCTACAAACACCAAATCTAAACCCAACCAACCCTCATGCTTTTTAATAAAACCAAACATCATGGCTATACTTTTAATACAATAAAAAGTATAGTAAATCTATCTACAACGAGCTCTTGAAAAGGGGCTCGAAAATCCCTACATCTTGAAGCGAAGAGGAGACAACCCAAAAATTACTAACGACGAAATGACAATCCGCTTAGATTAAATGAAAGGCCTCACCGAGCTTTACATGTTGGACTATGGGACTAGGGGTAGAAAATGGATAGAAATAGATGAAAACCAAGCTTGAATGGGAGGAGAGAGAGAGAGAGAGAAGAGAAAATGAACTCAAAAATGAGATATTTTCTACTTTTGGCTCTTTATATAGAAAAACAAACCGCAACCATGAATAGATAGACCGTGGATGCGAACAGAGGAATAAAACGGTCATGGGCGCGACCAAGCGTGTCGTGAGCCACCGCTGTGGGCTACGCAATTCTTTGCAGGCCATGCACCCTCCCCTAGGCTAACTAACCAAAACCCATGTTTTGATCGCAGCCTGGTCGTAGCCCATTGCGGCCGTGTCCTCTACCCCTCAACCATCACAGGCATAACCACTCCAAGATAGAAAGTTTGGGCTGCTGTTCCATAGCCAACTCGAAGCGCTCCAAGGCCACAAACCACACCAATAAGGTCAAAGTTGACTGGGACATCCATGTATCCCCACCAACAAGAAGGAAAATGGGTCGGCTCCTAACCCAAGCCACTATGATCTCCTTCATTTATGAAATTTTGTCCTAGAAATTAAGCAAAGTTGAAACAAAAATCAACCTAACATAACCACCCACCAAAAGCTCGATTTGTACTCGAGATAAGTTCCCGAATTTCGATATAAGTTCCCGAATTTCGATCCAACACCTCACAGCCCCAAAGACACCCCTGTAATGAAACCTAAGGAAAACATCACACTGATAGCTAAAAACCCTTAGTCAACTCTCAAGGAAAAAGAAGACCACACACACAAACCCTGGTTCACTGAGATAACTTTCCGGCACAACCAAAAACAACCAACATCACCCGCTTAAAACCAAGGCACATATTTAATAATCAATGTCCAGCCAGAATATAATTCAACCACACTAGGTTGAGTAAGTCAATCACGTAATCTGGTTAAAATTGCAGTTTTCTTATTATCTTGAAAACTCTTTTCTTACTTGTACCTTTTTTTTCAAAAAAATTGTTCCAAACGCCCACCAGTTTCCAACAAAAGATTTGTTTCAAACACTTTGAATCAAAACCATTTGTTTTGAAAACATTTTCCCAAAACAACAACAAAATTTCAACTTTAATGCTTTCAGGTAAAAAACAAATACCATAAGAGGTCATAAAACCAACAAAAATAATTTCCCAATCCATTTTCTCAACAACCAACCGGTAAATCCTAATCATCACCCAATCACCTCTGTCACACCTACGGTAACGACACATCACAACCACCACAATTCTATAATAATCGATAACAGAAATAAACATGCGAATATATGCTATAGCATGAACGATTTCACAAATGTTGGAAATTCCACACTATCGCAACACGAACACAGATAATCGACGATGCATAGCGGCACAAGGGCGCTAGCAAAACCAAGATTCTAATACAGGACCGCTAACTCGAGTAATTTTGTCACCCTACACCAACCACATGCACAATAACAAGGCTACACCCCCAGATATAACAAAAAATACCACTCAACCTTACAACCATTCACTTGACTAATGTAATTCCCATGGTTAGCCCTTGTTAACTTATAACCAATAACTCCCCTAACTACTGGTTCTAAATCAAACCAAACCAAACCAAACCCAGACTCAAGTCTCATCTAACGGAACCTGCTACCAGAATCTACCTTCATTACTCGACTTCATCCAACTCACCCATTCTTTACTCTCAAAATCCTAACATCGCCATGCTAACTAACACCATTCACCCCTGCCAGGGTTTCAACACATGTTAACATCACACCTAAGTCCAACCTAAGCTTCCTAAAGCCAAATCACACAACTCACCTCCTCGAGTTAACCCACCATAACATAAAGGCCCAAGTGGCAATCCAACACCTCTCATCACGCTCAAAAAGACCAATAGGGTCAACAACACACACCCAAATCACCTAAACCGAACACACACATAACAACAACATATACACTACCCTCATTCACAAAAGACACGAGTCCCAGACTCTCTTAAACCAAACATCTCCAACACCTTCCTAGAAAGTGCTCTCACCGGTCTCAAAACTCTAACGAGTCATGTTGCCCCAAAGCTAAACACACAAGATAGGATAATCCGATTACCAAGAACCCAAAGCTAATCACAACCTTAGATAGACCTAGAACTGTACTAGGGTTTCTAACCTCCACGACACTTCACAACTTAAGGACACTTAACATCCAATACACACCCAAGTCATTGGGACACAAACAAACTTGTGTGTGTTTCTTGGCCCAAAAGGTGTGTTTTACCTTACTTTAGCACCATTACACACACCATTACACCTTAGTTCGAGATTGAGGGACTTGGAGGAGTTATTTCTTGAGTTTTGGACTGGTTTTGATCCAAGGAAGGAGGTTAGACCATTTGTTCTTCAAGGGTTCTTCAAGGGTGAGCATCTTCCCTTTTATTCCCCAAACTTGCATTGGTTTTCTACCTATTTTGTTTATTGTTTTGGCTCTTGTGTATAACATAAAAAAGGCTCATATTTTCCTTCTCTAACACTTTTATTAAGGTCACTTTGTGGTTAGATTGCAAACTCACCCTCTTAGGCCTTGTTTAGCCTATTTTGGTGCCATTTTGATAAGGTTTTGTTCACTTCAGCATTTTGATCTTTTGATCACCAAAAATCTGTGTATTTTAGTGTCAAAAAAGTTGGTTTGAAGTCTTGCATAGGGGAGGGACACCCCTCTCCCTTTATGGTTTTGTTTCTTTGCTTTTTGGGCTCAAGAGGGTAGCATGTGTGCTTGATGCTTCTTGGTTTCATTCCATCTTTTTTAGGCATCTTAGGTCATATATAATCTTTTTTTTTTTGTCAAACTTGTGCCTCCTTGCATGCTTGCAATACTTGTTTTGCATTGTCCTACTTTGCTTAAAAGTGCACATCATGGTTAGGCCATGATTCTTGTGAGAGTTGGCTTAGTTCCATGAAGTTCTTGGTGTTGTTTTTCCATGCTTAAGGTTTATTGGCTATCCATTTATCCATGCTTGACATGTTTGTTAGGGTTACTTTGTATTCTAGCTTAATAATCTTTTTTTTTTTGGTCAAACTTGTGCCTCCTTGCATGCTTGCAATACTTGTTTTGCATTGTCCTACTTTGCTTAACAGTGCACATCATGGTTAGGCCATGATTCTTGTGAGAGTTGGCTTAGTTCCATGAAGTTCTTGGTGTTGTTTTTCCATGCTTAAGGTTTATTGGCTATCCATTTATCCATGCTTGACATGTTTGTTAGGGTTACTATGCCATGAATGGCCTTGTTGGTGGGGGTAAGTTGTCTCCTTTAGTGCCTTAGCTTTGGGACCATAAGTTTGCTTGTTAACACGAGTTGATTGTCTATCATTTTAAGCACTTTTGGCCACTGTTTTGAGAAGGGTAAGGGCCTGCCCCTTTGCCACTTCAAGCCCTCTTGCATGCTTGCTCCATGTTTGTTGCATATTTGTTCCATTAAGCTTTTGTAGCACATCAATTCCATGGTCAATTTGCTTCATGTTTGCATCATGTTTGTATCTTGTGTGCTTGGGATCATACATTTTGTCATGATGATTGCATATTGCTTGTCGTGTTTTATATCTTGGTGGCATGTTACATTTGAGGCTTGTGAGCATTACATGCATTGCATTTACTTGGTTTGGGGTGTCAAACCAAGTGCGAGAGTCAAGGACCACTCATACTTCAAGTGATGTAATGTGCCTTGATCCCCGGTCATCGGGACCTTTGACTCCAACTTGATAAGGCCCCAATTTTCATGTTGTTTGTTGCATGCATTTTCATATCAAGTGGCAAATTCGGTTCTTTGACCCACCATGTACCATTGATGGTTTAAGGATTGAAAGTCATGCTTCTTTGAGTCCAAAATATGATAAGAAGTGGGACCATGCTTACATGTGTCCAAAAACTCCATGCTATGCACTGCCTGTCCTCTGTTTGCTATCAAATTGTCTGTTGCAGGAAGTTTCTGCCGACCGGCAGAATTTGGTGCCGACCGGCACTATCTGGAGTGCCGATGAATCTGATAAGGTGCCGACGGGAATTTTGGAGTGCCGGTGGCAATTCTGTCTGGCCGGTGGTGCTCTGCAGGATGCAGAGAGCTTGTTCCAGTACTTTGGCAATTTTCAGAAAGACAAGGCAGTACAAACAGAGGCCACAAGAGTATAGTACGGGTTTTCCGGGCAGGACGGATTCGAGCATGCATCATCTGCGCGCCCCAAGGCAGAGGCTGTGGCCACCCTCTTCATTCCTTTGCTTCCTTTCTTTTCATTAATTAGGAAGTTTTGTAATAATTTTATCTATTCTTTATTTTGGGACTGTAATATTAATTCGAACCCTCTGAGTGAGGGTAAACATGTAATAAGTGTGGGTGAGTGCGTGTATGACTTCCAACCCCCATTTCTTTCTTCCCTTTTATTTACCTGCTTACGATGGTAGATTAGGGCACGTTTAATTTAGCATACCTTATGCTATGTATGCGTGCATTCATGCATTTTGTATTGTATACATTAGGCTCGGTACATCACGCTAACCGCATTTGTATTTCAAATTCTAAACCGAATATGTGATAATTGTGCATTTTCACATACCATGTTTAGGGCTAGCCGAGCCTACCTAGACCGCATTTTGCATGTGATGCATTAGCCACTTATAACATGAACTAGGACACGCGCATTTGCTAACTAGTTTATTGTTATGGCACGGAGTACAATGTAAGTGGTTATGCTTTAGCATCCAACATGCATGTGAATGTTGCCATAAAAGTATGCTTGCCATGCGGCTAAATGTTTACATGAGATAAATTGCTTGAATGCCTGTGGGTGGAGGTCAAACTGCTTGAATTGGGATAATGCGTTAAAACTATATTTGTTTTAAGCCCACTTGAGGGTGGCAAAACCTGCATTTTAGCCTACTTACGAGTAGCAAATCATTTTCAAAATAAACATAGAATGTTTTGTTCCAATTTGGGCAATTTGGTCTATACTTATTTGCTGCGCGCATAACATAGTAATTCTAGGCTAACAATTGGAATAAGAACACATAAGGTTTTCGAAAACAGATATCACGGTTAGTAGAGGCCGGTCTTCGGACCGGGCGAGAGGGGGTGCTCATAGCTGACCTTCCCCGATCGTACCCAAGCTCCCGAGCCGAGACAACTCCGGTGATGACGGACATGTGGCCTTCGGCACCGAGTCAGGGTTTCCTAAATTCCCCCATTGTAAAATATTTAGGTGGCGACTCTGTATCTGGCAAAGCAGTCCATGTTTGGCACTTCTTTTCAAAAAAATCTGTTTCTCAAAACGATTTGCCAGATTTGGACTCTTTGGTTCAGATTTAGAACCATAACACAAATCGAGAGTCCGAACTGTAGCACGAGGCCCACGCGGGCGCGTCTACAGTTTCTGGCGACTCTGCTGGGGAAATAGAGAGCTTGACTCGAACTCGTGATATCTTGTTTTGATTTCGCTTATGTGTTTCTTTGCATTGCATGTGCATTGGTGCGCCTAGGAACACAGTGTTTGCCATCTGCCATTCCTGAACGGTTTGCCGGAGGCTTGTCTTGTCAAGGCATGTCCATAAGGCTGACCGGCTATGGGCTCTGACAGTATGGGAACACAAACCCCGGTTTTACCGGGGCACCCCTTTTGACCATTCGACCTAGTGCATATTCGGATCCATAGTGACCATTCCAAATTAGGACAGGCTGCTTACCCGATATGAGGTTGTTTGAGAACCGCTGCGTGCGTAGTGAAACCCTAGCTCCTGACAAAATAGGACAGGGAAACCCTACCCCAACATCGGGGTGTTTTGGCTCTCTTTACTTGCTATGTGCTTTCAAAATGTATTTCTGCAGGGAAATGAACACATCAGTTTGTAAGTTTGGGCATCAGGCCTGAGGGCATCAGTATCAGTTTTAAGAGAATCGGTTATCTGCGGGTATCAGGGTTCAGTATTGGGAATAGAGATTTTCGAGGACAGTGATCAGCATCGGGGAACCGTGTGCTTGGCTTATCGACTATGTGTTTTGAAAAATCCAACTGTGTATTATTTATTCATTTTTATGCCGTTGTGCTGTCCGGTTGTTGGTTTATTTATTGCTTTATTTATCTTTTTGCTAGGTAGTTTAGCATCATTGCGTCTAACCCAGTAGACATTCCCCAAGCACTCTGGGTCAGAGGTCGCCGGCTCCATCGATCTGAGGATCTGATAGAAGGACAACCAGTGTACCATTCTCTACCCCCGGTTACTAAACGGAAAGCAACTAGGCAGAGGATATCGGTTCAACAGTCGGTACAAAGGGCTTCGTCTACCCCACCTGTGTACAGTAGGGATCAGGATCCCGTTTTACCCACAGAGAGGGAACGCATACCAGCAATTCAACCAGAGCAGAACAGCATGGCTAGCTTAGAGGAAATGGTGCGCCAACTTCAGGAAAGCATGAAAATGATGCAGCAAGATGCTGCCCGACAGGCAGAATTTGCCAGGCAACAGGCTACAGTTATGAGTGAGCAAGCGGATTTAATTGGGAGATTGCAACAGCAAACTGGGGCATCACCTTCGCAACAAATCCCTCCTCCATTAAGGGTTCCACTACCCGAAGAGACACCAAACGCCCGGAATGTCCAAGAAGATACAGACATCCCGACAGGGCCGGCTCCACCCCCGATTCCGCCTCAACAATCCAAGGCACCCACTCCCATTAATATATCGGATTCTCCCTTTGAGTCTGAGGTAGACCCCATGACGTTAAAAATGCACAAGCTTGAAAAGCTGTTCAAGAAATCTCAAGGTGCGAAGTCCATTCCGGACATTGGAGATGGGTACATCGACACAGCCGTAACGCTGCCAGATCGATTTAAGATGCCCCAAATTGATCGTTTTGACGGGTCTGAGGATCCCATGGTACACCTGCGACTGTTTTCAGACGTCCTAAGGCCAATGGGCCTCACCAGATTGCAGAAACTATCTTTATTCGGCCGGACCTTGTCAGGTGTGGCGTCCGCATGGTATGCCAAGTTGGGGGACGACGTCAAGAGAAACGGGGACGAGATGGCTGAGGCCTTTATCCTGCAGTACTCGTATAACACACAAATCGAGATCACGACCCGGGATCTCGAGAATGTTTTGTTCCAATTTGGGCAATTTGGTCTATACTTGTTTGCTGCGCGCACAACATAGTAATTCTAGGCTAATAACCGGATTAAGAACACATAAAGTTTTCAAAAACGGATATCACGGTTAGTAGAGGCCGGTCTTCGAACCGGGCGAAAGGGGGTGCTCATAGCTGACCTTCCCCGATCGTACCCAAGCTCCCGAGCCGAGACAACTCCGGTGATGACGGACATGTGGCCTTCGGCACCGAGTCAGGGTTTCCTAAATTCGAGCGGGATTTTTGACGCTCGAGCGGGGTTTTCCATCTCCCAGTATTTTGCTCTGCAGTTTTTCCGCTCGAGCGGTAGTTTTTACGCTCGAGCGTGATCCCTTGTTTTTGCTCCTCCGCTCGAGCGGTGAGTTTGACGCTCGAGCGGGTGCAGCGCCTGTAAAACTTCTGGAAGGGTGCAATCGACGCTCGAGCGGCTTTCTTCACGCTCGAGCATGATTCTGTGTCTTACGCTCGAGCGGGGATTTCTACGCTCGAGCCCTATGCTTTCGTTTACGTCATGAGATTCAAGATCTCATTGATAATGGGGTGATTCTTCCCCCTGAGAAACCTAATGTTACCACAAATCCTCTCCCCGCACATAACCAAGTTCCACCACCCAAAAGAGTCAACTTCATCTACACTGGGGTCGCATCCTACGATCCCAGTATCTACATCACACCCTCCTACCTGCCTAAACCTAAAGTTTTCCTCCCTGATTGCACCGATTTGTGCATGACGGACGTCTCCATAGCCCAACCCAAGCCAGTGGTGGTGACCATCGAGAACAGGAAAGAGGTTGTCAAACCAAGCTCCGTGGAACCTGAGAATGATGTTGGGAATGCCTACAGTCCGAATGACTACATTTCACCAGTGGGCCAGAATAGACCAAATGTCGAATTTCCAGTCGGGGGAGAGCTGTGTGTAATCCGAGGGGACAATTCAGGACAGGGAATGGATAATTTGACAGCCGTGGAAAAGGATGTTGTTAGGTTCCAATTTCACGATGACCAAGACTCGGCCATCAACTGGTTCGACTATGAAGAGTTAGCAGAAGCCACGGGGTGGTTAGACGATCAACCGGATGTAATAGAGGAGTTTCAATCAGAACAAGGCCCGGCAGGGGCAGGAGTGTCAACGACGGCCGGGAGTGTTGAAGAGCAGAATACATCGCCGGAGAGCGCCGGTGTCGAGAGTTTCGCTCGGGAATGGAGCATCTTGAATACAGGGATCAGCGAGCAATCCACTGCATTGACACAGTCAGAACAAGAAAGATTCGAGGACTCTGAGAGGATCAGGAAAGCAAAAGGCCACGTGGGGGTCGAAACAGCCACAAGTACGGAAACAAAGGATGCTGCGAGCGTAGGGATAAAAGGTACTGTGAGTATCGGGACAGTTGTGCCAGAGCCAGACAAATGCCTGTCAGCTGCGGATGGTATGTGGTGGGAAGACGACGATCTATGTCTTGCCCACACGGACGAGGATTGGAAAGGTAACCAACCAGATGATACCTGGTATATCGGCGAGGTCGATCACATGACTAGGAGTGGACGGTATTTCAAGCCTCCACACCTTGATCAACCAGAGGCATCTGGAAAAGATAATGAAGCAGAGAAACAAAAGGAGAAACAACTCGAAGATGAGGCCGTATTGAGACAATTGAAAAAGATACAAGCAGACATCTCCATCTGGGGACTGCTTATGACTTCTCGAGTACATAGGCAGGCTGTCCTTTCAGCCATGGATAAGGCCAAGCTTTCCATAGATACCACGCCCGAACAGCTGGTGGGCTTAGTCTTTTCAGGAGGAAATTCCCCAGCATTGAGTTTTTCTGACAAAGAGCTGCCACCCGAGGGGGCGAACCATAACAAGCCGCTCTACATCTCTGTCGAGTGCAGAGATAAATGGATACCTGTGGTGCTCGTTGACACGGGATCCGCAATCAACGTCTGCCCGGCAAGGACAGCTTATGCGATTGGTTTGAAAGTCGCGGATTTTATACCAATGGCCCAGGTGATTCGGGCGTATGATAACACAAGCCGGGAGGTAATGGGGACGGTTAAGATTCAGAAAATGGTTGGGCCAGGACAGCACGAAATAGATTTCCACGTCTTGGAGGTTCCTGCAACGTTTAATTTGCTTTTGGGGCGGCCGTGGCTGCATCAGGTAAAGGCGGTCTCCTCTACCCTACATCAAGTGGTGAAATACCCCTATGGGAAGGGAGTAGCCATTGTTTTTGGAAACTCATCAATTCATCCACCACCAGAGGTATCTACGCCTGTTCTAGAAATTGAGCACGGTATAGAAGATGTGTTCATATCGGGTTTCACCTTAGCCGAGGCTCGGGTCGTACAGAACATCATGGCAGCTAACGAAGGGGTGTATGTCAGTGCCCAAGCAGTTTATCTCATGAACAAACTCCAGCACATCCCCGGAATGGGATTAGGCAAGAGCGGTAGGAAAAATGCCACAGCATCGACCGAAGTACCACATAACCCCCATACCTTTGGTTTAGGCTACCTACCCACCAAAGAGGATTGGATAAGGAAAGGAAAGGAAATGGCCGGAAGGGCCAGGGCGAAACAGATGGGGAAGCCCTTTGACTTAATGCACCAGCCCATTCGGGGGACCCTGAACGGACGTTTCGTCCGGGAGGGGGAGGACTTTCCATTCTGTGGCTTCCCGGAGCCGTGGCTCAACGCGGAGAAGAAGTGCGTGCCGAGATTTGAGATTTTCTTTGATTTACAGTTACCTGAGGATGATACCGCCGAAGGACAGGCAAACTTATCGGCTAAGGCTGAGGAAAGTAAGGAAGTGCAGTCTGAGGACGCCGAAAATGAAATGGGGGCAGCACTGGTGTGTCTGCTGTCAGATCCTCCGATCGAACAGAGGTGCTTGGGGGATAGCTCCTCGGTATGTGTGATTGGGAATGAAGCGGCTGCGGGCCTACCATTAGCTATTTTGGACGCATCCATCGCACCTTCTCTCATCTGGCAATATGAAGAAGGCTTTTTATCAAGCAGCACCGGGTCAGGTAGTGAGCCGGAATCTGATTCTACCGAATCTTGTACGTCGGAATCAGATTCCAGCTCAACTGAGTCTGAGTCCGGTATTCCCGGGGGTGATAACCCGGATACCACAGTCCTGTCTAGGTCGTCTTTTTCATTTTCTTTTGAGTCTGTTGTAACAGAGGAATCCGACGGCTCGGAAGCATTTAATGAGAACGACTTGGATGTCGTTTCGGAGTATTTTTCTGTGCCTTTGATTTATTGCTTAAATCAGGATTTTCAAAATTTTGATGAAAACGACGAGGAAGAAATTCCTCCGGTTTTGCAACGGTTAATTGATCAAGAGCAGGAAAGATTTGTTAAACCTTTAATGGATGAAATCACTACTGTGAATGTTGGCACTAAGAAGGACCCACGGCTGGTCCAGATCGGGTCCACGTTGTCTTCTGAGGAACGCGAACGCTTGGTCGCTTTGTTAAAAGATTTCAAAGATGTTTTCGCGTGGTCCTACGAAGACATGCCTGGAATCGATCCTGAGATTGTACAGCACCGGATCCCTCTTGATCCCGAGGCCCGACCTGTCAAACAGAAGCTCAGGAGGATCCGCCCTGATTGGGCCATTAAGATCAAGGAAGAGGTCACCAAGAAGATTGATGCAGGCTTCCTGTTGGTGTCTGAGTACACGACTTGGTTGGCCAACATTGTTCCGGTACCGAAGAAAGACGGCAGAATTCGAGTCTGTTTAGGTAATTCAAAGAGTCTTAACAGGGCCATGTCCGAGAAGACTTTTCCCTTGGCTCACACTCTGAATGAATTCTAGGTTAGATTTTTCACAGGAGGACAATGCAATGCTTTGCGTTTATGATAAAAAATCAAATTAGTCAAAGGCGCCTGAGACCGGGTGATGAATATAGAGATTCACTACCTCGGGGTACTAAAAATAAAATAATAGATAATAAATTTATGGAAGGTGATGAAACGAACAACTACGATATTGCATTGATATGAATCAAAAAGGTCGAGGTGTATGTGACGACATGATTGTAAGCATAAAGAAAGAGGAGCCACTACACCGCCTTACAAAAAGTTTTTTCAAGGATCAGAGAATTTCGGCTGCGCGCTAATCCCACAGTAATGTTACTTTTGGGTTTACAGCAGGAAAGATGCTAGGTTTCTGATACAGCAAAGGGCATCGAGATGTCGCACCCTTCCAAAATCAAGATGCCATCTTAGAAAGTGCCTACTCACCAAATGTAAAAGAGGTGAGGTTTAGTGAAATCATTCTAAGGCGGCTTGGATTATCTCTTAAACTAACTTGACTGTGAAACCACTTTATTCTTCCTGAAACAGAACAGAACAGCAATGGTCGGCCAGTATGTCAAGCAGTTTTATTTGAGCAGATCAAAGAGATCTTTAGCAGAACTCTGTATTGTCTTACAAAGTCCAGTATACGTGAGACGCCTGATAATATTGTATTTTCGGTACTGTGACACCATGGGCTGCATGCTGCACAGTGAGTAGAAGACAAAGTGGAAAGGGGATCTTAATCATAAAACAGAGAATGATGACTGGATTATTCGAACATCGCCTATATGCACTACTAGGAAATGAGGCTTTTTTGGTATTGTATGTGGGCTACCGTAAAGCACTACCTGTTTTAGCTAGTAATGTTTGGTTTCACTTGATCCCATCTGAAATTATCTTTTTCGAGAAAGCATTTATCACTGTAGCTATGTCATTGTTAGGTTGCTATATATGTCTTTCCGATTTGACTTGAAGTATAATGATCGCAAAGTTCGGTGAAAGGGAGAAGCGGTAGCGGTAGTTACTTGCCGACCAACCCGGTGTTGAGGGTATGAAGGGTGTTGATAATATATTCCGTGAAGCGATTCGTGCATATCAAGAGAACTAAGATTGGACGGAGTGTGTTTGACGTATGCTGCAGACCATATGGTGTATGGGTATAGGGGTGTTTGTTTGTATTAATGATCATGACGATTTCCGTAATTCCTTTGGTGCAATTAACTAAGCTCCAGTTCAGGTTCTCCATTTGATTGGCGGTATTAGCATATGTATTGCTTTTAGATTCTTTGGTATTGGAAGCTCCCCTAGAGCTAAGGGAGTAGATGGACGGCGACTGGAAAACGTTCGATGGGGAAATAAAGCAATAGAATAATAATGGATGATAATTTACCACGCAAGACGCTTGGATTTTGTTTAATTTCCGTCGTTCTTAGAAATCTAGAATTATACACACCTGACTTCGGTAGAAGTTAAGAAAAAAAGGTTTTGCATTATTCGATTTAGTAACTTATTTCCATGATAAGAATTCTACGTCCGGGAGATGTCGGATCGTTCAGATCTATATTGATAGAAAGTTTGCCCGGTCATAACGACATTTCCGCCATAGATAATTGAGTGCCCAATAGAGCACCTTGGCTATTAGATATTTGAACTTTGGAAGAGAACGTATCCGATAGGTGTGCAAGCGCTCAAATAGATATAATGGGGAATTAAAAGAATGGCTATGATTCAGTCATCATTCTTGCGGAGGTGTAAGACTTGTTGAAAGAGGTATCTTGGAATAGCATATAGCTCTGTGTAGAGCGAAAGAGTTCGAAGTCTAATGGATGCATCATGGAGGAGAGTGGCGGTGTGCACAACATTAGGTATGGAGTGATGATTTGGCAAAAAAGATCCTTAATGCAAGGGTATACTTACACTGGTCGATTTATGGTTCTCAACTGGAATGAGGAATTGTATCTGGCTTTGTATCGCGATGGCCACATAATTCGCAATAATTCCATTGCAACTAAATAATCAATAACACCATCCAAGTTTGTACAAAATGATTTTCCCGTGCGTGGGTTCTCTTCGTGTGGGGAATTGATGCATTGAGAGTTGTAATAGCTGTTACAGCTTATTGTCTTTGCTTTGTGAATCTAGAAAGGGATGACGAACAATAGAGTTATGATTTCTCGAGCATTAGAGTTTTCACCATGGAAGTGGGTCGAGCCCAATCTATACGCTGGCATTGTTGAAAGCGTCCAGCATCAGTACGAAATTATTCAAAACATGAATCATTTGTAGATAAACGTGTGCCAATGAATAATCTCGATAAGATCTCACTTAATTAAAAGAAGAATGTCGACCTTTGTGTTAGTCAAAGTATTACGTGGTTTCATAGTTATTGCTCTAGATCGTGGCCGAAAACAATTGGATCAGTCTGAGGCAGGCAATAAAGAACATCAAGGCTATAGGTCTGCCGAAAAAATGGTGGAAGATCCTAATTAGATTTTGATCTGGCCATGTGCAGTAGTTTGCAGTTCGACTATTTCTGTGGGGCTCACAGGACTCTTCGAATTAGAAACTCATTACTAACGGAGCAACTCATATTCGTGTAATTTTTAATGGAATGGAGGTGTGATCTATCTATTGATAATATTGATTAGTCTTTCCGTCTTATTACGGTTGATCAGCCAGTTAAGTCGATAAGCTGATTACAGATTGGCAAGCAGAGCAGATGTTCGAAGGAACTATCTCGTATTGAAAGAGACTGAAGCACGTTGTACAGTTCAGAAGTTATCAGCGCAGGATTGGCTCCACAGGTGCTTTTAACGAAGAAGGTTATGTCAGATTAATCTAAAGGAAGGGGATTTGGTACTCAAAGACAACCGAGCTCCCATCCACGACCCGAGGGGCAAGTTCAGACCCAATTGGACTGGTCCCTACATCATCAAAGCTATCTGGTCAGGCGGAGCTGTGGTTCTGATGGACTTAGATGGCTTAGAATTCTCTCAACCGATCAATATGGACAAGTTGAAGAAATACTATCCTTGAGAGGCTCCTAGGCCGAAAACCCGAAAGGGTGACCTAGGCAAAAGTTAGAGCATAAAAAAATTAGAAAATATAAAAACTGAGCTCGCAAGGTTGAAAACCCGCAAAGGGCGGCCTTGGCAAAAGTTAGAGCGCAAAAGGAGAGTGAAAATACTCGAGCGAACCCAAGCCGGAACTACGTAAGGCTTGATTCCCATGTTTGGGATACGTAGGCAGCTTCATCCTGAAGTTCAGCCATAACACTTCCCCGATCAACTTTATCCATTTGATCATCTCAGTCATCTTTGTCCATCAGCATTCGTTGGAATCTCCGGTGCAGTGCCACTCAGACTAGGGGCAACTTTCTGTTGCTATGCAGTGCTGCGAGACTTTTCAGACTAGGGGCAACTTTCCAGTTGCAGGAATCTGGGGTTGTGCATCTCAAGTAACAGATCTCAGGCGTGTCTAGTTCTGATCCACATCAAAAATGTTTTTGAAAAGTTTTAATATAAGCTGGCTTTGTTCAAATAATCTTTTTACAACTTCGACCATTTTTGGACCAAAGTGGAAAATTCTTAGTACCAGAACTTTCAATTTCATTGATTTCAAAACAGAGTTCTCCTGCTCTTACAAACAATTGAAGTTGCTTTTTATTACATTCAGGAAAGAAAACTTGAAAGTACTAATAAAGCAATAGATTTAGGGCATGGTCAAATCAGCTGTTCCTGCGCCCCTTCCCAGAGCTGATCGAAGCCTCTGATGCCAAGCTGGGCCCGATCTGTGCTTCTTCATTGAGCCAATCTATGCACTCGTCAGATAAAGTGCAACTGAAAGTAGGAGCGGGGGCCAGGAGTTCTCTCATCCTCCACGCAGTGGTCTGCCAAGCAAGCTGCGCACCCCGGGCTGGGAATGCAGCAGGATACTCTATCCCCTCTGGCGGGCAAGTCTGATCATGGCCAAATTGGCGTCGAATCCGGAATGGGAAATAGAATACACAATGAGTGAGGCCAACCAGTTGAATCCCAGTCTGTCGAGGCATTTTGTAACTCATTGCCGGAAGGTTCAACCAAGGACACCGCCAAGCAATACGGTCTGCGGACAAGTGGCACATCCAAGCAGACCACCATTCCTCATCCAAGGCATTGACTAGACGATGCCGGAAGAAGTAGCCGCGAGCTGAATATGCTGGGCAGGAGTCCACAACTTGCAATTTATCCATCAACCACACCTGGGGAGGGATTGAAAAATGAGAGATTAAAGAATAGAGAGATGTACGAGGAGAGAAAAGTGAGAATGGGGTTTTGTGAGAAAAGACTGAGCTCGAGGGCCGAGTGATGTGAGCAATACAGAAATGCGAGATTGGGTGGGAAATATTACCTGTAGCAGTAGTGGACTCCCTGCCAACCTAGTCGTCTCATGACGGTAAAAGGCGTCTAAGCCCATTAGCGTCTCGGCCAGAACCATGGCAATACAGCTCTTGCCTTCTCTCAAGCCTTGGGCAACCTCAATCAGCCGGGCACTAGCCCCTCCAGAGCCCGAGACAAATAAAAAATGGGATAGCATACACAAACAGAGGGCATGTCGCCGGAAGCCTTGCCAGTGATGGTTGCTACGATCACCAGCATCAGAAAATTGATTGGCCAAACTCGGAATGTCTAACATCCCATCGCCCATCAAAGACCGAGCATCACGCATGCTGAGTCCACACATGCGCCCTAAGGATTGGGTATGACCAAAATTAAGTTGGGGCAGGAGCTCCTCGTCGCGCTCGGACTCCATTAAAGCTCGGAAATCTTCGAAGGTAGGACACATCTCTTGCCCGGCGAAGCTAAAGACATGTGTCACCGGATTCCAAAACCTTCCCGCGGCATGAAGAAACGGGAGATGCAACGGGGTACGACCCAGAGTGAATAGTGCATTTATGCCAAAACCCCGGAAATTCACTTTCTCCGAGTCATCCAAGCTAGCAATCCAAGCTGCGAGGTTTTGAGCAAGAAACCCTTCCATTGGAGCAAATCAGTGTGAAAATGAGGAAAACTACGAAGCTGGGATCTTTTGTAGGAGATAAGGTTGAGTGGGGGGGACAGGTGTCAACATTCTGGTGGTTCCCCTCGTTTAGTGCCGACCGGCCAGAAATATATGCCGACCGGCATAAAAATATGTCGACCGGCCATTTCAGTCTGCCGACAAAACAGGCATACGGCCGGTAGCCACTCCTTGCAGCCGGTGGTTCCTACACCGTGCCGGTGGGCTTCCTCCCTGGTTTCCTGAGCTGTTTAGGCTAAGGTTTGGGGAACTTCACCACCTCCAAATCCCCCCTCCCCGGCGATGGATTCTTGCGGAACCACGCCTGTCTGCTTGTCGAGTTTTTGAACATTTGTTTATCGAGTTGTATTTCGCTCTCTTTGAGCTCTTGATTTTGTTTATTCGAGTTGTATTCACACTTGTTTGGTTGTGTCATGTCCTTGTTTTGCTTATCGAGTTGTAAGTCGGTTCACTACCTGATTATTACGATGGCGAATTTCGAAAATGAGTTCAATTTCGTTCACATTGTGATGTGAAACCCTGCGATGCGATGCACAGAAGATCCCCAAATGCATCATCTTTTGAATAAAATGATTCGTTTCATTTCCATCACATATTTTGCAAAGTGTGCGAATTTTAAGAAAGAAAATAAAACTTGCCTGAAGCAGTGCAATGTGCTCAAACTACTAGATAAAAAGGCAAATAAAACGTAGAATGCCAGGGTAGCCAAGTATCAGAATTGATACCGATGAAACTCCCCTTGCGGTTAACGCACCTTCCGCGTCTTTGTTCGGGTCAGCCGCGTCGTTGGACGCCCTCACAATACGGGAAATCACACCTTTGAAACGTGAACCTTTGAGTTAACCTCAGGCCACAACCTTTGCAAGCAACGCTCGATGCGTGCGAAGAATGTCCCGCCCCGTATCCTTTTCATGCTTTGTGAGCCCCGCAAATTGTTTCGATTACGCTGAGTAATAGTACGTTCCTTTACTTGCGTAGACCGCATGCTTAATTCCATTACTTGCGTAGACCGCATGTTTTGATTGCGTAGACCGCATGTTTAATTCCATTACTTGCGTAGACCGCATGTTTTGATTGAATACCTGCGTAGACCGCATGTATTGCTCCATCACCTGCGTAGACCGCATGTTTAATTCCATCACCTGCGTAGACCGCATGTTTAATTCCATCACCTGCGTAGACCGCATGTTTAATTCCATCACCTGCGTAGACCGCATGTTTAATTCCATCACCTGCGTAGACCGCATGTTTAATTCCATCACCTGCGTAGACCGCATGTTTAATTCCATCACCTGCGTAGACCGCATGTTTAATTCCATCACCTGCGTAGACCGCATGTTTAATTCCATCACCTGCGTAGACCGCATGTTTAATTCCATCACCTGCGTAGACCGCATGTTTAATTCCATCACCTGCGTAGACCGCATGTTTAATTCCATCACCTGCGTAGACCGCATGTTTAATTCCATCACCTGCGTAGACCGCATGTTTAATTCCATCACCTGCGTAGACCGCATGTTTAATTCCATCACCTGCGTAGACCGCATGTTTAATTCCATCACCTGCGTAGACCGCATGTTTAATTCCATCACCTGCGTAGACCGCATGTTTAATTCCATCACCTGCGTAGACCGCATGTTTAATTCCATCACCTGCGTAGACCGCATGTTTAATTCCATCACCTGCGTAGACCGCATGTTTAATTCCATCACCTGCGTAGACCGCATGTTTAATTCCATCACCTGCGTAGACCGCATGTTTAATTCCATCACCTGCGTAGACCGCATGTTTAATTCCATCACCTGCGTAGACCGCATGTTTAATTCCATCACCTGCGTAGACCGCATGTTTAATTCCATCACCTGCGTAGACCGCATGTTTAATTCCATCACCTGCGTAGACCGCATGTTTAATTCCATCACCTGCGTAGACCGCATGTTTAATTCCATCACCTGCGTAGACCGCATGTTTAATTCCATCACCTGCGTAGACCGCATGTTTAATTCCATCACCTGCGTAGACCGCATGTTTAATTCCATCACCTGCGTAGACCGCATGTTTAATTCCATCACCTGCGTAGACCGCATGTTTAATTCCATCACCTGCGTAGACCGCATGTTTAATTCCATCACCTGCGTAGACCGCATGTTTAATTCCATCACCTGCGTAGACCGCATGTTTAATTCCATCACCTGCGTAGACCGCATGTTTAATTCCATCACCTGCGTAGACCGCATGTTTAATTCTAATACCTGCGTAGACCGCATGTTTTAATTGCGTAGACCGC
>NW_021027160.1:454560-497084 GCF_004153795.1 Camellia sinensis | reverse complement strand
AACTCTGTTTTTACTTGTTTTGATCATGCCATGAGTGGTCATGTTGGTGGGGGTAAGTTGTCTCCTTTTGTGCCTTAGCTTTGGGACCATAAGTTTGCTTGTTGACATGAGTTGATTGCCTATCATTTTAAGCACTTTTGGTCACTGTTTTGAGGAGGGTAAGGGTCTGTCCCTTTGCCATTTTTAAGCCCTCTTGTATGCTTGCTCCATGTTTGTTGCATGTTTGTTCCATTAAGCTTTGTAGCACATCAATTCCATGGTCAATTTGCTTCATGTTTGCATCATGTTTGTATCTTGTGTGCTTGGTATCATACATTTTGTCATCATAGTTGCATATTGCTTGTTGTGTTTTACATCTTGGTGGTATGACACATTTGAGGCTTGTGAGCATTACATGCATTGCCTTTACTTGGTTTGGGGTGTCAAACCAAGTGCGGGAGTCAAGGACCATTCATACTTCAAGTGATGTAATGTGCCTTGATCCCCGGTCATCGGGACCTTTGACTCCAACTTGATAAGGCCCCGGTTTTCATGTTGTTTGTTGCATGCATTTTCATATCAAGTGGCAAATTCGGTTCTTTGACCCACCATGTACCATTGATGGTTCAAGGATTGAAAGTCATGCTTCTTTGAGTCCAAAATATGATAAGAAGTGGGACCATGCTTACATGTGTCCAAAAACTCCATGCTATGCACTGCCTGTCCTCTGTTTGCTGTCAAATTGTCTGTTGCAGGAAGTTTCTGCCGACCGGCAGAATTTAGTGCCGACCGGCACTATCTGGAGTGCCGATGAATCTGATAAAGTGCCGACGGGAATTTTGGAGTGCCGGTGGCAATTCTGTCTGGCCGGTGGTGCTCTGCAGGATGCAAAGAGCTTGTTCCAGTACTTTGGAAATTTTCAGAAAGACAAGGCAGTATAAACAGAGGCGACAGGAGTATAGTACGGGTTTTCCGGGCAGGACGGATTCGAGCATGCATCATCTGCGCGCCCAAGGCAGAGGCTGTGGCCACCCTCTTCATTCCTTTGCTTCCTTTCTTTTCATTAATTAGGAAGTTTTGTAATAATTTTATCTATTCTTTATTTTGGGACTGTAATATTAATTCGAACCCTCTGAGTGAGGGTAAACATGTAATAAGTGTGGGTGAGTGCGTGTATGACTTCCAACCCCCATTTCTTTCTTCCCTTTTATTTACCTGCTTACGATGGTAGATTAGGGCACGTTTAATTTAGCATACCTTATGCTATGTATGCGTGCATTCATGCATTTTGTATTGCATACATTAGGCTCGGTACATCACGCTAACCGCATTTGTATTTCAAATTCTAAACCGAATATGTGATAATTGTGCATTTTCACATACCATGTTTAGGGCTAGCCATGCCTACCTAGACCGCATTTTGCATGTGATGCATTAGCCACTTATAACATGAACTAGGACACGCGCATTTGCTAACTAGTTTATTGTTTTGGCACGGAGTACAATGTAAGTGGTTATGCTTTAGCATCCAACATGCGTGTGAATGTTGCCATAAAAGTATGCTTGCCATGCGGCTAAATGTTTACATGAGATAAATTGCTTGAATGCCTGTGGGTGGAGGTCAAACTGCTTGAATTGGGATAATGCGTTAAAACTATATTTGTTTTAAGCCCACTTGAGGGTGGCAAAACCTGCATTTTAGCCTACTTACGAGTAACAAATCATTTTCAAAATAAACATAGAATGTTTTGTTCCAATTTGGGCAATTTGGTCTATACTTATTTGCTGTGCACATAACATAGTAATTCTAGGCTAACAATTGGAATAAGAACACATAAGGTTTTCGAAAACGGATATCACGGTTAGTAGAGGCCGGTCTTCGGACCGGGCGAGAGGAGGTGCTCATAGCTGACCTTCCCCGATCGTACCCAAGCTCCCGAGCCGAGACAACTCCGGTGATGACGGACATGTGGCCTTCGGCACCGAGTCAGGGTTTCCTAAATTCCCCCATTTTAAAATATTTAGGTGGCGACTCTGTATCTGGCAAAGCAGTCCATGTTTGGCACTTCTTTTCAAAAAAATCTGTTTCTCAAAACGATTTGCCGGATTTGGACTCTTTGGTTCAGATTTAGAACCGTAACACAAATCGAGAGTCCGAACTGTAGCACGAGGCCCACGCGGGCGCGTCTACAACCCCTAACTACTGGTTCAAAATCAAACCAAACCAAACCAAACCCAGACTCAAGTCTCATCTAATGGAACCTGCTACCAGAATCTACCTTCATTACTCGACTTCATCCAGCTCACCCATTCTTTACTCTCGAAATCCCAACATCGCCATGCTAACTAACACCATTCACCCCTGCCAGGGTTTCAACACATGTTAACATCACACCTAAGTCCAACCTAGGCTTCCTAAAGCCAAATCACACAACTCACCTCCTCGAGTTAACCCACCGTAACATAAATGCCCAAGTGGCAATCCAACACCTCTCATCACGCTCAAAAAGACCAATAGGGTCAACAACACACACCAAAATCACCTAAACCGAACACACACATAACAACAACATATACACTACCCTCATTCACAAAAGACACGAGTCCCGGACTCTCTTAAACCAAACATCTCCAACACCTTCCTAGAAAGTGCTCTCACCGGTCTCAAAACTCTAACGAGTCATGTTGCCCCAAAGCTAAACACACAAGATAGGATAATCCGATTACCAAGCACCCAAAGCTAATCACAACCTTAGATAGACCTAGAACTGTACTAGGGTTTCTAACCTCCACGACACTTCACAACTTAAGGACACTTAACATCCAATACACACCCAAGTCATTGGGACACAAACAAACAAACATATATACAACACTAATAGGCATATAGCTCCTACACACAATAGCACAATACAACAATAACAATACTATAACACAATTTCCACACCTCTGGCACTCTTTGTGTCTCTCAAAAAACCATCGAACAACACATGCCCACGCCGGGGGCAATGACACCAACAACACTCCACTACTCACAACCACTGCAAAAGTAATTCTATCTACCGTGCATCTAGCGCTATGCATGATACAAGAAACTCTTCCCTCGGTTGCCTCTCACCAAGCCTAGAATTCTCAAATAATAAGAATCATTAATATGGCCTCATCTTTTCCTCCGTTCTGACAAATACTGTACAACATTTTCCCAAATAACCACATACAAAACCCCTCTCTTCTACCCAACACAACAGCACCTCTCTACCACTACTAGCTCCAAGACACAACCCAACAAGCAAATATACCTCGCCTCTAATCTGTGCTAAATGAATAGTCTCCCGGCACACTCCACAAATGGTTTTTTCAATCTTCTCGAGTGGAAGGAGGAAGAACAAAACAAAATTGAGCTTGAAAAACCTAAGTGAAACCACCCTTAACACACCTACCCCAAGTCGTAATGGCTTGTAGTAATCAACCACACAAAACCCAACACCAAAACAACACTCTAGTCTCCCTAAGACACTCACTCGCCACCATCGAGTCATGAAACACACTAAGCGTACGAACTACAAAGCACAAAAGACATTTAAATAGTTAGCCACATAATCGAGCCAAGTCCACAAATATAACTACTCATCCCAAAACTCCGAAGGAATTCCCATAAGAAACTATATCGATAAATCGTGTTTCCGATGAGACCTCAAACCAAGTTCACCGACAATAAGTATTATCCGTGAGACTTAACCCCACACTCACATAAATGCCACACATAAAGTCCTAACATGCATATTCATCTATATAAAAATGTCCTTACCAAGCATCATAAACCTGTTGTGGTAAAAATCATTTCCCACAAGCCCAAAGTATTTGACCCGACTCGCTCTGATACCAAGTTGTAACGCCACAACTTTTATTAGATGAATCCACTACCAAATCCTATATATTATTAGCAATTTAACAATATCAAACTCGTGCCAACACAACAATAAAGAAATAATAACATTCTCTCCCAATGTGATGATGATATATAAATAAAATTTGATACAATGCCCTTAGGCTTACATCGAATAACAACAAATAAAAGCGATTTACCCTCATACATTACACGATGTTCAGCCAGGAAGTAAAAGGCTCCATGGCCAACATA
Source organism: Camellia sinensis (assembly GCF_004153795.1). Classification (NCBI taxonomy): domain Eukaryota; kingdom Viridiplantae; phylum Streptophyta; class Magnoliopsida; order Ericales; family Theaceae; genus Camellia; species Camellia sinensis. Next base: position 492,964 of record NW_021027160.1, on the reverse strand, counting down.
ATAAAAGACATCAAGTACTGAACAATCTTCCAGCTATGTAATTTAAAAATTTGTCAATATGTGGAATAAGCATAAAGCCCAGTAAAGATCCCAAAGATCCTAATCAATCTCAACATATAGCTAGATATGATCATGCATGCACTACAATATACCGTCTAAGTAATGTGACAGTTGATATCCAAAAGTATACTCAGAAAAATACATTTTTCTTTCCCAAAACATTCTCTTAACTCAACACAGAATAAGTCATTTCTTTTCTTTCTAACTTCTATTTCATTTCAACACCCTTTTCATTACTCTTGAACCTTTTTACGTTGATATAAAAGAACTTCATTCAAACATTAGTTTTGAAAACATGTTCACACCTATAAGTCATAACTCGGGCCTACATGGCACCACACTACACGCCTCTATGCAACAATACATCTGCTATCTTCCATGGCCATAGGCCCAAGGACAAGAGACCACCACAACATGAACACGAGAACATACACATCCAAAAATAAATAATTAAAAGTGATACATACTTCAAATCCCATTTCAACTGGCATATAACACAGATAGCAGATGATATAACCCAAATAACACATAACGCTTTATCGGCCTTACCCAAAAGGCAATGCCCTTCAGGTCATACTTTACCTGGCACAAATTGGAAGGGAGAAGAATCTATCACAAGGTGTCATGCTTTACAAGCCCCACCTGGAGAGAAATGTGCCTCATTTCACAATTTAATAGGAGCAAACCAGAAGGGAGAGGAACCTCTGTCGAGAAGCCATGCTTTACCAACCTCGCCTCACAATATTAGCACAATATACTAGATACACAAATAAATATACGAGTGTAATATATACACTTAATCCAATGACGACGACAACGACCACTATCAATTCAATACATTAATCCATTTCTTGAAAAATGTGTTTCATGCACCACAGTTCACCAACGACTCTACCTTCATTTCCAAAGCAGACTATGTGCTAGTAATCATCAAAACCATAACTGGTTAATGGCTACCGTTCACTCAAACTATTTATCCAATGACAATCTCATAACATGTACAACATTTAAAATCATTCTAATTTATTTCTAACAACATAATCCACGACACAACAATGGAATTTTCTATTCACAATGTCGACTAATAATCATTATTACATCATCTAACACATAAACCGTACACATGGCATCTACTAATCAACAAGCAATACCATCCTCCACTGATGGCCAAGAACAAAACTCTACAGACTCCAATTACATAATGAAAAGCATAGTGATAACAATAGGTACTTCCACAACCCAATCAATCTCAACCTCTCACATTTTATAAAAGAGGTAATCAATCACACTTTATTTTGAAAACCAATTCTCAACATTCCAAATCCCCAACGTAAATAGCACTTCCCAACATCCAATATCATTAATCAAAATCCCTAACCCGTAAGCCAACAAACACTCCCAATTCGAACTCAACACCAAACATTTTCTTTAACATGATAAAATTCACAAATTAAGTACTAGGTCTTCCAACCCTACACCTGAAACACGATCCTACAATCATTAATCAAATGTAAACATAAATCTATAAACCACAAATCTAAAGGTAACTAGCCCTCATGCTTTTTAATAAAACCAAACATCATGACTATACTTTTAATGCAATAAAAAGTACAAGAAATCTATCTATAGAAAGGTATTGAAAAGGAGCTCGAGAATCCCGACCTCTTGAAACAAAGATAAGACAGCCCAAAAATCATCGATGATAAAACAACGATCTGCTCAGATTGAATAAAAGCCCTCACTGAGCTCTACATTTTAGTCTTAGAACTAGGGGTAGAAAATGGGTAGAAATAGATGAAAACCAAACTTAAAAGCTTGAAAATGCCAAAAATGATGGAATGGGAGAGGGAGAAGAGAAGATGAACTAAAAATGAGACATTTTCAACTTTTAGCGTATTATATAGAAAAATAGACCGCCCGCGCGAATAGAGGACTAACACAATCACGGGCACGACCAAGGCATTTCCAGGAGCTACCAAGCATATTGTAAGCCACTACCACGGGCCACGCACCCTTCCTTGGGCTAACTGACCCAAACCCATGTTTTGGTCATGACCTAGTCATGGCCTATTGTGGACGCGACCTCCACCACTCAACCATTCCAGGCACAACCAACATGATCATGGGCATGACCACTCCAAGATAGAAAGTCTGGGCTACTGTTCCGTAGCCAACTTGAAGCGCTCCAAGGTGCTAAACCATATCGATAAGGACAAAGTCGACCAGGACATCCATATGTCCCCACCAACAAGAAGGAAAAACAATTTAGCTCCTGACCCGAGCCACTATAGAGTCATTATAACTTGGTACCAGAACTATCAAGTTTGAATACTTGGGGCTCGCAGGAAGTAGTTTTACCACAATGGGTTCATTTTGCTAAATTAGGAGATGTTCCATATTTTAATTATTTTGTGATAACATGCTTCTTTGACTACACAGATATGGGATTGAGCATTTAGGATGTTGTTTGCATCCATTAAATTTTTTGAAGTCTTATTAGGAGGGCACCTGATCAATGTTCATTCTAATGAGAATTCTCGGTATTTCGTGGAACGAATGCCATCTTGAAGGGGTAATTTGTATGTGTTTACATGATTATATGTTTACATGGATTGAGGTTATATGTTTACATGAAATGAAAGTTTATGAATTATTATAGTTAAAAGCCTGAGTTTTGGTTGTGAGCATATATATCATTGTGTGCTGAGTTATTCGTTATTGTACTTAATTAGGATGGCAAGAAGAGGTCCAGTGCATAGTGGTAGAGGAAAAAGGTGGGGTAGGCCTCATCGAGGGGTTCATGACATGCCGGTCCATAAGGTCTCCACACAAGATGAGGGGTTTGGTCAAGCTAATGTGGTCGGCCAAGCGGCCAATGCTATTGCTGTCGAGCTAGTGGGGCAAGCTGGAGTCCGGTTGTAAGCGAGTGAACCCGCTATGGGTCCCTTAACCCGAGAGATAGCAAGGGCTTTAAGGGAGTTAATAAACATCTTGAGGATTCTTGCGAGCTAAGCCAGATGAGTTTTATAGTGGTCTGAACCGAAGAAGGCAGATGAATGGTTGGAGCAAATGGTGAAGACATTTGAAGTGCTTCATATTGAGGATAGTGAGATTAGGGTGACTCTGACGAGTCACTATTTGAAGGGAAATGCGGGCTAATGGTGAAAATACTACAAAGGTAGAATTAGGCCAACATGGAAAGCTTTTGTTATTGCTTTCCAAGACAAATATCTATATCCCACTACTAGGGAGAGACTGAGGCAAGAGTTTTTCAACCTTAAGCAGTTGAACATGATGGCGACCAAATTTGAAGTGGCCAAATTTGAAGCAGCCTTTACCAGTTTGTCCCAGTTTGCACCAGAATTAGTGGTGACAGAGGAACACTATTGCATTAAATTTAAGAAGAGACTTAGAACCAAGATTTTATTTAAGGTGGCTAAAAACATGATCCGAAACTATGGTCGACTTGTGGATGCGACAACACACATAGAGATTACTGTGCAAGCTGAAGAGGAAATCATTTAGGGTTCGAGATCAAGAGTGCATGAGTCGTAGGGGGCTTTAAGTCCAACAAAAAGCATAAAGACTCTATTTTATCACAGTCTTAGTCACAGTAGACCAGATCTACTTTTCCTTTGCCTAGTGCTGGGGCACTCAAGGTGGAGTTACTCATTTAAGTGTGGCCAGCCGGGTCACAAGGCCAATAGACATCAAATGTTGCCACCACTACCATCTAATTGTTCCCTTAGTTAGCCCTACAGTTGGGGCAAGGACCTACATGTTTCTAGTGTGGTCAGTCCGGACACATAAAGACAACATCCTTGCAGTTAGGAGGTGTATTAGGGTCGAGGCAGACTCAGAGTTGTCAGCAAACTCATTCAATCCAAACCTCACGAGCTATTCAGGAAGCCACTTCGACTCAATCATTATAGCAGGCCTTATGCTCCGAGAGATGAGCAAGTTAACCAAAGACCCTAGGGGCGCGTATATGTTGTTACCACTTCAGAGTAGTTGTTAGGATCCTCTATGGTGAGAGGTAATTTTGTTGTGTTCAATTCTTTGGTTAGTGTGTTGATTGATATGGGTGCATCGCAGTCATTTATATCTACTGCTTTTGTTTCTTCCTTGCGGTTAGAGATCGATCAGTTGGAGTCACCATTGTGGGTTTAGTCACCAATCGGGGGTAAAATGGTAGTGTGGCAAGTTTGCCACTCTTGTGAGATTAAGGTCACAGATCGCCGGCTCTTTTTTGATTTCATCATCTTAGACATGAAAACTTTTGATGTTATATTGGGTATGGATTGGTTGTCACATTTTTAGCCACGATAGATTGAGAGTGCCACAAAGTGTCTATATGCACACCTGCGGGGGATTGTTTTTATTTTCTTTGTGATCGAGGTGAGAGTTCTATTCCACCGTTGTATAACCTTAAGGGTTAGGGAGGACTTAACTTTCCTTTTTCCTTTTCCTTGACTAATGAAAGTAGCATGGTCCGAGCTGACTTGCTGAGGATAGTCTGTGAATACTTGGATTTTTTTTTCCGAAGATCTTACCGACTTGCCACCTTACTGAGAAATTGAATTATCCATTGACCTAGTTCCCGGTATGGCACCAATTTCCAAGGCACCATACAGATTTGCATCTACCGAGTTGCATGAGTTGAGGATCCAACTCCATGAACTTTTAGATAAGGGTTTTATTTGCTCTAGTACAAAGCCTTTGGAAGCACCAGCTCTCTTTGCAAAGAAGAATGATGGGTCGTTGCGGTTGTGTATTGATTACCACAAGTTGAATCGAGTTACAGTTAAGAACAAGTATCCTCTACCCCGCATATCTAATTTATTTGACTAGCTTAAAGGGTCTTGTTGTTTTTTGAAGATAGATTTGAGATCGGGGTACCATCAATTGAGAGTTAAGGAGAAGGATATCCAAAAAATGGATTGTCACACGTGTTACAACCATTATGAGTTCTTAGTGATGCCCTTTGGTTTAACTAACACACTTGCTTTGTCATGGACTTGATGAATCGAGTCTTTCGAGAGTTTTTAGATCATTTCATGGTTGTCTTTGTGAACGACATTTTGATATATTCACCCTCTGAAGAGGATCATGAGGAACACTTGTTGATAGTACTTGACTTGCTTAGAATGCACAAATTGTATGCCAAGTTTGAGAAGTGCAAGTTTTGACTAACAAAAGTAAAGTTCCTGGGTCATGCTGTGTCAAGGGAAGAGGTCATGATTGATTCCTCCAAGATTGACATCGTACAGGATTGGAAATGGCCTAAGAACGCTTTTGAAATCTAAATCTTCTTAGGGTTAGCTGGGTATTATTGCCGTTTTTTGAGAAACTTCTCTAGATTAGCTACACTATTAACCAAGTTGACCAGAAAGGGTAGCAAATTTGTGTGGAACGAGACTTGTAAGAAGTCATTTCAAGAACTTAAGACTAGGTTGACTACAGCTCCAATTTTGATAATTCTGGAAAGGGGTTTGGATATGCCATGTATTGTGATACGTCCAAGAATGGGCTTGGGTGTGTGTTGATGCAAGAAGGGAAGGTTGTAGCTTATGGTTCACGACAATTAAAAACCCACCAAAACAACTAGCCTACTCATGACTTAGAATTAGTGGCCATGATTTTCTCCTTGAAAATTTAGAGGCATTATTTGTATGGTGAGAAATTTGACATCTTTTCTGACTGTTTTCCCAAAAGGATTTGAATTTGCACTAGCAGAGATGGATAGATTTTATGGAAGGTCATGATTTTGAATTGTATTATCATCCCGGAAAGACCAATGTTGTGTTCGATGCCTTGAGTCAAAAATCTGTGAGTAGTATGACATGTATAGCCATCTAAGAATGGGATATGTTGGCGGACATCGGTGAATTTGACTTACATCTTGGCGAGTCTAGTGAGGCTGCTACCTTGTTTAATTTAATTTCACAGCCCACCTTGGTTGGTAAGGTTATAGAAGCAAAACAAGATGACCGTGAGGTGGAGACCATCTGTGAGTGAATCTCCAATGAAAAAGAAGATAAGGGTTTAAACATCCACTCGAATTTGAGGGTGAGGTATTTTGACCTATTATTTGTACCAGAATCTTATAGTGAAGAGGTACTTTGGTAGTTTCATTATTCACGCTTTACGATATACCTGGAAGGTACTAAAATGTACCATGATCTTAGTTGTCACTTTTGGTGGGGGGGTATGAAACGAGATGTCGCTTCATTTGTTTTCAGATGCCTTAATTGTCAACAAGTGAAGGTCGAACAACAAAAACTAGTGGGTTTGTTTTAACCCTTACCTATAGCCGAGTAGAAGTGGGAGAACATCACCATGGATTTCATGGTTGGACTTTCGAAAACACAATGGGTTAACAATGTCATTTTGGTGATTATTGATAGGTTGACTAAGTTTACACATTTCATTCCTATGTGCACAGGCGACTCAGTTGATTATATGTTAGAATTGTACATTAGAGATATTTGGGACTAAGTTGACATTTAGCACATTTTATCATCCTCAAACTGATGGTCTATCCAAATGTACTATACAAATTTTAGAAAATATGCTTAGAGCTTGTGTCCTAGATTCGAAAGGGTCATGGGAGAGACATCTACTATTGATTGAGTTTGAGCCATTGTAAATTACTAGTTTGTTGGAATGAGGTGGGTAATTCTTTGATGTTGGGTCCTAAATTAGTTCGAGAGACTACCGAAAAATTTGCTCTCATTCGAAAGAGGTTAGTGATGGCCCAAAGCCAACCGAAGAGTTATGCCGATAAGAGGAAACGACCTTTATCCTTCGAGGTCGGTGATTGTGTTTTTTTAAAAAAAATTCACCGAGGCAGGGCTTGATGAGATTTTGTAAGAGTAGGAAACTACCTCCAAGGTTTATTGAATCTTTTGAGATTTTAGATCGAATTGGGGAATTGGCATAGCATTTAGCCTTAACGCCACAGCTTTTTAGGGTCTATGACGTGTTTTACGTTCCTAAGCTGAGGAAGTATGAACCCGACTGTTCGCATGTGCTTAATTGGGTTGATTTGGAGGTAGATGAAGCCTCATATGAAGAGTGACCGGTTCAAATTTTGTATGCCCGAGAACAAGTGTTGAGGGGCAAGACCATACCCTTGGTAAAAGTGTTATGGAGACACCACGTAGTTGAAAAGGCAACTTGGGAATGGGAGGTGAAAGCCCGCTCCAAATGCCCAGATTTGTTTGGTGATGTTCAACTAAATTGAAAAACAAAATAAAAAATTGCGACATTTTGATGTTGATTTGAGAAATGGAGAAATGTTGTGCTAATTACATGTTAGAGAAATGGTTGTAATTTTAATCATGAAGGTTGCTTTTAATCATCGAAAATTTTGATTTAACATCATGTTTATGAACATTGTATTGGTTGTTATTAAAGCCTTGATTATGACCCTATTGACAAAATGACGATTATTTCAGATTATTATTGATGTTGTAGCTTTTAGGATAGAAATTGAGTTGTTGTCATTATACGTATTGTAAGGGTATTGGTGTTATTATCGCCATTGGCAGTTGTTTTTGTGATTGGAAAGTGGTTATGATTGTTAAGTTTTGAGGATTGTTCCTTGTTGAGATGGATGATTTAATTTCGAGGACAAAATTGAGATGGGTGCTCAATTTATAACCTTCCTCTTTCATACCTGAACTCCTGAACTAGACTTTCGAGTTGTGATAAGTAGTAGCCTATATTGGTAGAAGTTAGAGTTTCCTAGGTTGTGTTTGGTTGAGCTTTCTAAATATGATTTGAGAGTAAGAGTCGTATTTTGATTTTGTGAGTTTTGGAATTATGATTTGAGCGTGGAAAATTTGTTTGGTGAAAGAGTTTTGAATTGAGTGAGAAATTTTTAATGTGATATATGATATTTGATACCAAAACTTACAGCTTAAAATAAAACACACAACTCAAAATTCTATTAAAGCCCTTAAAATTTTTTTAAAAAATCAGAAAATATTTTTTCCGAATATATAAAAATTAACATGTGTCAATTGCAAAAAAGAAAAAACAATGGTACTATTCCAGTCAACCGGCCGCACGTCCGGTGAGACAACCAGTTAGCCCAAATTTTCCCGCCTAAGACAGAGTTTTCAAAATTGAATGTGAAATTAACTTTGGAAAACCATAAACAAACGTCAAACGCAAATAAAGGGGTGGAATTATAGTTTGAAAAGCGTTCCAAACACAGCCCTAGTTTTTCCAAAACCATTAGGTGACGACTTCAGGTCTAGTGATACAATCTCTATTTGGCATTTCAATATATGTGTGGGTTTTCGATGATTTTTCAGATTTAGACCCTCACTTGTTTTACACCACACATTTTGAGCAAAACAGAGGTGAACTGCCAATCAGGCACACCAGATACCCTTCTGGGAGATCCCACAATAGGATCTTTGTTTTTGGTTGGTTTGAAAATGCATACAATTTATATTTTCATTTTTTGTTTTTGAAATTGAGTAGCAAGTGTAAAAAATTGAATTAATCTAAAAAAAAAATTACGTTAAATTTAGTTGTTGTGGTAATAATCTTATTGTTTTTGCAGAACTTGTTTTGGTGATTGGAAAATGCATTTTGTTTATAAGCTTAAGTGATGATTTTTTAGATTGAATATCAATGGTCAACAAGGGTAAGAAATTACATAATTCATCTATACTTTTTTATGTTCTGTTGAATTGTTACGGTAATAATCTTATTGCTTCTGTATTTTGTTGGTTGGAAAATGCATGTTGTTTATAGCCTTTAGTGTTTAATTTTGAGAATGAATATTAATGGTCAACAAGAAATCGCATAATTTATCTATATTTTTTTAATTAAATTTAATTATATTGATAATAGTTTTATTATTTTTTTGTAGGACCTATTTTCCTTGGTTGGAATATAAATACATACTGTCCATATTTTCGAATTTTGAGATTGAGTATAATGGTTTGTAATATACTAAGACGTAGATATATAGTTTATGGCTGCTCTTATGTTTGTTGGTTGCTAAGAAAAATGCTTATTGGATATGCTCCTGGTCAGTTTTGAAAACTTTACGCTAGTTTCTATTTCGTTCGGTATATAGTTTAATGGTTTATATTTTGCGGGATGTACCATGGTGTTTGAAATGATTTAAATAGGTATATTTTTTAACTTTTTATAAAATATAAATATTTAAAAAAATAAAGAGGTGATATGATTCAAAAAAGATAAAGATAAAAAAAGAGTAATGCTAAAGGTCCCAAATAATCTACCAAATGTTTTACCAAATCTCTCACATGGGTGTGGGACCCACACACATGTGGATTTGTGTGGGTCCCACACTCATGTGAAAGATTTGGTAAAACATTTAGTAAATTATTTGGGGTCTCTACCATTTTCCCAAAATGTGCTGATATAGGGAATGCCAAATAGTGCCTAGTTTTATGGTTGCTGTTATTGTAGTAAGGATAAACTATCAACAGATTCTAATCGTTGAACTTAGTTCTTATCAAGTCCTATTAAAAATAAGTCTAATAAAATTATTGTTAAAAAGAAATTTTTATGATGATATTTTACATATGTCGTTTAAAATTGACAATTAGCGATTTTTTTTTTCTTGATTTTTTTAAATTAACGCTGAAACTTACAATTAGCAACTTTTTTCTGTAACGAATTTTTTAAACTATCGCTAAAAGTTAAGTTAAAAATTAGTGACTTTTTTTTATGATATTTTTAAACTATCACTGAATCTTATAATTAATGATATTTTTTGTGATAATTTTTAAACTGTCGCTAAAAATTAATAATTAATGACATTTTTTAATAGTGTTTGATGAAAAATGTCATTAATGCTCACAAGACCTATTAAGTACTAAATCCATCTATTAAGACTTATAAATAAGTTTCCTTTGTAATTTATTTTTTTTCCTCCGAAAATTTTGCAGGGAAAATGTTTTTGTTGGATTGCATGCATTGCTATTTTTTATTAGGTGTTATTAGACAAGCATTTGAAAGCCCAATCGAATTTTATAAGGACTGGATTGGGCTCAATTTCGTTGCATAAGGCAGGAACCTCTGAAAATAGGTTTAGGTGTTGTTGGACTTCGGTTTAAAAGACCCAATTTTGTTTATGCAAAGTCGACAAAATCAAGCCTAAATTGAAAGGCCCAAAACCCAATCGCACCGAATCACACCAAATCATATGGACCGGTTTGGTGCAGTTTATATCGGTCTATTCGGTTTGCATAATTACAAAATGAATAAATCGGTTCGGCCTAAAAACTAAAAAACAAGATATAAAATATAAATAAATAATAAAACAGTTGACCCGCAGCGATTTCACCCCTAATATCAACCATAATGAGAAACAAAAATTACAATTAATCGTAAAGCATACGCTTTATGATGTAAATATTTTGATTATAAAAATTTTACTTATTTTTAAAGAACGAAAAATATTTTATAATGAAAAAAACAAATGTATGTAAAATATTTTACCATGGAAAATGTTTTTTTTCCAGGAAAACATAAATTTTCAGTCATTTTTTTATGTTTGGCTGGAATCCAAAATTTCAACTATTATAGCACACATAAAAACCAAGATACACACCTTTTTGTGGTATATTACGAATTTTTATGATAGATTACGTATTTTTATGGTAAACCACTACAGGAAATTACATTTTTCCCGAACAATTTTGCCAATGAACTTTTATTTAGTCGCAAAAGGTTTTCATTTGGCGACTAAATAAAAATTTGGTAGGCAAAGGTTTGGAGTTTTGCCGACTAATATTTTTTAGTTGCCAAAGTATAAATTTTTTGTGACCAAAATTGAAATTTGGTTCGCAAAAGTCGAAGATGGAAGACGAAAAAAAGGGGGAATGAAAAACATTTTAGTGACTAAATAATTTGGTCGCAGATAATAAACTACACCATTTTGGCTGTTATTTAAGTAAATTGTAGGAAAATGCCGACCAAACAATTTTGTAGGATTGAAGGAATATACTGACCAAACAGTTTTGTAAGGAAAAATTGCCCAATATCAGCAAAGTGAATTTTTCAAACTCAAGTATATCCCGTGCACCACTCCTCATACGCACCTCACCCTCAAATCTCCTACTCAATTGTAGTCACGAAAGTCACTTCTGCTCCGTCATCGCAATCGCCTGTGTCACTTCTTCGAGCAAGCATCACCAACGCTTCGAGAAGTACTTGGGCCTCCATTGTTATGTATGTATTTTCTATCTATCTCTCTCTGTCTCTTTCTCTCTCAATCTTTGTATTTGTGTTCCACTACTCCTTTTACTCGCATGGTTGCTCTCTATTTTCGCACCTAACAGCACCGCCATCACCATTTTTCTGCCACTACTAGTTCGCATGTCTTCAAACAACTCTGAGATCAGGTATGGGTTCTCTCTCTCTCTTGCTCGCTCGATTTCTTTATTTTCCTTTGTTTTCCCTAATTTTCAATACCAATTTGTTTGTTTTTCCTAATTTTCAAAACCCTAATGTTTGGATGTTTGAAGGGATGGCCTCAAATCTTACTCTCTAGACAATGCAAAAAATGAAAACTGATATATATACATCTATATATATATACATATGTATATATATATATATTCCTGTTTGTTCTGATTGGGATGACAGAACACATGCAAGTATACCATATTTGCTTTATATTATTTGTTGATTAGTTAGGAATTTTGTGCATCACTCTTTGTATGATCTAGGTTATCCTTGGATAACATGATTACTAATTTTTTTTTTCTTCGATTGCCTTGTATGTACATAAATATATATATATATATATATATAAAGATGTTTGATCTTTTTCTCTGTGAAAAGGACTCTTTTTCATTAAATTTTCTTTTTCTTTTTCTTTTTTCTCCTTCCAAAAGGCATATTCTTTGGGGTTTTCTAATACTTCAGCTTTTAACGTTGCTTATTAACTGAACAAATGTTATCCACGCAAACTAATTGCTTTGCGACAAGAGAGTTGTGATTGCTTTGTTGTTTTTGTTTGTAGATCAAACCCAAAGGGCCCTCTCATATTATTAATGAAGCAACAAAGACTACTACTTATGACTTTTGATTTGAAAAATATAAAACTAATAAATATATTTGTTTGAAAGTCTCAGGATCTTATCATGACCATATATGGCTTAAAGGACAATATAACAATAGCATGTTATTGTAAGCCTCGGATATACAAGGGAATGGGTTCCCTTGTTTAACTGGTATTGCAAAAAACAAGAGATATGTTATGTTATTTGCTATTAGGTTGTCATACCATATGGTTCTATGGAAATGATCTCGAATTTGTTTCGTTTATTGTCACTAATTTTTTATTGTTAAAACATTGTCATAGAAAAATGCAATTATAAGTAATTGCTCATAGTTTTGCATGCATTTACAAGTGGTCTGTTTTGTTTGTAAATTCCTTTTTGGGACAATGACTTACTACAATTGCCCTAAAATGCTTTTGCGACTATTTCATAGAGTGGAAAGAGGTTGGTGGCATTTGTAAAACCTGGTGCTAAGTATCTTTTGAATTGTTTTGTATAGATTAATTTGTATAGGGTGTTGAATTTGTGTATTTTTCAACAAAATTACTTTAAGTAATTCATTAAAGACAAATAGTGTTTGTTGATTTTTTTATGTTGAGGTTTAAAACTAATGCTTGGTTGTTGAAGTGATGCATGAGTAATTGAAGTTTGAAAAAAATAAATGATGTACATAAGACAATACGTTAAACATGAAATTAGTAGCTATTACCAACCAACTTTCAAGAACTAATGTGCATATCATGGTGAAAATAATTACAGCTTTTGTAAATAAATCAATTTCCCAATCTGCGGGGGAATGAACCTTGAGAAGTGGTTTCCCTCAATGCTCCTATGTACACGTATTCACATTAACTTGAAGCAAATCTACATTTATTAGTTAAAAATTCATAGCAAGAACTGGTACAGTCTAGCTTAGACCAACTGAGCTCCCTGAAAAAAAACTGGTTTTAGTTGGACATGTCATGAATGCTTTAAAATTGACCAAAGAAATTAAAGCATAACTGCATTAGGACCCAAAACGAATAAAAAGTTTGCCAAGTTTAGTCCCCATTGGATGGAGCTCTGGGTATAGTGAACCCGTTTCGACCTGGCCAATTTGATGTTCTGGACTCAGGTTTTATGGTTTCTGAATGTTGTTCATGCCTTTTCCCCCTTATTCGTACTTGAGTTTGGCTGTTGGGTTGTATCGAGCATGTTTGGAACAGGTTGGTTGCTTGGTTTTCAAACTTTGATTGCCCAGAATTTTGCTCCTCTTCTTGAGCGGCACTTCTTGCGCTTGAGCGGGCTCTGAGAGCTCTTAGTACTTTTGCAGGCCTACAAAACTATTAGGAGAGTGTATTCTACACTCGAGCGACATTTCCTACGCTCGATCGGGCTTGCACTAGAGTGATGTTCTTCTGTCTACAAAACTACTAGATGTGTGCATTCTGAGCTTGAACGTCACTTCTTGTGCTCGAGCAGAACAACTTATTGTATCTGACACTCGAGCGGACTGTGCGTTTATCAGTTCATCACAACCACATTTTACATCACTTTTTCATCTCTTTCTCTCTCAAAAACATTTCAAAACCATAGATCTATAGCCTCTCTCTCTAGAACTCATATTCTCTCTACATTTTCATCTAGATCCGTTTGTTTCTCAACCCTAGTGTCTTTGGAAAAAAAAGGTAGAGCATCTCTAGGGCTCCATTTTGATCTGAACAAAAAGTCAATTTTGGCATCTTTGAAGTTTTCTCCTTGCTTTGCTTGTCTTCTAACTTTGAGGTAGAGACTTTCTACACTCTCCTATGATTTCTAACTTAGATATTTGTTAATTGTGCAAATAATGTTAGGATTTGGATGATTTTAGACAAACTTACGGTTTTGGTTTAAAATCAAAGAGGGGTTTTCAAATGAAGGTATTGAAAATAGTTGTGGGTGTAGATATGAGGTCATGTTGCGTTAAATTTGTTGATTTTGACACATTGGTTGGATTTGGAAGAAAATTGAGTTTTGTCCTAAAATGTTTCAAATAATTATTTTGTATAAATAATGGAATTGGTAGGGGGAATGTGAAATTGGATAGATATTTATGTAAATGGAGTTAGATATTTGTTATATCTCATATATAGAAATTTGGATAGTTTATCAGTTTTTGAAATTATATATCTGTTTAGAAATATCCGTTTTGGGCTATCAGTGGAGGATAGCTATGATTGTTGTAGAAATTACATGAGGATTAGGTGAATTGAAACTAATCTCTTTTCGGCTGTGATTGAATATGACTGTGTTTTTAATACATTGTATATATATGATGTTTGGGAGGAGAAAGAGGATGTTCTCCATGTTTGGGAGAAGAAAGGGAATGGACTCCATTAAACTAAGTTAGCCTACGTGTCCAAGGTGAAATTACCGAAAACCACGCGTATATACATGAGTGCTGATTCCTGCAGACGAAATTTCTGTAAAATGGCAAATTAAAGTGTTTGTGTAATGATTGTATTAGTTAGAAAACCACTAAGTTGTAGTTTCAGTTGGGATATCTAGATAACAATTGACTTGACTCTTGGATTAAGGTGAAATGAATTATCATGAAATGAATTGAGATGAAATGGATTGAGACAAAAAACTTGACATGTTATGATTTTGTAAAATATCAATGATTTTTCCAGAGGCATTGTACATGCACATTATACTTATATCTTCGTTAAGATTCATATATTGTGATAGATTGTTTCTATTGGGTTTTGGCTCACCCTACTTGGGAAAACCATTTTCAGGTGCCAATAATATGCCTCCGCCAAGGACTTAGCTTGGGAGGACTGTGGAGCTAAAAGCTCACTTTTGTTCATTTTGTATTTACCTTGTACAAGCCTAGGGCTTTATTTGTATTGAGCTTTTGACTCATTTTGTTGTAACCAAGCATGCTCTTGGAAAGATGTAAGCTATTAGGTCATATGAATATCTGTTTAGCTTTCATTCTTTATTTCATCTTGTAATACATGCAGTAGATTCAAAATGAACGATTTATGAATTTATATCACAAGTGTCACTTTTTTATATTAACTATGATTAACGAAAGCTTCTTATTTTATTTATATCACTTTATAATAGTGTTTGGAGTTAGATTATTGTACTTATTTTGGGGGCACTACAACTTGGTATCAAAGCATACTGTGTTTGAATACTTTTGGTACATGGGAAGTTGTTAGTACCACATTCGGTTTGTCTCGCTTGATAGAGATATTAGTGGGTACAATATGCTTATGTGATAACATGTTTTTGTGAGTATATGGGTATGGGATTTAATTTATAGGATGTTGAACGAGTCAACGGGTTTCTAGGAGTCCTATTAGAAAGGCACTTGATCATTGTTGTTTCTAATTTAAACTCTGGCAGCGCCGCGTGACGATCATTATCCAGGAATGAAATTCGTATGTGTTTACATGACTACGTGCTTATATGGAATGAATTACGGTTGTTCATCGTATTAGGGCATGAGTGAATTAGCTTCGGTACATTTGTAGATGTGCTAATCTTTTTTGTTACCTTCATTAGGAAGTCAGGACGTGGATGTGGTAGTCGAGGGCATGGTAGGCCTAGGAGGCATGAGGTGCCTTTACCAGATGAAATTCTGGTACAGGAAGAAAGGGTTGGTCAGGCCAATGTGGCCGAACAGGTTGGTCAACAGGCCATGAGGGCCTTGGCCCGTGAAATGGCCGGAGCATTGCGGGAGTCTATGGACATTCTTAGAGCTGAGAATCAAGTCTAGGCGCAAGTAGCTGAGGCAGGGCCGTCTTTCTTGAATTGAGAGTTTTTCTAGTCGAATCCGAATGAGCATGTGGGTGACCCCAAGGAGCCACTAAAGGTAAACAAGTGGCTAGAGCAAATTGTGAAAACGTTCGAGATGCTTAGCATTGAGGACGACCAATTGCGGGTGACTTTGGTGTCATTCTAGATGATGGGAGATACGGGTCAATGGTGGAAATATGCATGTGGGTGCAATGGGGAGACTTGGGAGGCTTTTGTCAACGCCTTCTAGGACAAGTTTTTGCCTCTCAATGTTAGGAAAAAGTTGAGGGATCAGTTTTTCAAGCTGTTACTGTTGAACAGTCTAGTGGCCGAGTTTGAGGCCACATTTACTAACCTCTCTAGGTTTGCACCAGAATTAGTGACGATAGAGGAGCGCCATTTTTTGGAGTTTTAGAAGAGATTGAGGATTGGGCTCATGTTCTAGGTGGCCGGGTCGATGATTAGAGATTACGGACGCCTTGTGGAGGCTGTGGCTCATGTTGAGACCACAATGCAAATGGAGAAGGAGAGGATGAGGGACTCCAGAAAGAGTTGGGATATTCAGGGGGACAGTAAGAGGTAGAGGGGTCCTACCTGACAACAATTCTAGGGAGCTCAGTTATGGTCCACTTTTCCAATGCTAAGTTCAGGTTCGGGGAGAGGTGGTCAGGAAGATTTCACTTGTTACAAGTGCGATCAGTTGGGCTATAAATCTCCAGCTTGCCCACAGAGAGGAGGAGGGCGATGCTCTGCATCGTCTTCCACTTGTTCTTAGAGCCAGAGTCAAGGGAGAGTGCAGCCGCTCACTTGTTATCAGTGTGTGCAGGCGGGGCACGTAAAGAGATTTTGCCCTCAGTTGGGTGCGTCTGGCTCGAGGAAGACACAAAGTCACCAGCCTGCACAGTGAACACAAGCCTCGAGGGCCAATCAAGGAGCCTCTTCGGCTCAGTCAGTGCATCAGGCTTATGCTCCAAGAGGTGAGCATGTTGAGCAGAGACCTACAAGGCATGTCTATGCTGTTACCGAACCAGATCTTGTACTAACACCTTCGGTAGTGAGAGGTACCTTCTTGTTTTGCAATTCAATTGCTAATGTGTTGACTGATACGAGTGCATCCCATTCATTTATTTTGTCTGCATTGGCATCGGTTTTGGGATTAGAGTTGGCTCAGTTAGCATCTCTTATCTGTGTAGAGTCACCTATTGGTGGTGAGGTTGTTTTGAAGTAAGGGTGTTGGGGTTGTGACATAGAGGTTCCTGATCGCCGACTTCCTTTTACATTTGTATTGATTGATATGCCTAGCTTTGACGTTATATTGGGTATGGACTGGTTGTCATCCTATCGGGCTATTATAGATTGCTACCGTTAGAGGGTTACTGTATGTAACCTGAGCGGTGATTGCTTTTATTTCTTGGGGAACCGGGTTGATAAAGTTTTATCACCAGTGTACGATCCACGCGGGTGGAGTGAGCTTAGTTGTCTTCTTGCTAACTTCTTGAGTACTGAGTGTGATGAAGTCTGAGTTGAGTTGCCAAGGGTGGTTTACGAATATCTGGATGGTTTTCCGGAGGATCTTACTAGTTTACCACCCCATCGAGAGATCGAGTTCTCTATTAATTTAGTGCCTGGCACGACACCGATTTCTATGGCACTGTATAGATTTGCACTTGTCGATCTGAGTGAGTTGAAGATTCAACTCCAGGAATTGTCAGATAAAGATTTTATCCGCCCTAGTACTTCGTCTTGGGGAGCATCGACTCTGTTTGCCAAAAAGAAAGATGGTGTGTTACGACTTTGTATAGATTACTAGAATTTGAATTGGGTGACTGTCAAGAACAAGTACTCGATGCCTCGTATAGATGATTTGTTTGATCAGTTGAAGAGGTTTTGTTTCTTTTCTAAGATAAACCTAAGATCCAGTTATCACCAATTAAGAGTAAGGGAGGAGGATATCCCGAAGACGGTTTGTCGTACGCAGAATGGCCATTATGAGTTTCTAGTGATGCCCTTCAGGCTAACTAATGCACTAGCTGTGTTTATGGATTTGATGGACCGGATCTTCTGTGAGTTCCTAGACCGCTTTGTGGTCATCTTTGTGGACAACATCTTGATTTACTCACCCTCCGAGGAGGAGCACGAGGAACACTTGTGAATGGTACTTGAGTTGCTTAGAGCCCACAAACTATATTCTATGTTTGAGAAGTGTGAATTTTGGCTGAGGGAAGTTATGTTCTTAGGCCATGTCGTATTCGGGGAAGGGATGATTGTAGATTCATCCAAGATAGAGGCAGTGCAAGATTGGGATCCACCTAAGAATCGAGATCCGTATTTTCTTGGAGTTGGTTAGGTACTATCGTAGATTTGTAAAGGATTTCTCTAGGCTAGCCTCGCCATTAACTAGACTGACGATGAAAGGGATCAAGTTTGTGTGGAGTGAGACTTATGAGAAGTCTTTTCAAGAGCTTAAAATTAGATTTACCACTACTCCAGTTTTGATTATTCCAGAGAGGGGTTTGGGCTATTTAGGGTATTATGATGCCTCACGGGAAGGTTTGAGTTGTGTTTTGATGCAAGAGGGGAAGGTTATAGCCTATGGCTTGCGGCAGTTTGAAACACATGAGAGGAACTGCTCTGCTCATGACCTAAAGTTAGCAGCAGTGATCTTTGCGCTGAAGATTTGGAGACATTATCTATATGGAGAGCAATTTGAGGTGTTTTCTGATCACAAGAGTCTAAAATATCTGTTTACACGGAAAGGTTTGAATTTGAGGCAGAGGTGGTGGATGGAGTTTATAAAGGATTATGATTTCAAGTTACATTATCATCCGGGAAAGGCCAATATTGTGGCCGACGCTTTGAGTAGGAAATCCATTAGCAATGTAGCTTGTATGGCCATCCGGGAATGGGTTATGTTGAGTGCTATTGGGGAGTTTGACTTACATCTTGGCAAGTTTATTTAGTTTGCGGCCTTGTTTTCGGTAGTTGCACAACCTACGCTTGTGAACCGAGTGATAGAAGCACAGAGGGGTGACCTTGAGGTAAAATCCCTCTGGGAGAAGATCTCCCGTGGGAAGGTAGAAAGAGGCTTAAACGTATACTCCGACTCGAGTGTTAGATATCTTGACAGTTTCTTCATGCCAGAGTCTTGCCGAGAGGAAGTATTCCAAGAGTTTCACCATTCACGCCTTGCAGTGCATCCGGAAGGCACAAAGATGCATCACGACCTTAGCCACCAATTTTGGTGGTGGGAAATGAAGAAGGATGTGGTCGTGTTTGTGTCGAAGTGTCTTACTTGTCAACAAGTGAAGGTTGAGCATCAGAGGCCAGCGGGTTTGTTCCAACCCTTGCCTATAGCCAAGTGGAAGTAGGAGCATGTCACGATGGATTTTGTTACAGGCCTTCTGAGGGCTCAACGGGGTAGTGATGCTATTTGGGTGGTAGTTGACCGGTTGACTAAGTCGGCACACTTTATAGCTATGCATGTAAGTGACTCGGTAGATTATCTTGCTGACCTTTACATTAGGGACATAGTGAGGTTGTATGGGGTCCTAGTGATGATTGTTTCAGATAGAGATTTGCGTTTCATGGCTCGGTTGTGGTAGAGCCTATAGAGTGCCTTGGGCACAAGATTGACCTTTAGCACGACGTATCATCCTCAGACTGATAGGCAGTCAGACCGCACCATTCAGAGTTTAGAGCATATGCTTCGAGGTTGTGTCCTTGAGTTTAAGGGTTCGTGGGAGAGGAACTTGCCCTTAGTGGAGTTTGCCTATAATAATAGTTTCCAATCGAGTATTGGCATGGAACCATTTGAGGCCTTGTATTGCCGACCGTGTAGATCCCTTATGTGTTAGGCCGAGGTGGGTGATGCACCTATGTTGGGTCCATAGTTAGTCCAGGAGACAATGAAGAAAGTTGTACTTATTCGTAAAAGGTTGGTTACGGCCGAGAGTCACCAGAAAAGTTATACAGACCATGAAGTTGTCCCCTTGATTCATTGGGCCTTTTGAGATCCTTGAGCGGATTGAAGAGGTAGCTTATCATTTAGCCTTGCCACCACAGTTTTCCGGGGTTCATGATGTGTTTCATATTAACATGATTCGGAACTATGAGCTGGATCCATCGCATGTGTTGGATTAGACTGACTTAGAGGTAGTTTAGGATGCCTCATATGAGAAGAGACCGGTTAGAGTCTTGGATACTCGGGGACCAAGTCTTGCAAAGCATGACAATTCCCTTGGTTACGGTATTATGGAAACATCATGGGATTGAAGAAACACCTTGGGAACGTGAGTTGGAAGTCTGTGAGAAATATCCGGACCTATTTGTTGATGGTTGAGCATGTAATGAAATTTGGTTATGTTAATAAAATATGAAAGCATTGTTGTAGACGTGCCCAAACGTCTCGGCTCCGCACGCGAATGGCGCGAAATCCGTTTTGTTCATTAGCTGCTACAGTTCAGAATCAATGTCACGGTTCTGAATCTAATCTCGCAAAGTGCAATGCAAGACCAATAAATCACCAAAGAGTCCAAATTCGGCAAATCATTTTGGAAAACAGATTTTAATAAAGAAGGGCCAAACATGGACTGCTTTGCTAGATATAGAGTCGCCACCTAAATGTTTTTGTTTTGGAAAATTTTGGAAACCTTGACTCGTGTCTAAGGCCATGTGTCTGTCATCACCAAAGTTGTCTCGGCTTGGGAACTTGGGTACGAGAGGGGAAGGTCATACAATGAGCACCCCCGCTCGCCCGATCAAAAAGATCAGCCTTTACTAAGCATGATATTTTGTTTTTTAAAACATATGTGTTCTTATTCCGGTTTATTAGCTAGCTTACTACGTGATGCGCACAGCATACAAGTATAGACTAGTTCACCTAAGTTGGAACAAAACATCTCATGTTTGTTTGAAAATGGTTTGAAGGTGCTACTCGCAAGTAGGCTAAAACGTGGATTTGCCACCCTCGAGTGGGCTTAGAAAACATGATTTTGCCACTATCAAGTGGGCTTAAAACTCGCATTTCAATGAATTGTTCCAATTCAAACAATCTAACTTTCACCCACAGGCATTCAGGCAGTTATGTCATTTAAGCAAATAGCCTCATGGCAAGCATGCTGTCATGGCAATCAATAACACACATGCAGGGATGCTAAAACATAAACACATACAGTGTGCTCCAAGCCAAAACAACTAGCTAGTAATCAATGCATGATCCTAGCTATGTTAAGATGCCTAATGCAACACATGCAAAAATGCAACTAAAATAGGCTCGGCTATTCTAAGATGGCATATGAAATGCAACTTGATAACATGTTGTTGAACACGTATTCAAGTAAATGTATTGAAATACAATGCAGTTTGTATGATGTGCCGAGCCCGGTGCATGCAAGACAGATGAATGAATGCAAACATGCAAGCGCAAGGATGCTAATCAAAACATGACCTAGAACTAACCATCATAAGTGGTTAAGTAAAAGGGAGAAAGACGTGGAGTTGGAAGACATTCACACACTCACGCACACTTATTACAAAATTCGTCCTCTCGACGGAGGGTCCGAATGAATAATACAAACTAGGTACGCTAAGCTATTCTAACTAATCTAATAATCTAATTAGACTAATTATTACATAATCAAATTGAATATTAGCTAAGCTAAGCTAATTAAGAATTTACAATGATGAATTAAATTAACTAACACATTAACTAATTAATTACAAATTAACTAACTATACAAAGCAGTTAAAACGGCCCCGAGAAGAGGGGCATATGCATGCTCGATCGACTTCGCTCAGAAATCCGTTGCCATGCCTCATGTTGCCTCTGTTTGCACTGTTCTGCACCTCTGAAAATTATGCCAACTTGTATGATGCTTCTGACCTACCTTATGGACATTTTGAGAGGTCATCGGCCAAGAGGGGTGGCCATCGGCCAGTGGATAATGGTCATCGACCAATTTTGAGACTATCGGCCAAATATTTGTAGCCGATCGGCACACTAGATAGCCGATCGGCCATCTCTTCTTGTAAACTCCTCCTTTTGTTGCAGCAGAGTACAAACAGAGGCATGGCAATTCATTTGCAAGAAAATGTTTGTACAACCACACTCCTTATCATGTTTGAAGCTCAAAGGAGTGTAGTGCTCAACTCTCGAGCCATCAATCATGCATTTCGATGCATGATGGCCAAAGAGGCCGAGTTGCACAAATCAATATGAATGAAATGCACAAAAACACATAAATGCCTTAACCTCTGTCACGCGTGGTCAAGAGGGTCGGCGACCGAGAATTAAGGCACATTTCATCACCTCAAGTATGAAATGTCCCTCATTCCTCGTGTTTGGCTTGACATCCAAACCAAACACATTGCAATGCATGCACAACTTAACAAAGCTAATGGCATGCAAACAATGCAATGCAACCTAAACATGTAAACAACCTGGCATGCAACAAGTATGCAACAATGTTATGCAATGCAACTAGCATGCAACAACATGCAATGTACCAAGCGATGCAACAGCATGCAATGCAACAAGCATGCAACAACATGCAAAATGGACTTAAACTAAAATGGACAGATCGCAATCATGCCGAAATCAGTGGTCAACACACCAAAACTAAGACACCAAAAGGCAAAACATGCATGCACACATATTGGTCCACAAGCTAGGCAACAAGGACACAACCCTTAGAGGCGCTCAAAGGTTGACCAAAGTGGAAGTGTAACAACACTATAAGCTCTGAAATTAAGTATGGAATGATGCCAAATCAACCAAGCAAGACAAGTATGGCATGCAAGAAAGCTCAAAGCTTGAAACTAGCATATGAACTTGTACCAAAGCCACATGAATCAAACCCCAAAGGGCCAAGGACAACCAAAATAGTCCTAGATCATGCCAAAATGAGTCTAAAACATGCATGGGCCAAAGCTAAAACAAGCCAACATGAAGGGCATAAGGCATGATGTATGCAAGGCCAATAAAGAGGGTTACACTACACCCCCAAAACCAAGCATGAGATGACAATACCAACACAAATCAGAGTTAAGGCATGTCAAAATAAAACCAAAAATACACTGAAATGATAGCCAAAAGGCCTAAGCATGGTGGCATACACAATGACCCATACTTGAGGCAAAAAACACCAAACCTCCAAAGCATCAAAAGAATGAAAGTTGTAAGTGTATGACCACACTACATGGACTGAAATCACATATGAAATGATGCCAAATCATGAAAATGGTCCAAGCAATGCATTCTAGTGGCTTGGAAACTCAAAGCTAACAAGCTAGAATGCACTATGGCTATACAAAGCAATGCACGCATGACTAAACCAACATCAAACAGAGGTCAAGCATGGTAAAACATGAGGGAAAGCTTCTTTGAGTTGAGCCAAAACATGCAAGAATGATGATCCAAACACAAGATGCATGTTAAGGGAATAGAGAGGATTGCACTACAAGTGCATGGTGCATGCAAGAGGCTATCAATCCAACCTTAGATAGAGGCATATCATGCTGAAATAATGTCTAATACATGCTAAGATGGAGCCAAAATGAGCTTAACAAACATGTTACTTTTATGAGCCATCAATACAAGCATATGAGACATAAGGAGAGGGGATGACCCTCTCCTATTTGGGACCTCAAAACACCATTTCCACCACTGAAAGTCCTTTGGATTTCAGCGGTGAGAAGGCCAAAACAAG
This sequence comes from Camellia sinensis, assembly GCF_004153795.1. Classification (NCBI taxonomy): domain Eukaryota; kingdom Viridiplantae; phylum Streptophyta; class Magnoliopsida; order Ericales; family Theaceae; genus Camellia; species Camellia sinensis. Next base: position 469,365 of record NW_021027160.1, on the reverse strand, counting down.
GTGGTCCCAATAGCTTATAAGGAAGGCACAAGAACAATACCAAACAAGGCCTAAGAGGGGGTAGACAAGCCCCAACACAAAAGTGACCTTAAACAAACATTACAAGCATGAAAAATCAGAACTTTTTACAATTCAAAGTTAAGCTTAAATCAGCATGCAAATAGGTCCAAAAGCTTAAACCAAAACAAGGGTTTAAATGCTAGTTGACTCACCCTTGAAGAACACCTTTAAGAATACAACTCCGGCACTCTTTTCTGACCAAAACCAGTCCAAAAACACTAACACTAGCTCCTAAGTACCTCAGCAACAAAAGGACGGCGTTCTAGTAGGTGGTTTTGTGCAAAAGTATGAAGAAAATACACTTTTGAGCACAAACTAGGGTAAATATGGAGGGAGAGGTAAAATATAGAGAGAGAGTGATATATGTTTTCTATATCAACTTTTCAGAACCCCTGGAAAGGGAGAGGGGTCTCCCTTCTTATAGAAATTCAATTCTCAAGCTTGTTGAACAAGCTTGAGTCTTGATTCAATCCCTCCATACACGTGTATGGAGGATGAGATCTATGCTTACCAGCTGTCACAGCTGGCACAAAAATATCTGCAAAAGTAGGTGGAAAGGTCTCGGCTAGGAAATATGGCCGATCGACAAAAAAGAGTGCCGATCAGCCACCACTTATGGCTGATGGAAAGAAAACAAGGCCGATGGCACAAGGCCTTAGCCGATGGGTTGTAGGGATGGCCAACAAGCCACCCTCTTCCCTCAGAAGGAAAAACCACAAGTCCTTGGGCCACAACCAAGCACAAAACAAACAAGTTGAGAGATCCTAAGGCAAAGCGCACAGCCGAGACCTTCGGGAACTCGAAACGAACACGAGCATGGATGATCATTGAGTGTTTAAACGATGACGTCCAAGTCTTGAGGACGGTCAAAAATGGGGTGTCTACAGTTGCCCCTCTTTGACAGAACTCAAATGTCATAAGATGACGGGAGTGAATGTCAAAGCCTAGAGACGACCCATTTTTGACAAGGCTGAAGACTTAGACAAACATACAAGATAATAAAGATATGCGTCCGCAGGCAGGGGCAAGATGCAAATGACATGCACAATGCCGAACATAACTTATGATCATGCAAAGAGAGCTGTAATGAAGCATTTATGCAAAATAAATACAACAGTTTAAGCAAGTGAATACGAAAGAATAGTCCTACATATTCTAACAGAGATGATGTAAGAAAATTATGCAATTCTCACTGCGTCTCACGCGGAGAAGATTAAAAGCGACTACCAAGGACACCCGGAGTCTCAAACATAGCATCTCTCAGCGTATCACAAGCAGGAGAGGAAAGGACTGTGCAAGAAGGCACAGTCATCCAAACGCGTGTCAAATGTGAGAGGAGAGAGATACGTCGAAACGCATGCCAAATCCGAGTGGAGAAGGGTTGCGCAAGAAAGCGCGATGCACATAACAATGCGAGAACATCCAAACGCGGCACGCGAGTGGAGAAAGGTTGCGGTGAAACTATGCCGGGCCTTCTCTTGAATGAACCGTACATACAATATTGTCCGGTTTCACCAACTTCAAATGAACCGTACATACAATATCGTGCCTGTAAAGGAAAGAAATTCAACAGGTACAATATAGTAGAAACACATGTTCAACGTTAGATCAAGAAATCAGTTCAATATGAGATAAACACATGCATATACAATGCGAGTGAGAAGGTGCATAGCAATGCAAGTAAAACATGTGCGACAATGCAAGCGAGGGGTGCATAACAATGCAACTGAAACAGGCATGATAATGCAAATAAAACATACGTGACAACGTAAGTAAGGGGATGCATGACAATGCAACACAAGTATGCATGACAACGCAAATAAAAAGGTGCATAATAATGCAAGGAAGGCATGCGCGACAACGCGAGCCATGGGGTGCATAAACACATGTAAGTAAAGCATGCGCGACAACGCAAGCAATGTGTATAACAATGCGAGGAAAAGCATAAACACATGTAAGTAAAGCATGAGTGACAACGCAAGCAATGTGTATAACAATGCAAGGAAAAGCATAAACACATGTAAGTAAAGCATGTGCGACAACGCAAGCAATGTGCATAACAATGCGAGAAAGGCATGCACGGCAACGCAAGCCATGGGGTACATAAACACATGTAAGTAAAGCATGCGCGACAGCGCAAGCAATGTGCATAACAATGCGAGGAATAGCATAAACACATGTAAGTAAAGCATGCATGACAACGCAAGCAATGTGTATAACAATGTGAGAGAGGCATGTGCGACAACGCAAGCCATGGGCTGCATAAACACATGTAAGTAAAGCATGCGTGACAATGCAAGCAGTGTGTATAAAAATGCGAGGAAAAGCATAAACACATGTAAGTAAAGCATGCGCGACAACGTAAGCAATGTGTATAACAATGCGAGAGAGGAATGCAAGACAATGCAAGCCATGGGGTACATAAACACATGTAAGTAAAGCATGCACGACAACGCAAGCAATGTATATACCAATGCGAGAGAATGCATAAACACATGCAAGTAAAGCATGCGTGACAATGCAAGCAATGTGCATAACAATGCGAGAACGGGTGCTTAAACACATGTAAGTAAAGCATGCACGACAATGCAAGCAATGTGCATAACAATGTGACAAAACGTGCGCGACAACGCATATTGTGTGTGCATAACAATGCGACTACAAAGTGAGGCACATATTCAATGTAAGCATGGTAAAGGCAAGTTATTCGCGATGTTGAGATGCAACTTCAAAACAAGCCGAGGCATGCTCAATGCAAGAGCGAAAAGACGTATAACAAGCGCGCTTATTACAAACATGACAAAACATTCTAAAGCAACATATTCAAAGCAATTTTTGAATCTCGCAATATACAAAAGGATACGAAAAAGGATACACCTCGCGCGTATCGAGTGCCTCACACGGAAGACACGGTTTGGGGCCACCACGAAGGTCGCTTAAGCTTCAAAAGTGTATTTTCATGCACTTTCTTGAAAAATGAGGGTACCAAATCAATATAACTGACCCAAACAAGGGCATTGGAGGTGCATCGACCACAAGGGGAAGCCATCGACCATCCATCGACCATCAAAAGAGCTTATCGGCCAACAATTTAGCCGTTCGGCTAACAATTTGGCCGATCGGCCAAAAGTGGCAGATTCGGGGCAATTTTGTCCATTTGCTTCGGGTCTTCAAGTATAGGGTTCCAAACCCTATTTCCTCACTTCCTCTTAGTCGAAAATCATTTCCCTCTCTATCTAGGTCATTTTCCTCCTTCGATCCATGTTTTTCTCCCATTTTCAAGCCTCCTGCAACTTCCAATTCGCGAAACCCTCTTCGTTTCAAACACTTTGAGCCGAACGAAACGCGATTTCGGTGTTCCTTTCTTGATTTCCACCACTTGGGGTTTGTTTCCCCCATGTTAGCTTTGGTTTCCGTGCTTTCTTCCGCACTTCGACCTTTTCTCCCATTTTTCAACCCTCAGGGTTGACTTTTGGTTGACTTTCGGCACTCTTGCCCACTTTTCATACCCTTGGCCATTTTTGCACTATTCTCGAGATGGTAGACGAAATTTCACGGGCGGGGGACTCCCCCAGAGATGGATACAGATCCTAAGGTCGAGCTCTTGTCGCTCAGTGTCCGACCGTTCGACCCGACGACATACCGGCCCATGATACACATATTGCCTCCCGATAGCATCCGCCAGTTCAGGACCTACGCGTGAGGTGCGCCATTGGAGCTCCTGCTACGCGAGTCAGAGTCGCACCTTTCTTACAGCGCTGCTGAGGTATACTCTTCCCCTCTTTTTTTTTTCTCCAATGTAAATCAGATATCTTGAATAGCCAATTCTGTTCTTTAACTGAATAACCCAAACACACTGATACATCACATGCTTAGTTCACCCTAAGCACAATCATACACGATATCTTTGTAAACTTGTACACATGCACACACACTGCATTTTTATCAATTCTGAACATATTCAAACACTGTATTTCTGACACTGCTTCACATCTGTTTGTCTTAAACATAGGGAGATTCCTGTGCCTTCCGGGGGCATGGGAACACCATTGCTCGAGGTTGGTACATGGAGCTGCCCGACGAGGTTCGCCAAATTGTTGACGAGGCCGACTTCGGCATTTTTTGCATGGGACTCTCACGCCTCACTGCAAGTAGGCCCCTTCTTGGCGCGCTGGTGGAGAGGTGGTGGGACACCACTGATTCCTTCCACCTTTTCACAGCGGGGGAGATTACGATGACTCCTTTCGACTTCTCCATGCTCACTGGCTTTAGAGTAGGGGGTGATCCGATTCCCTTCGACACCGACATGGGCGAGTGGGACGCTGCCCAGATCTTCTTGCTTGGCGCTCGGTGACCTCTCTCTCAGCCAAGGTTTGTGAGGTATTCTTGGTTCGGTTACAGATGCCGACGACCCGAGAGGTGGAGCGGTACGTCCGAGGATTCATTTTGTTCTTGCTGGGCACCACCTTATTCGCCAACCAGGAGAACACTGTTGCCCTCTATATGTTGAGCGCGTTGGTAGACATGACGCGGATCCAGCGCTACGATTGGGGCGGCGCAGGCTTGGCCACGCTTTACGGATACATGAGCTTTTCATCCCGCCGCAGCGGACTTCTTCCCGGAGGCTACTGGCAAGCCTGGGAGGTACATCTTCCCTTTCTGCTTTATAGTTTTGGTTTACACTATCTGTACACCACACATACTGCATACAAGCAATTTGCTTTACACTGGCTGTACACTGCACACCATTCTCTGGTTTTTGCTTTATCTGCATGCTGCCTTACTGATAAGCATACTCATTCTTACCTTGTTACACTCTGTAGTAGTGGGTGTATGCCTACTTTCCGAGGCATGCTCCAGAGCTGGAGGTGGAGATGGCCCTCGCTGTCCCATACTCTCATCGATACGACGTGAGGTGCGAACGGAGACCGCAAGAGTCTTTCCTATTCTTCCGCAGATACTTCGATACCATTACCACAGTAGAGGTATTTCAAACATTACAGTTTATTTAAGCTTCGCTTTACATTGTACTTTCAATAACAGATAACAAACTGTATATCATGTCATTTGCAGATCACCTGGCAGCCCTGGGCTATATTTCTAGATGCAGTGAGGGACCAGTACATGGGTGCTCGGGAGACTGCCCGATTCAGGGTTTTGCTGGAGGGTCCGGTCTGCCAGGCTTGGTACTTGGGAGAGCGCTTCCTGTGGCAGACCCTTGGCTTACCAGAGCAGATAGTTTTGACGCCGCCTCCCACCTATATGAGGCATACAGAGAGGTACACCCCGGAGGAGATGATTGACTTCACCAATGGCTGCGACGCTGACTTTTTCAGAGATGAGGGCGACTACACCATCTTTGTCCTAACTTACCTCATGCGGCCTTTGGCAAATACTCACCGATATGAGAGGGAGAGGCTTCCAGCAGGAGGAGCAGGAGCACCGAGGGCGACTCAGGCCCATGACCGAAGTGGTTCTCAGGGAGGACACAGAGCGGAGTGGCCAGAGCTGCGCACCACCATGACATACCGAGGACAGGGTGGAGAGACACACCAGATACCCATTGCTCCTCCTCCGCCTAATCAGGAGCTCGTCGGAGTTCGCGGCTTGACCTCGGTATGTACTATACATTGCATTCTGTACAGTCAATTCATTTCATTTGATATCCCACAGAATACTAAATACTTCAACACTTTTGCAGGCTTCGATTGAGTACACTGGACAGGCTCTGGAGCTGTCAACCTCAGTGATGCAGATGTGTTGACACCCCATTTTTGACCGACCATAAGACTCAGACGTTATTAATTGAGCGCTCGATGGTGGTGCATATTGTGCTCGTTCTGAGATTTCGGAGTTTTAGCTGAGAGCCTTGCCTCCAAGCCTCTGAACTCTTCGTGCTTTGACTCGGTTTGGGAACCAAGTCTTGTTTTCCCTTCCTAGAGGGAGGGAGTGGTCTTGTAGACCATCGCTCTGTGGTCGTAGACTACTTTTCGTGGTCGTAGGCCACTTTTCTCGTTTGGAGACTGCTTTCCGATTTTTCAGAGCCTTTGGCCGCGCGCCTTGTCTCGAGAATGCTTAACATTCTCCGTTTGGCGTGGTTTTTGAACCACACCTTGTTGCCTCTGCCTAGAGGAGCACTGTGGTTCGGGAGACCACTTTTGTGGTTGCATACCACTTTTGATGCTCGTCAGCTAGTTTTTGGGGCTTTTGGCCGCGTGTTTCGCCTCCCGATTTGTCGTCTTGCATCCGCTTTGGTTTGTTTTTGGTACAAACCTTGCTTTCCTTGTTTGAAAGGTGGTACAAGGGTGGGAGATCAGTATTTCTCCTGGCCGGCCACTTTTCCTTTTTCCAGCTAGTTTTCTTGTCAAATAACTGCTTTTCTTAGTTTTTGGACCATCTTTTCTGGTCGACCACCACACCACCACCTTGCATTTAGTGTGTTGACCTCTCCCACCTATGGCCAACCAGTTTTTGCTCTGGTTGACCACTTAAAGTGGTCGGCCGACCACTTTTACTAGCAGGCTGACCACTTTGGCTATTTTTTGGCACCTTTTTGGAGATATTTTGGGATAGCTGGCACAACTAGAGAGCATTCGAGCCATCCTCCATACACGTGTATGGAGGGATGACATTCAAGCTTAGCTTCTCCAAGAAGCTTTGACTTTCCTCTTCGATAAGAGGGAGGCTCCTCCTCCCTTCTCCAGGTTCAGAAAATATGGGGGAAGAGAGTTACATATAGCTTTGTCACTATAGCACTCTTGTTTTTTATTTTTGTGTTCAAAAGTGTAGATTTGTCTTACTTTAACACACAAACACACACTCAAACACCATCCTTTTGCTACTGAGGTGCTTAGGGGCTGCTTTTGGTGTTATTGGGTTTCCTTGAGCATGAAAAACCTACTGGAGTTGCAGTTATAAAGAGGGTCTTCAGGGGTGAGCTTTTGACCTTTAAATCCCCCTTTCTTGCTTAAGCTTTTAGCTTATCTTGCATGCTGTTTTAAGCTTAGCTCATAACTGAAAAAAGTTCTCTTTTTGCATGCTTAAAGAGTTTTCTTCAGATCACTTTTGTGTTTGGGGTTGTGTACCCCCTCTTAAGCCTTGTTTGGCCTTGTTTTTGAGCTTTTTTTGTGCTCTTTGGGACCACCTTGTATTGGCCTTCTCACCACTGAAATCCAGAGGGATTTTAGTTCCAGAGGGATTTTAGTGGTGGGGATGGTGTTTTAAGGTCCTAAGAAGGGGATGGGCATCCCCTCTCCTTGCATCTTAGATACATGCCTTAATATGCCTCATGTTTGAGCATCTTTACTAAGTGTATAAAGACAATATCTTAGCTTGTATTTGTGGTTATTTTGCTATGGCATACCATAGTTTTTACTTGCTTTGGTCACTCCATGCATGGTTAATACACTTGTAGTGTAAATCACACAAGCTAGCTTTGTATGCTTTATGAAGTAGCATGTCATTCTAGATTGTTTTCTTTCCATTTCAACATATTTTTGGTGATGTTTTGCCATGTCATGACTCTATTTTGGTTTGGTTTAGTTAGCCTTCGCATGCTCCTTGCACTTGTAGTGCAATCCAATGAAATAGCCTAACAAGCTTCATGCTTTGACATGTCTTTTTAGCATGCTTTTGGCTTGAATTAAAGAAGATTTTGTTCATGGTTTACCATGTTTAAGGTCTGATTTTGGTTGTCTTTGCCATGCATGACTTGCTTTGTATAGCTATAGTTCAATCTAGCTTGTTAGCTTTGTACACCAAGTCCACTTGTATGCTCTACTTGGCTTATTTGAATGATTTGGCATCACTTGTTATGGGATTTCAGCCCATGTTTCATGGCCATGCACTTGCATTTATCACTTATTCAATGCGTTAGAGGGTTTCCCCCTTTATACCTTAACATGAATCATTGCATATGCCTTGATGCCATAGCTTGTGAGTTCTCACTTCAGTGTTTATTTTGGGTTATTTTGCCATGATATAACTCTGATTTTTATTGCTTAAGTCATTCCATGCTTTGTCTTAATAGGTGTAGTGTAATCCGCCTTATTTGCCTTGTATGAATCATACCTTATGCCCTTCATGCTAGCATGTTTTGGCCTACTTCCATGCATGTTTTAGAATCATTCTAACATGTTCTAGGATTGTTTTGGGTTGCCTTAGTCACATGCTTAATGTTTTGTATACTTGTAGTACAAACGCTCTTCCTTGCCTCAAGCTTTGAGCACCATTGCATGCTTCATTTGTGTTGTGTACATGATTTGGCATCACTTAACATGACATGTCAAAGCTTATAGCATGCTTATGTTCCCACTTCATTCATGCTTTGAATGCCTCTAAGGGTTGTGCATTATGGCCTTGTTATGGCCTTAGTTTGCATGCTTGCATGCCTAGGCCTTTGGGCCCTCATCTCAGCATGTTTAGGTCCTTGTTTTAACTTAGCTTTACTTATGTTGTTTGAATGATTTGGCATCATTTCTTGCTTCATTTCAATGCACTTAGTGTTGCTACACGTCCACTTTTGTCACTCATCGAGCACTCTAGAGATTTCTACTCTTTGGCCTCTTTGATGGCCAATGCATTGTGCATGCATGCCTTGCTTTATGTGCCTTCATTTCATCACCAATGGCCACTGATTTGGGCATGACTGAGGTCTACCCCTTTTAGTTTAAGTCCATTGAACATGCCATGTATATTGCATTGAGTATGCCACATTGTTCATCGCATTATGTATACCTTGTACTTTGCATTGTGCATGCTAACTGATATTTGCATCATGTGTGCATGTCCCTAACATTGCTAATTGTTGTTTTGGGAATTGATTATTTTAATTAGCTTTTTAGCATTTTACAAAAAGACCTACAGAAAAGGAAAGAGAATAGGTGATTTTTTTGTGGTGACTTTTTGGATTTTTTGTATGTTGCAAAATTAAAGTATGAAGCCTACTACATAACAGGGGAACTCAAAGAAAATAGCAAACAAAAATTTAACATTAATAGGATAGAAAATTGATGTCATTAAAACTCAAACATACAATAAAATAGAAAGAAGAAACAGTTTTGAACTCACTAATATGAATTTTAAGCAGGTATGCTATTAAGCATTAAATAACAAACAAGACGAGACTGACAACCATCTTAACACAAGCAACCACACAAAGCTTGTTTGGGAGTTGGCTTTTATAGTGGTTTTTTAATCATTTTTTTTAGTGGTATTGTTTCTTTTGAGAGTAAGGATGTTTCTAAAATATTAAGATTGTCCATTATCCTCCTTAAAATTTGAAGATACTAATAGCATGCAGATGTTTTATACAGTTACACTTGACTTGAGAAAGTAACTATAAACTTTTTTTTTTTTTTTTAGAATGAAAATATCACTTTGGATGGGTTGGAATTGAAATAAAGCAAAAACTCGACAAAGGCTTATTTCAACTACCTGTGTTAATATAGTAATATAGTAATATTACTATATTGCTTATTTCAACTACTTGTGTTAATTCCCCTTATGCACACAAAGGCTTTTAATTTGGCTCTTTTTATTGCGTTATGAAATTTTATGGTAGTCACAGCTTTGGTTAATGCGAATGAGATCATAACTAGTGTTTAAGATCATAATCTAGTATTTGCTATGATGAATATGCTCTGAAATTTGTTGTTCCACGAATATAATAAGATCATAATCTAAACTGTTCCAAGGTTTGTTTTTAAACCTGGGAGTTTCCAAGAGAATGCTTTTTAGTGAGCTCATATAGTTATGGTGCTGAAAGAGAAAAGTAACATTTTAAGTAGTAATTTTCATGATTCCTCAAAAAAAAAAAAAAAAAAAAAAAAAAAAAAAAAAAAAAAAGAATCCATTTAGAATTTTTTGAGGGGGTGATTGTGTGGTGATGAAGAATTCGTAGAATCCCTATATTAATGCTTAATTTGATGTTTCTTTTGCTTTGATGATATGGTCTGATCTAATCCTGATTTGTTTGATTTGATTATATTTGTGTTATTTGGAAATGTAGATGCCAATTCGATTGATTGCATTGTTAAATTTATTTTGATTCGCTTGTGTTATGAGAGTCGAAAATTGTAGCATTATGTTTCATATTTTTTAAGCTTTTACCTTCTTCTTTTTCTTTTTCTTTTTTTTTTCTCTTTCTTCTTTAGTACTTTTGCACCATGGATAGGAGTTGGATGCAACTTCGTAATAGAAGGTCACCTCAGTACATTGATGGGGTGAGGGAATTTATCTTGTTTGCTCGTGATCATATGAAACCAGAGACAGATAAGATTTGGTGTCCATGTTATAGATGCAACAACCATATTCAAAAAACCATAGAGGAAGTTGAAATTCATTTGTGTGCATATGGGGTGGTCACGAGTTACACTAGGTGGGTGTATCATGGGGAAGGTTTTGAGTTGAATGATAATGATGACTCACAAAATGAAAATGACGAATATCATGACAATGTGACAGAGAAGTCAAATAGTCCCAATACCGAGGTGCGAGAAGTTATTCATGACATACGAAGTGGAACAACCACATTTGGTTATGTGGGAGAAGCATCTAGTAGTCGTAATCCTGACTTACTAAGTAGTTGTGGTGGAGAAACAAATAAATTTGCAAGATTAATGAGGGATGCGGAGCAAGATTTGTATCTGGATTGCCAACGATTCTCCAAACTATCATTCATGGTTAAATTGCTACATCTAAAGATATTTAATAGATGGAGCAACAAATCACTCACGATGTTGTTGGAATTGTTGAAGGAGGCACTTCCCATTGGTGAAACGCTTCCATGCTCTTACAATGAGACTAAACAAATAATTCGAGATTTGGGCCTCGACTATCAAAAAATGCATGTATGCAAGAACGATTGCGTACTTTTTTGGAAGGAGTATGAAAATGAAGATGAGTGTCCTACTTGTAAAGCGCCAAGATACAAGGTTCGTAAAGGTAAAGGTAAAGTTAAAAAGATCCCTCACAAGGTTCTGCGATACTTTCCTTTAAAACCACGGCTACAAAGGCTATTCATATCCAGGAAGACGGCTATTGATATGAAGTGGCACAAGGATAAACGTGTAGAGGAGTAAAATGTCTTGCGTCATCCGGCTGATTCTGAAGCATGGAAAGACTTTGACAAAAAGCATGAGTCTTTCGCCAAAGATCCGCGTAACGTTAGGCTCGGACTAGCTAGCAATGGTTTTAACCCGTTTGGAAACATGAGTAACTCATATAGCATATGGCCGGTTTTTCTTGTCCCATACAATTTACCACCATGGAAATGTATGAAGGATCCATTTTTTATGATGCCTTTGCTTATTCCTGGGCGTAGGGCTCCCGGGTTTGACATTGATGTGTTTTTACGGCCATTGATATATGAGTTAAAGGAGTTATGGGAGGTAGGGGTAGAAACATACGACGCATCAAATGGCCAAAGTTTTCAATTACGTGCCGCATTGTTATGGACCATCAACGATTTCCCTGCATATGGTAACTTATCCGGTTGGAGCACCAAAGGGAAATTGGCTTGCCCTTCATGTAATGAGGATGCATCTCACCAATACTTGCATCATTGGAAGAAAACTTGTTACACGGGACATCGTCGTTTTTTGCCGCATAATTATGTTTTACGAAAAAGCAAGGCATTCAATGGTGAGCCAGAGCATAGATCGGAACCCAAGTTGTTGCCTGGGGAGGAGGTTTTGGGACAATTGGAGCATCTTGACTCGACAGTATTTGGGAAGATAGATGAACGTGGGAAGAAGCGAAAACGTTCTCCTCAATATTTAAATTGGACAAGGAGAAGCATCTTCTTTGAGTTACCTTATTGGAAAACCCTCAAAGTTCGCCACATCCTCGATGTTATGCACATTGAAAAGAATGTATGCGATAGTGTGATGGGAACATTGATGAACGTTGATGGAAAAACCAAGGACTCATACAAGGCTCGTCTTGATCTAGTGGCTATGGGTATAAGGCCTGAATTACACCCAAGGCAAGTAGATGGAAAAACCTACCTACCCACTCCTTGCTTCATGCTCTCTCCAACTGAAAAAAGGAGTTTTTGTGAATTCTTGAGTACAATTAAGTTGCCAGATGGCTATGCATCAAACATATCACATTGTGTGAGCACTAGTGATTGTCGAATTACAGGGTTGAAAAGCCATGATTGCCATGTTATCTTGCAAAGATTGCTTCCTGTTGCCCTACGTGGATGTTTGAAAAAGGATGTGAGCAAGGCTTTAATTGAGCTTTGCTTGTTCTTTAAGGAGTTATCGGCAAAAACATTGTGAGTTGATGTCTTAGAACAACTTGAGAAAGATATTATTTTAATTTTGTGCAAGCTTGAGAAGATATTTCCACCATCTTTTTTCGATATTATGATCCATTTATGCGTACACTTATCACGTGAAGCAATCCTTGCTGGACCGGTGCAATATCGGTGGATGTATGCACTTGAGAGGTACATGCATATTCTTAAGGGCTATGTGCGTAACAAAGCCCGTCCAGAAGGCTCTATTGCTGAAGGTTACATTGATAATGAGGCTCTTACATTTTGCTCTATGTACTTCAACGAAGGTGAGACAAAATTTAATAGACCAGAGCGGAATTATGATGGGCCTATTAAAGCTACACAAGATGGAAATATTTCTGTATTTAAGCAAAAAGTACGTGGAATAGGAGCTGCAGTTAATGGTGTGTTGAATTTAAAAGATTTGAAGAAAGCTCGATGGTATGTGTTGAATAATTGTGATGAAGTTCAACCGTATGTGAGGTAAGAAACCACCATATGATTATATTCACTGCAAAAAATTTCATTGTGAATTCTACTACTTTCACAACTATTTGTGTCAAATAATGTTGTGTAATAATTTATAGGCAATACATGGATGAACTTGAGAGACATGGTTTGAGAAATGTTCAAGAGAGGCTGGAATCAGAGTTTCATACATGGTTTCTAAAATACGTAAGAGCTATAAATTTTTAACCTTATTTGTGCATTTAAATAATGTAGCTAAGTATATGCTAATACATTTCACATCATAAATGGAATTAGGTCACAAAGCAACAACTTGAAGGGACCATGGACGCTTCCAATCAACTTATGAACCTAGCCCGAGGTCCTGATAGTCGAGTGACACGATACAGTGGTTGCATTATCAATGGGACCAGATTTCACACTCAAGATCGTGACATGAACCGAAAAACTCAAAATAGTGGTGTGGTTGTTAAGGGTGACCATAAAGGAGAAGCTATTGATTTTTATGGAGTTGTTAGAGATATAGTCGAGTTGAAATATCTAGGGAGAAATCGGGTGTTCCTCTTTAAGTGTGATTGGTGGGATGTTGGCAATGAAAAAAATGGAATGAAATTTGATGATTATAAATATGTTAGTGTGAATGTTACAAGAACTTGGTACAAGGATGAACCGTTTGTGCTAGCATGCCAAGCTATACAAGTGTTTTATATGAAAGACATGAAATTTGGCAACAATTATCGAGTTGTACAAAGAATAATACCTCGGGCAATATATGACATTCTAGTGAAAAGGGATGAAGAGGAAGAGAAAGAGGAAGAGGAAGAAAAGGACAATGATGAACCATACCAAGAATTTGAATCATTTGGTCTTGGAAATGCAGTGCACATGGATGATCAACCCATAGAATTATGCAAAGAAGACATGGAAATGATATGTGTTGATATTGATGGCGAATTCCATGAGGAGAATCTTGAAGATGATGAAGTTAATGATGATATGATTGATTATGATAGTGATGATAGTCAATGAAATTTGCTGCTATTTAATTTTCTAAGGCTTTTGAAATTCTGTATATATTGTTTGATTTCGTTGGAAATGCCCCTTCTTTATACTTTCAGTTATATAGGTTGAGTGAAATTAATGTTGTTCTTTTTCTATGTGTTGAAGAGTTCTTGAATTGCCAATATGAATCTTATTTATTTTTTTCAAAAATACAAATCTATACAAATCTACTTGATGTGCATCTGGTAACTTGCATTGTGCATAATCCACTATATGATTTGTCCATTTGATGACACTTCTGATTGGCAGTGAAACTTGGACCAGATCTGTTGGAATGTTATCAAATGTAATTATTTTTCTTTCTTAATGGCAGGACTATCTTGCAGCACTGGCAACAACTGACTTGGCTTATAGTGTCATCTTAGACCATACTCTTGCGGAAAAGGAGCGCAGGTTCGTACCATGTGCTTAGTTGTACTACTATTAATTAATTTTATTTTATTTTTGTTGGTAAAATATATGTAATCCTATGTAAAAAACTCTGCATGTTATATCTTGGCATTCTGATGATGACAAGCTTTATGCACTGCATGATTCTGCTTAATTTCTGGTTACTTGTACTAAATCTAATGATATATACTGTTTATTAATATATATGCATAAGTATATATGCAGTGTAGCAATATATGATGTATATACCCTCAACTTCTCAACAGGTATGTCCACAAGAGGCAGAGGACGAGCAGGGTATGTACCTAGACCCCATGCACCTACACCCCATGCATCCACTAAATCAGTTCGCTCATCCACTCAATCAACACCTGGACCCCATGCATCCATTAAATCAGTTCGATCATCTACACTGCACCCATTTACATCAGAATCGGTACATGAAGTTACGTCACAAGTTTCACACTCGGATACTTCTAGCACACATTGCAACACTGATGGTTTGTAAATATTTTAAGTTTATGTTTTGTTTTGGTTGGTCT
>NW_021027160.1:395105-429062 GCF_004153795.1 Camellia sinensis | reverse complement strand
TTAGATTGCCTAATTTGGGAATAAACATTGCATATCCGTTTTGCTTTGGAAATACTTTGGATTTTGCTACTCGCAAGTAGGCTAAAAACGGATTTCAATGAGTTTTTTCCAACTCAGACAATCCAACCTTCACCCACAGGCATTGAAACAGTTTAACACATAAGCATTAGCCGCATGGCAAGCATACTGTCATGTTAACATTTCACACACATGCGAGATGCTAAAGCATAATACTTACATCGTACTCCGTGCCAAAACAGTAAACTAGTTAGCAAAACGTGCGTGTCCTAGTTCATGTTAAATTGCCTAATGCAACACATACAAGATGCATTTAGATAGGCTCGGTTAACCTAAGCATGGCATATGTAATGCGATCAATTATCACATATTCGATTTGTAAATTGAAGTACAAATGCAGTTAGCGTGATGTACCGAGCCTTATGCATGCAGTTCAAATGCATGAATGCACGCATGCATAGCATAAGGTATGCTAAATTAAACATGCCCTAATCTACCATCATAAGCAGGTAAATAAAAGGAAAGAAGACGTGAGGTTGGAAGACATACACACACTCACGCACCCTTATTAACATAATTGCCCTCACTCGGAGGGTACAAATAAATTTACAGTCCCAAATGATAAGCAAATTAAAAGTTATTACAGAATTTCTAATTAATTAAAAGAAAGGATGCAAAAGAAAGAAGAGGGTGGCCGCAGCCTCTGCCTCGGGATGCGCAAATGATGCATGCTTAGAACTCGGCTCGCCCGAAAAACCCGTACCGTACCCTGCCACCTCGGTTTGTACTGCCCTGTCTCTCTGAAAATCGCCAAAACTCCAGAACAGGTTCCTTGCATGCTGCAGAGCACCACCGGCCAGACAGAATTCACCCGGCACTCTACAATTTCCACCGCTGTTCTTGGACTCATCGGCACTTCAGTGATTGCCAGTCGGCACTAAATTCTTCCAGTCGGCAGAAAACTTCCTGCATAAGACAGTTTTGACAAGCAAACAGAGAACAGATAGTGCATGCATGGGGTTTCAGGCACATGTGAGCATGGTCATACATCCTATCTGCTTTGAAACTCAGGAAGTATGGCCTTCGATCTCGAGCCATCAATGGTGCATGATTAGCCCAAGGGATCAAATTTGCCACTTGATGTAAGGATGCATGCAACAAACAAAATGAGAACCAAAGCCTTATCAAGTCGGAGTCAAAGGCCTCGGTGACCGAGATCAAAGCACATTACATCACTTGGGTAGTATGGAATGTTCCTTGATTCTCACACTTGGTTTGACACCCAGCAATGCAATGCATGTTATGTAAACATGATTCAAATGCAACATCGGTGCCAAATATTCAAGTCATGGCAAATGTTATAGAACTATCATGACAAATATGCAATGCTAGCATGCAAGGTGCAAATGTGATGCAAAACATGGACCGAATTTACCATAAAGTTAGCATGGGACTACACATTTATGAAACAATTATGTAGCAAACATGAGACAAGCATGCAAGAGGGCCTTAAAGTGATAAAGGTGTAGGCCTTAATTCACCTCAAAAACAGCACCAAAAAGTGCTCAAAATGATGGGCAAGCTCTCAGTCAACATGCAAGCCAATAGACCCAAGGCTAAGGCACCAAAAGGGTCACTTCATTTCCAACCAACAAGACCAAATCATGGAATGGTTTAGACAAGTAAAAATAGAGTTTTTGGCAGACAAAATAGGACTCCAAACCCTCCTAATATGGCAGCTAAGATGGCCCCCAAAGAGGTGTAGCATCAAGGCTCAAATGTAGGCATAAAAGGGTACACCCTCAAGGCACAAAAAGGAAGATGAATGCAAGCATGATAGCGTGATTAGGGACTGAAATAGCAATGGCAAACGACTTCAACTCATTAAAGTGGACCAACTAAGGCATGCTTTGTGACTCATATACTTGAGGGCTCACAAGCCAAATGCATAGCAACCATATCAAACATGTCAAACATGACCAAATGGATAACCAACAGACTTTAAGCATGGAAAAATAGTGCTAACATCTTCAAGGAACGAAGCCAACACATGCAAAATCATGGTCTAAAAACACAAGGGACATTTCTAGGCAAATGGAGCAATACAAAGCAAGTACTACAAGCATACAAGGAGGCACAAATCCGGCCAAAAACAGAGGTTAATATATGACCTAAACATCCAAAAAACTTCTGAAAAAAAGGCTCAAGATGATCCAAACATACATGCTACCTTTTTAGGCCAAATGTAAGGAAACAAGACAATGAAGGGAGAGGGTGTCCCTCCCCTATTGCAAGACTTCAAACCACCTTTTTTAATACTAAAAATCAACTGGTTTTAGTGATGAAAAGGCCACACACCAAGAAACAAGGCCTCTCAAAAGAAGCACAAAAGAGGCAAATAAAGCCTAATGAGGTGAGTTAGCACTCAAACCACAAAATAACCTTAATGAAAGTTCTAAAGCATGAGAATACATGCCTTTTTCATGTTATACACCAAAGCTAAATCAACAAGCAAGATAGGTAAAAGACTATTGCAAGTTAGGGGAATATAAGCAAGATGCTCACCTTGAAGAAACCTTTGAAGAACAAATGGTCCAGCCCTCTTCTTTAATCAAAATCAGTCCAAAAACTCAAGAATCAGCCCCCAAGTCCCTCAATCTCGGAGCAAGTGTTAATAGTGTGTGTAATGGTGCAAAAGTAAGGTAAAAACACACTTTTGGGCCAAAAAATCACACACAAAGGAGGAGAGAGAGGGAGATATAGAGATAGGATATATCTATGATCTCTAAGCTCTGGTTTTTGCTTCTAACTTTCTAACCTAGATCAAAGAGGAAAGCCCTTCCCTCTATAAGACTCGCTCTTTGCAAAGCTAATACAACAAGCTTGCTTAGAGGGATCCCTCCATACACATGTATGGAGGGAGGCAAAGTTGGTGCCAGCTACCACAGCTGGCACAAAATATCTCAATAAAGTAGATGAACATTGGTCGGCTGCCCAAAAAAGTTATTTCGACAAAAAAAGGGTGCCGACGGTAACAAACTATGCCGACGCGGAATAAAATGTGCCGACCGGCAACAAATAGTGCGATGGAAGCAAAAGACAAGCCGGTGGCCTCTAGCCACTGCCGGGGTATGTGGGGATGCCTCACAAGGCATTCCCTGCCCCTCCAAGGCACAAAACACAGTGTTTGGTTCAAACCAGACACTAAACGGTCAAGTTCGGATTATCCTGAGGCAGGGCGCGCGAGCCGAGACATCCGGGAACTCCAAACGAACACGAACATGGATAATCACCGAGTGTTCCAAGCGTGACGTCCAAGTCTCGAGGACGGTCAAAAATGGGGTGTCTACAACGATGCCCCAGTTAGCCTCTGTTTACACCTGTTCTTGAAATGCATGCCAAGCCTCGGAAGACCGCTGATTCTTGATTTGCTGCACAGAGAGCAGGAAAGGGCATAGCAATGTATTTTCACAAATGTATGCATGCCTCGATCCTCGTGCCGCCAATCACGCTATCGAGGTATGATGGCCGAGGAGTCAATTGCACAATTTAATATGAAATGAATGCACATGAAAACACACAAGGCCTAACTCCATCATGGATGATCCGGGGTGTCGGTGACTGGGAATTGAGACACGTTCCGTCACTCGGAGTACGAAACACCTTATTTTCCCGTGCCCGGGCTAAACTCCTATCCTGAACACAGATGCAATATTGCATGACATGCATGAAACGCAACTAAGATACAATCCTAACATACAAAATGTTATGGAATGGCATACACGCTATATGAGGTAATATTCAACCGAGCATACACAATGCCATGGATGAAATGGCATACGCAATGCAATAATGGGCTTACACCAACATGAGAGAGCCTCAGCCACACTCACATAGGAGGCCATCAGATGAAAACAGACAACTCGAAATGCGTGCACGCGTGCACGCAAACCGAGGACCGACCCTCAGGCACCGAAAATGCCACTCTAATGAGACATGGCAAAGACATGGGATATGATATCCAAATATCTAAAAATCAGTAGCAAAATGAGGGGGAAAACAGCCCCGAGACAAGGCGAAATGACACCCGATGCATGGAATTTCTCCCGAAATGCAAACTAGGTACATGAAATGGCTTACTCTATACAAAGTATGCATAATTGTACATGGAATGAAAAGATAGAAGCAAGGAAGCCCCAAAATAGCATTTTTACAGTTTCAAAGCATGGCCAAACAGAAAACACAAATAGGGCAAAACTAGCATGCAAAAATGGCCCTAAATGCGAGATAAAGAAGCAACTCACAGCTGCTGTCCCCAAACAGATTAGGGCCCTTCAACAGAGTTGAAAGGGGCCCAAAATATGATCTTTTACAGTGTATGGAAAACCACAAAAACCAGCAAAGGTATGGCTAAACTCTCATGCAAGAAATGGACCAAAAGGGGAAAAGAAGCAAGTGAAGGTGCTGGCCTTAAACACGAAGGGGCCTTCAACAACATTGAAGAGGGGCCAAAAATAATGCATTTTACAGTTTATGGCCGGACCAAAACAGTATGCAATACAAGCCAAAAATATTATGCAAAAATATGGCCAAAAAGAGAGATATACACAAAGTATGTAAATGATGACTCAAACAGTAAAAGACCTCAATGAAACATGAAGAGGGGGGTCAAAATAGACTGTTTTCAGTTCTTAAAATCACCCAAAAATAGAAGCACAATAGGCTAATAAATCATGCAAAAATGGGGACCAAAGAGGGGTTAATGACAAGTGGCACATGGAGGTCCCAAACAGTGATGAGCCCTTCTTCAATGTTGAAGAAGGGTTCAAAATAAGCCTATATACAGTTTACACCATGCTCCAAAACAGATACACATAGGCCAAAAACTATGCAAGATTATGGCATACAAGAGGGATAATGAAGCAAGTGTAAGATGGGGGACCTCAAACAGTGAGAGCCCTTAAGAAAAAGTGAAAAAGAGCTCAAAATAATGCCACTTTTCAGTTAGGCCCGGAGCTCAAAACAGCAAGCTGTATGGCTTATAAATGATAACAAGAAATGGACCAAAGAAAGGGGAAATGGAACTTACCCTTGAAGACAAGTCCTTGGTTGCTTCTTGGCTTGAGAAGTGATGCCTCCTAGCTGCTGGAAACTCCCCAAGCTGCTAGAAATGGAGTAGTGATGGTGATGCTAGGTTGGTATGAAGAAAAGGTGGTAGAACTTGGTTGTTTTTGCTTCAAAGAGGGAGATGGATTGAGATATGATGCAAGGCTTGAAGGAAAAAATTTTCCCAACCTTGGACAAGTGCTGGAGGCCAGTTATATGGACCAAGCAGGAGGAGAAAAGGAGGGAAAGGTGGGAGGAAATGGACCAAGTTCCCCCAAAAGCTGTCCCTCGGATACAGGGTTGGGTGGAAAACAGATATACAGCTGTAATGTACTCACCCCGGGGAACAAGGCCGGCAGTTTTCCCAAGTTGCAGGTGGCCGGCCCGGCCACCCCTTATGGCCGGCCGGCCAAGGGTCAAAAAGGTCAAAGAGATTAGTGGCCGACCATATGATATTTGTGGCCTCCCATGTGTGTACAAACACAACCATGTGTCAAAAACTGGAGAAAGTAAACCAGGAGAGTGAAAAGCCCACTTTTTTGGAGGGGTTCAAAAGGGTCAATCAACATTAGTGGCCGGCCAATGATATTGGTGGCCTCCTAGGTGTGTACATCACAAATATGTGGTTAAAAGTTCAAGAAAAATGTCAAGGGTGGTCAACATTGGCTTGGAAGTGAGAAAAAACGGGCGTCGGAGGGCGCCGAGGGAATATAAACTGGTTGCTGAAACAATTGCTGGCCCTCCCACCCTTCTACGGCCTTCCTGGTGATGAAACAGAGGTACCTGCCAAAAATGAACGAAAATCGATGCAAAACGAAATGTTCGGGGGGGGCCAGAACGGGCAGTTTGGGGCCCGAAACTGCCTGTTAAGCACCGAAGTGGCATTCGACCACGAAAGTGGGTCTCTCAGACCTCAGTGTCCCTCAAAAGGAGAGTAAATAAGATGCATGCCAAAAACTGGTGTAATCAGAGATAGTTAAGTGGTCCCAAACGAGGCACACGGCCAACGGTCCCGAAAAATCGAAAACCAGGCTCCAAATGGGCAAAATGGCCTACACCACAAATGTAGCTCACGGCCACTGAGAATGGTCTACGGGACCTCCCCATCCCCTCAGGAAAAGAAACAGAGAAAACCTAGTCTGGTTCGCAAACCGAGGCAAGGCACAGAAGAGGTTGAAATCCGGAGGCAGGGCTCACGGGCGCGACTCTGAGACTTCTGAACGAGTACAAAATGCCACATCACCAAGCACTCAATCAGTGACGTCTGAGTCTAAGGTCGGTCAAAAATGGGGTGTCTACAATCGCACTGTCTTGTGCGGCATATCATTCGCGGATTTTTTTGCGCATCGCATATCATTTGCGCTATTTGCGCATCGTGCTGTCTTGTGCATTGCATATCATTCACGCTATCTTGTGCATCACGCTTGTCTTGTGATTGCATATCATTCGCGCTATTTTGCGCACCGCGCTATCTTGCGCATCCACTGTCTTGTGCATTGCATATCATTCGCGCTATTTTACGCATCGCGCAATCTTGTCCATTGCATTTCATTCGCGCTATCTTGCGCACCTCCATCGCACTGTTTGTGCATTGCATAGTATCATTCACGCTATCTTTGCGCACCTTACCTGCACTTGTTGTGCATTGCGTTATGCGTCACACTTATGTTGCCATTGTCACGCATCCTCGACTTGTGTTATTACGCACTTTTCCTTGCATTGCTATGCATGTTTCTAAACAATATTTTACCTGTTGAGTTTCTCTCTTTGCAGGCACAGTATTGTATGTAAGTTCATTTGAGGCTGGCATGGCTAGACGAACTAGACCGGTATTGTATTCTCCGTGTGAGACGTAGTGAGATTGTATGATTCACTTACATCCTTTCTGCATGTAATGTAGTTTGGTTCATTTTCGCTTGCTTAAATTGTTGCATTTATTTGCATATTTGCTTCATTGCAGCTTTCTTTACATGATCATAAGTTATGTTCGGCTTTGTGCATGTCCCTTGCATTTCACCCCTGCCTGGGGGCACATTTCTTTGTTATCTTGCCTGTTTGTCTAAGTCTTGGCCTTGTCAAAAATGGGTCATCTCTGGACTTTGACACTCACTCCCGTCAGTTTATGACTTTCGAGTTCTGTCAAAAGAGGGCAACTGTAGACACCCATTTTTGACCGACCTTAAGACTCAGACGTCGTCGATTGAGTGCGCCGTGAGGTGCATATTTTATGCTCGATCTGAGGTTTCAGAGTTTTGGCTTGAGAGCCTTGCCTCCGGGCCTTTGAAACTCTTTGTGCTTCGACTCGATTTGCCGACCAAGTCTTGTTTTTCCGTTCCTGGAGGGAGGGAGTGGTCTTGTAGACCATCTCTCTGTGTCGTAGACCTACTTTTCGTGGTCGTAGGCCACTTTTCCCGTTTGGAGACTACTTTCCAATTTTTGGAGCCTTTGGTCACACACCTTGTCTCGGGACCGCATAACATTCTCTGTTTGGCGTGGTTTTTGAACCACAACTTTGCCTTTGCCTAGGAAACACTGTGGCCGGGAGACCACTTTTGTGGTGGCATACCACTTTTGATGCTAGTCAGCTAGTTTTTGGGGGTGGCATTCAAGCTTTAGCTTCTCCAAGAAGCTTTGGCTTTCCTCTTCTATAAGAGGAGGCGGCTCCTCCTCCCTCCTCCAGGTTCAGAAATCTAAGGGAAGAGAGTTACATATAGCTTGTCTCTATATCACTCTTGTTCTTCATTTTGTGTTCAAAAGTGTAGATTTGTCTTACTTTAAACACACAAACACACACTCAAACACCATCCTTTTGCTACTGAGGTGCTTAGGGACTGATTTTGGTGTTCTTGGGTTGCCTTGAGGTTTGAAACACCTGCTGGGACTTGCAGTATAAAGAGGGTCTTCAAGGGTGAGCTTTGACCTTTAAATCCCTCATTTCTGGCTTAAGCTTTTAGCCTATCTTGCATGCTGTTTTAAGCTTAGCTCATAACTGAATAAAGTTTTGTTTTTGCATGTTAAAAAAGTTTCTTAAGATTACTTTTGTGTTTGGGGTTGTTTTACCCGCTCTTAGGCCTTGTTTGCCTTGTTTTTTGAGCCTTTTTTTTGAACTTTGGGACCACCTTGTATTGGCCTTCTCACCACTGATGGTTTTAAGGTCCTAAAAGGGGAGGGCCATCCCCTCTCCTGCATATCAATACATGCCTTAATATGCCTCATGTTTGAGCATCTTTACTAAGTGTATGCAGACCATATCTTAGCTTGTGGTTAATTTGCTGTGGCATACTACTATTTTTACTTGCTTTGGTCACTCCACGCATGGTAAATACACTTGTAGTGTAAATCACACAAACTAGCTTGTATGCTTTATGAAGTAGCATGTCATTCTAGCTTGTTTTCTTCCATTTTAGCCTGTTTTTGGTGATGTTTTGCCTGTCATGACTCCTGTACATTGGTTGGTTGTTTGGGAACTCAAGACGAACACAAACATGGATGATCACCGGGTGTTCAAACGGTGACGTCCAAGTCTTGAGGACGGTCAAAAATGGGGTGTCTACAACGTCGCTTTCACACACTCACACAGCATTTGTAATTCTTCATGTTCTTGGATTTTGTCTGCCTTTGATGCTTCTTGACTCTGAATCATTTTCTTTTCTTGTTTCTTTTGATTGTTTTCAGATCTTTGGTCTTTGATTCTTGTCTCTATAGTTCTAGGTTTGGGAATTGCTAGAAATCACATACTTAGGAGAAACGGAAACAAACCCCCCCTTCAATTTTCAAAACCCTTGTCCCTAATACCTGTTTAGGGTTTAGCCGAGGTTTCCTCAGCCTTTCTTTTGAAATCTTCCACCAGACACCTTAAGTCGATATCATGTGTAAGTTTAGGTGGAGAGTAGACACCCCTGCCAAGCTAGAGCACTTCAGGCAAGAGTTTTCTATCCTAGTCGATGTCCACCTGAGATTGGCTTGGAAGAATGACTCAATTATGCCTGGCCAGCATTACATGCCATTCCCAGTCGTTTTCATTTGATTTAGGGACTGAAATAGCATGGCAAACGACTTCAACTCATTAAAGTGGACCAACTAAGGCATGCTTGTGACTCATATACTTGAGGGCTCACAAGCCAAAATGCATATCAACCTTATCAAACATGTCAAACATGACCAAATGGATAACCAACAGACTTTAAGCATGGAAAAATAGTGCTAACATCTTCAAGGAACCAAGCCAACACATGCAAAAATCATGGTCTAAACACAAGGGACATTTCTAGGCCAAATGGAGCAATACAAAGCAAGTACTACAAGTATACAAGGAGGCACAAATCCGGCCAAAAACAGAGGTTATATATGGTCTAAAACATCCAAAGAACTTCTGAAATAAGGCTCAAGATGATCGAACATACATGCTACCTTTTTAGGCCAAAATGTAAGGAAACAAGACAATGAAGGGAGAGGGGTGTCCCTCCCCTATGCAAGACTTCAAACCACCTTTTTTAATACTAAAAATCAACTGGTTTTTAGTGATGAAAAGACCAACACACTCAAGAAAACAAGGCCTCTCAAAAGAAGCACAAAAGAGGCCAAATAAAGCCTAATGAGGTGAGTTAGCACTCAAACCACAAAATAACCTTAATGAAAGTTCTAAAGCATGAGAATACATGCCTTTTTCATGTTATACACCAAAGCTAAATCAACAAGCAAGATAGGTAAAAGACTATTGCAAGTTAGGGGAATATAAAGCAAGATGCTCACCCTTGAAGAACCTTTGAAGAACAAATGGTCCAGCCCTCTTCTTTTAATCAAAATCAGTCCAAAAACTCAAGAATCAGCCCCCCAAGTCCCTCAATCTCGGAGCAAGGTGTAATAGTGTGTGTAATGGTGCAAAAGTAAGGTAAAAACACACTTTTGGGCCAAAAATCACACACAAAGGAGGAGAGAGAGGGAGATATAGAGATAGGATATATCTATATCTCTAAGCTCTGGTTTTTGCTTCTAACTTTCTAACCTAGATCAAAGAGGAAAGCCCTTCCTCTTATAAGACTCGCTCTTGCAAAGCTAATACAACAAGCTTGCTTAGAGGGAGATCCCTCCATACACATGTATGGAGGGAGGCAAAGTTGGTGCCAGCTACCACAGCTGGCACAAAATATCTCAATAAAGTAGATGAACATTGGTCGGCTGCCCAAAAAAGTTATTTCGACAAAAAAAGGTGCCGACCGGTAACAAACTATGCCGACCGGCAATAAAATGTGCCGACCGGCAACAAATAGTGCCGATGGAAGCAAAAGACAAGCCGGTGGCCTCTAGCCACTGCCGGTGGTATGTGGGGATGCCTCACAAGGCATTCCCTGCCCCTCCAAGGCAAAACACAAGTGTTTGGTGTCAAACCAGACACTAAACGGTCAAGTTCGGATATCCTGAGGCAGGGCGCGCGAGCCGAGACATCCGGGAACTCCAAACGAACACGAACATGGATAATCACCGAGTGTTCCAAGCGGTGACGTCCAAGTCTCGAGGACGGTCAAAAATGGGGTGTCTACAACGATGCCCCAGTTAGCCTCTGTTTACACCTGTTCTTGAAATGCATGCCAAGCCTCGGAAGACCGCTGATTCTTGATTTGCTGCAACAGAGAGCAGGAAAGGGGCATAGCAATGTATTTTCACAAATGTATGCATGCCTCGATCCTCGTGCCGCCAATCACGCATATCGAGGTATGATGGCCGAGGAGTCGAATTGCACAATTTAATATGAAATGAATGCACATGAAAACACAACAAGACCTAACTCCATCATGGATGATCCGGGGTGTCGGTGACTGGGGAATTGAGACACGTTCCGTCACTCGGAGTACGAAATGCACCTTATTTCCCGTGCCCGGGCTAACTCCTATCCTGAACACGATGCAATATGCATGACATGCATGAAACGCAACTAAGATACAATCCTAACATACAAAATGTTATGGAATGGCATACACGCTATATGAGGTAATATTCAACCGAGCATACACAATGCCATGGATGAAATGGCATACGCAATGCAATAATGGGCTTACACCAACATGAGAGAGCCTCAGCCACACTCACATAGGAGGCCATCAGATGAAAACAAGACAACTCGAAATGCGTGCACGCGTGCACGCAAACCGAGGACCGACCCTCAGGCACCGAAATGCCACTCTAATGAGACATGGCAAAGACATGGAATATGATATCCAAATATCTAAAAATCAGTAGCAAAATGAGGGGGAAAACAGCCCCGAGACAAGGCGAAATGACACCCGATGCATGGAATTTCTCCCGAAATGCAAAACTAGGTACATGAAATGGCTTACATCTATACAAAGTATGCATAATTGGTACATGGAATGAAAAGATAGAAGCAAGGAAGCCCCAAAATAAGCATTTTTACAGTTCAAAGCATGGCCAAACAGAAAACACAAATAGGGCAAAACTAGCATGCAAAAATGGCCCTAAATGCGAGATAAAGAAGCAACTCACAGCTGCTGTCCCCAAACAGATTAGGGCCCTTCAACAGAGTTGAAGAGGGGCCCAAAATATGATCTTTTACAGTGTATGGAAAACCACAAAAACCAGCAAAGGTATGGCTAAACTCTCATGCAAGAAATGGACCAAAAGGTGGACAAAGAAGCAAGTGAAGGTTGCTGGCCTTAAACACGAAGGGGCCCTTCAACAACATTGAAGAGGGGCCAAAAATAATGCATTTTACAGTTTATGGCCGGACCCAAAACAGTATGCATACAAGCCAAAAATATTATGCAAAATATGGCCAAAAAGAGAGATATAACACAAAGTATGTAAATGATGACTCAAACAGTAAAAGACCCTCAATGAAACATGAAGAGGGGGTCAAAATAAGACTGTTTTCAGTTCTTAAAATCACCCAAAAATAGAAGCACAATAGGCTAATAAATCATGCAAAAATGGGGACCAAAGAGGGGTATAATGACAAGTGGCACATGGAGGTCCCAAACAGTGATGAGCCCTTCTTCAATGTTGAAGAAGGGTTCAAAATAAGCCTATATACAGTTTACACCATGCTCCAAAACAGATCACACATAGGCCAAAAATACTATGCAAGATTATGGCATACAAGAGGGATAATGAAGCAAGTGTAAGATGGGGACCTCAAACAGTGAGAGGCCCTTAAGAAAAAGTGAAAAAGAGCTCAAAATAATGCCACTTTCAGTTAGGCCCGGAGCTCAAAACAGCAAGCATGTATGGCTTATAAATGATACAAGAAATGGACCAAAGAAAGGGGAAATGGAACTTACCCTTGAAGACAAGTCCTTGGTTGCTTCTTGGCTTGAGAAGTGATGCCTCCTAGCTGCTGGAAAGCTCCCCAAGCTGCTAGAAATGGAGTAGTGATGGTGATGCTAGGTGGTGATGAAGAAAAGGTGGTAGAACTTGGTTGTTTTTGCTTCAAAGAGGGAGATGGATTGAGATATGATGCAAGGCTTGAAGGAAAAAATTTTCCCAACCCTTGGACAAGTGCTGGAGGCCAGTTATATGGACCAAGGAGGAGGAGAAAAGGAGGGAAAAGGTGGGAGGAAATGGACCAAGTTTCCCCCCAAAAGCTGTCCCTCGGATACAGGGTTTTTGGGTGGAAAACAGATATACAGCTGTAATGTACTCACCCCGGGGAACAAGGCCGGCCAGTTTTCCAAGTTGCAGGTGGCCGGCCGGCCACCCCCTATGGCCGGCCGGCCAAGGGTCAAAAAGGTCAAAGAGAATTAGTGGCCGACCATATGATATTTGTGGCCTCCCATGTGTGTACAACACAACCATGTGGTCAAAAACTGGAGAAAGTAAACCAGGAGAGTGAAAAGCCCACTTTTTGGAGGGGTTCAAAAGGGTCAATCAACATTAGTGGCCGGCCATATGATATTGGTGGCCTCCTAGGTGTGTACATCACAAATATGTGGTTAAAAGTTCAAGAAAATGTCCAAGGGTGGTCAACATTGGCTTGGAAGTGAGAAAAAACGGGCGTCGGAGGGCGCCGGAGGAATATAACTGGTTGCTGAAACAATTGCTGGCCTCCCACCCTTCTACGGCCTTCCTGGTGATGAAACAGAGGTACCTGCCAAAAATGAACGAAAATCGATGCAAAACGAATGTTCGGGGGGGGCCAGAACGGGCAGTTTGGGGCCCCGAAAACTGCCTGTTAAGCACCGAAAGTGGCATTCGACCACGAAGTGGGTCTCTCAGACCTCAGTGTCCCTCAAAAGGGAGTAAATAAGATGCATGCCAAAAACTGGTGTAATCAGAGATAGTTAAGTGGTCCCAAACCGAGGCACACGGCCAACGGTCCCGAAAAATCGAAAACCAGGCTCCAAAATGGGCAAAATGGCCTACAGCCACAAAATGTAGCTCACGGCCACTGAGAGATGGTCTACGGGACCTCCCCATCCCCTCAGGAAAAGAAACAGAGAAAACCTAGTCTGGTTCGCAAACCGAGGCAAGGCACAGAAGAGGGTTCGGAAATCCGGAGGCAGGGCTCACGGCCGCGACTCTGAGACTTCTGAACGAGTACAAAATGCCACATCACCAAGCACTCAATCAGTGACGTCTGAGTCTTAAGGTCGGTCAAAAATGGGGTGTCTACAATCGCACTGTCTTGTGCATGGCATATCATTCGCGCTATTTTTTGCGCATCGCATATCATTTGCGCTATTTTGCGCATCGTGCTGTCTTGTGCATTGCATATCATTCACGCTATCTTGTGCATCACGCTGTCTTGTGCATTGCATATCATTCGCGCTATTTTGCGCACCGCGCTATCTTGCGCATCACACTGTCTTGTGCATTGCATATCATTCGCGCTATTTTACGCATCGCGCAATCTTGTCCATTGCATTTCATTCGCGCTATCTTGCGCACCTCCATCGCACTGTTTTGTGCATTGCATAGTATCATTCACGCTATCTTGCGCACCTTACCTGCACTTGTTGATGCATTGCGTTATGCGTCACACTTATGTTGCATTGTCACGCATCCCTCGACTTGTGTTATTACGCACTTTTCACTTGCATTGCTATGCATGTTTCTAACAATATTTTACCTGTTGAGTTTCTCTCTTTTGCAGGCACAGTATTGTATGTACAGTTCATTTGAGGCTGGCATGGCTAGACGAACTAGACCGGTATTGTATTCTCCGTGTGAGACGTAGTGAGAATTGTATGATTCACTTACATCCTTTCTGCATGTAATGTAGTTTGGTTCATTTTCGCTTGCTTAAATTGTTGCATTTATTTTGCATATTTGCTTCATTGCAGCTTTCTTTACATGATCATAAGTTATGTTCGGCTTTGTGCATGTCCCTTGCATTTCACCCCTGCCTGGGGGCACATTTCTTTGTTATCTTGCCTGTTTGTCTAAGTCTTTGGCCTTGTCAAAAATGGGTCATCTCTGGACTTTGACACTCACTCCCGTCAGTTATGACTTTCGAGTTCTGTCAAAGAGGGGCAACTGTAGACACCCCATTTTTGACCGACCTTAAGACTCAGACGTCGTCGATTGAGTGCGCGGTGATGGTGCATATTATGCTCGATCTGAGGTTTCAGAGTTTTGGCTGAGAGCCTTGCCTCCGGGCCTTTGAACTCTTTGTGCTTCGACTCGATTTGCGGACCAAGTCTTGTTTTCCGTTCCCGGAGGGAGGGAGTGGTCTTGTAGACCATCTCTCTATGGTCGTAGACTACTTTTAGTGGTCGTAGGCCACTTTTCCAGTTTGGAGACTACTTTTCAATTTTTTGGAGCCTTTGGCCACGCACCTTGTCTCGGGATCGCTTAACATTCTCTGTTTGGCGTGGTTTTTGAACCACACCTTGTTGCCTTTGCCTAGAGAAACACTGTGGTCCGGGAGACCACTTTTGTGGTGGCATACCACTTTTGATGCTAGTCAGCTAGTTTTTCGGGTGGCATTCAAGCTTAGCTTCTCCAAGAAGCTTTGGCTTTCCTCTTCTATAAGAGGGAGGCTCCTCCTCCCTCCTCCAGGTTCAGAAAATCTAAGGGAAGAGAGTTACATATAGCTTTGTCTCTATATCACTTTTGTTCTTCATTTTTGTGTTCAAAAGTGTAGATTTGTCTTACTTTAACACACAAACACACACTCAAACACCATCCTTTTGCTACTGAGGTGTTTAGGGGCTGATTTTGGTGTTCTTGGGTTGCCTTGAGGTTGAAACACCTGCTGGACTTGCAGTTATAAAGAGGGTCTTCAAGGGTGAGATTTTGACCTTTAAATCCTCATTTCTTGCTTAAGCTTTTAGCCTATCTTTCATGTTGTTTTAAGCTTAGCTCATAACTAATAAAAGGTCTGTTTTTGCATGTTTAAAAAGTTTTCTCAAGATCACTTTTGTGTTTGGGGTTGTTTACCCCCTCTTAGGCCTTGTTTGGCCTTGTTTTTTGAGCCTTTTTTTTTTGAACTTTGGGACCACCTTGTATTGGCCTTCTCACCACTAAAATCCAAAGGGATTTTAGTGGTGGGGATGGTGTTTTAAGGTCCTAATAAGGGGAGGACCATCCCCTCTCCTTGCATCTTCAATACATGCCTTAATATGCCTCGTGTTTGAGCATCTTTACTAAGTGTATGCAGACCATATCTTAGCTTGTATTTGTGGTTAATTTGCTGTGGCATACTACTATTTTTACTTGCTTTGGTCACTCCACGCATGGTCAATACATTTGTAGTGTAAATCACACAAACTAGCTTTGTATGCTTTATGAAGTAGCATGTCATTCTAGCTTGGTTTCTTTCCATTTTAGCATGTTTTTGGTGATGTTTTGCCATGTCATGACTCTGTATTGGTTTGGTTTGGTTAGCCTTCGCATGCTCCTTGCACTTGTCGTGCAATCCCATGAAATAGCCTAACATGCTGCATGCTTTGACATGTCTTTTTAGCATGCTTTTGGCTTGACTTAAAGAAGATTTTGTTCATGTTTTACCATGTTTAAGGTCTGATTTTGGTTGTCTTGGCCATGCATGACTTGCTTTGTATAGCTATAGTTCAATCTAGCTTGTTAGCTTTGTACATCAAGTCCACTAGCATGCTCTACTTGGCTTATTTGAATGATTTGGCATCACTTGTTATGTGATTTCAGTCCATGTTTCATGGCCATGCACTTGCATCTATCACTCATTCAATGCGTTGGAGGGTTTCCCCCTTTATGCCTTAACATGAACCATTGCGTATGCCTTCATGCCATAGCTTGCGAGCCATCATTTCAGCACTTATTTTGGGTTATTTTGCCATGATATAACTTTGATTTTTATTGCTTAAGTTATTCCATCCTGGGTTTTAATTGGTGTAGTGTAATCCGCCTTATTTACCTTGTATGAGTCATGCCTTATGCCTTTCATGCTAGCATTTTTGGCCTACTTCCATGCATGTTTTAGACTCATTCTAACATGTAATAGGACCGTTTTGGGTTGCCTTGGTCACATGTTTCATGTCTTGTATACTTGTAGTACAAGTGCCCTTGCTTGCCTCAAGCTTTGAGCACCACTGCATGCTTCATTTGTGTTGTGTACATGATTTGGCATCATTTAACATGACATTTCAGAGCATATAGGATAGCCATGTTCCCACTTCTTTCATGCTTTGAATGTCTTTAAGCGTTGTGCATTATGGCCTTGTTATGGCCTTAGCTTGCTTGGCTAGCCCTTTAGGCCCTCATCTTTGCATGTTTAGGTCCTTGTTTTGACCTACTTGAGTTCTGTCCATGCTTAGTTCATGCATTTGTGCCATGTATTGCATGCCTCCTTTGTGTTGTTCTTTGCTAGCTTTCATGCCTTATGACCCCAGCAAGCTTTACTTATGTTGTTTGAATGATTTGGCATCATTTCTTGCTTCATTTCAGTGCACTTAGTGTTGTTACACTTCCACTTTTGTCACTCATCGAGCACTCTTGGGAGTTATGCTCTTTGGCCTCTTTGATGGCCAATGCATTATGCAAGCATGCCTTGCTTTATGTGCCTTCATTTCATCACCAATGGCCACTGATTTGGGCATGACTGAGGTCTACCCCTTTTAGTTTAAGTCCATTGAACATGCCATGTATATTGCATTGAGTATGCCACATTGTTCATCGCATAATGTATGCCTTGTACTTTGCATTGTGCATGCTTAGTTTACATCATTGCATTGTGCATGCTAACTGATATTTGCATTGTGTGTGCATGTCCCTAGCATTGTTAATTTGTCCTTTTAGCATTGCATTGTGCATGCATTCATTAGCATTGTTCCCATGCCATTAGCTTTGTTAAGTTAATCATGTCACATTGCATTGAGTATGCCATGTAGTTTATTCGGATTGTGTATGCCATGTTATGTGTTTCATTGTGTTTGGAATAGGTGTTAGACCAAACATGGGAAATGAGGGATGTTTCATACTTAAAGTGATGAAACGTGTCTCAATTCTCGGTCGCCGACACTCTTGATCATACATGATAGAGTTTTAGGCTTTATTTGTTTACTTGTGCATTCATTTCATATTGAATTGTGCAACTTTGCCTCTCGGCCATCATGCATGAAAATGCACGATTGGTGGACCGAGGGTCGAGAACCACACCCCTTGAGTTCATAACATGATAGGGAGGGGTGGTTGTGCATACATATCTTGCAAGTACATTGCCATGCCCTTTCTTGCTCTCTGTTGTAGAAAATTGGAGTCTGGCAGCAACAATTGGTCGGCCAGCCAGAAAAAGTAGCTGGCCGACCACTTTTCTTGGTTTTCAACAACAAAAAGTGGTCGGCAGGTGTTTCTAGGGACCAAAAGTGTTCGGCCACCCTCCCACAAGATTCCTAAGGTGGGTTTCATCTTTCTGAAGGTTGGTGCAAGTTTATGAAAACAAATGAAAACATAGGCAAATCTGGGCATCGCATTGGATTTCCGAACGAGGCGACCGAGCATGCATCCAATCTTCTCCCTCCGAGAACCTTCTGATTTACTGCTTTCCTTAGCTGCCATTCTTAGATAGCTAGCTTTTTCTTTGGTTTGTACTCTTAAGTAGTTAATGCGTTAGCTATTCGATTCGTTTTGTAATAATTAGTTAACTAGGAATAGTTCATTAATTTGTTGTGTAATAATTAGTTTAATTAGCTTAGATTAGCTAGTAAGCTTCTTATTTGGTCCCTCCCTCGAGAGGGTGTATTGTTGTAATAAGCATGCGTGTGTGTGATGCATGTCTTCCAATCCCCATTTTTTTCTCCCTTTTACTTAACCGCTTACGATGGTTAGTTTTAGGGCATATTTCATTTAGCATACCTTATGCTTGCATGTCTGCATCCATTCATCTGTATTGCATGCACCGGGCTCGGCGCATCATGCTAACTATATTGTATTTTAATTCCAATTTGAATACATGTACCAAGTTGCATTCACATGACATTCTTAGGATAGCCGAGCTTATCTTATTTGCATTTTTGCATGTGTTGCATTAGCCATTTTAACATGAACTTGGATCATTCATTGATTTCTAACTAGTTCCTTGTTTTGGCTCGGAGTACATTGTGAGTGTTTACGCTTTAGCATACTGCATGTGTGTTAATGTTGCCATGAAAGCATGCTTGCCATGAGGCTAGTTGATTAACTGCCTGAATGCCTGTGGGTGAAGATTGGATAACTTGAATTCGGACAATTCATTAAAATCCGCATTTTAGCTTACTTGTGAGTAGCAAACTTCAAACTGTTTTCAAACGAATATGCAATGTTTTGTTCCAAATTAGGCGATCTAGTCTATACTTGTTTGGTGTGCGCATCACATAGTAAGATTAGCTAATTAACCGGAATAAGAACACATGTATTTTCAAAAACAATATATCATGCTTAGTACAGGCCGATCTTTGATCGGGCGAGCAGGGGTGTTCGTTAAATGACCTTCCCCAATCGTACCCAAGTTCCCGAGCAGAGACAACTTTGGTGATGACGGACACGTGGCCTTAGGCACGAGTCAGGGTTTCCTAAATTCGCCAAAATTAAAATATTTAACTGGCGACTCTGTATCTGGCAAAATAGTCCATGTTTGGCACTTCTTTACAAAAATCAGTTTTCCAAAACGATTTGTCGGATTTGGACTCTTTGGTGATTTATCAATCTCACATCGCACATTGTGAGATCAGATTAAGAACCGTGACACAAATCGCGCGTAAGTCCATATTGATCTGATACATCACATTATCAATACGGCACTTGATACACTGCACTCACATACCACTCACGGCACTGATACACTATAACTCACATACTGCTCACAGCAGTACTCACGGCATTCATACGCTGCTCACAGCATTCATACATTGTACTCACACACTGCATTCGATACCATACTCGACTTTGCATAGCTTGACTAATGCATCTACCAATTTGTTCTTTTCAGGCCCCATTCCAGATACCGGCCGCAGGGGGTGCTCTAGCAGGGCCATTCGTACCTGCCCGAGGAGCGGGGAGAGCAGGACGAGCGATCTCGGTATGCAGCCGTAGCAGAGCCGGGCGTACTCACTTTGGGAGTAGCTCGCGAGTGCCTATTCCAGATGAAGACGAGTCTAATGCAGAGGCAGAGTCGTCTCAAGATGAGGCTGGGGATTTCTCGGGCTCAGATTCTGACGGCGGAGCTGACGGTATCGATCCTGGACCATCGTCCAGGAAGAGGACGAGGAGGGACTCCCGCACTTGAGGCGACTGGCGCCGATCCAAACATTTTGCTGCTTTTCTCTTCTTTTTTTTTTCTTTACTTTTCTTTTTACTAGTGGTTTTGCACATTGTACTGCCTCAGACATGTTTTATTTTCTTCAAAACTATGTACTTTTCCAAAAGAAAATATAATGGAATGAAACAACTCTTTTTGTTGAAAAAGTGTTACATTTGTTCATTCTAAGCATCGCATCGTATCACATCACATTACATAACAATGTAAATGAGATTGAACTTTTTTTTGAAAACTAAACGCTCGAATTGCATTAATTAGGAAGTGAACCAACTAACAACAAAACAACTCGATAAGCGAAACAAAGAACTTGACAAGCTAACCAAACGTAAATACAACTCGATAAGCAAGACAAGGACTAAACAACACAAAATAAAACTCGATAAACAAAAGTACAACAACTCGATAAACAAATTGAAGCAACACAGGCGCGACTTTGCAAAATCATCACCGAAAGGCATTTGAAGTGGAACCAGTCACAAGTTCTCAACATCTCCAACACATAGACAACTCAGAGAACAAAAGGAAAGGCCATCGGCCAAGGTGAGAGGCTATCGGCCACAAGAAATGACCATCGCCATCATTACTAGCCGATCGGCCAAAAAAGGTGGTCGGTCGGCATTTTTTTGGCCGATCAGCCAAAAGTGGCAAAAACCTCCACACCACTGAAATGATGCAAGGAGAGCATGCTAGAGGGGCTAACACTCAAGGCTTACAAGGGAGATTACATCGTAGTCATGGATGACCCAAATGACCAAAATCAGACCTTAAGCATGCTAAAACATGCATAAAAGCTTCACAAAGCTTAGCCAAAATCATGCTAAAAACAAGGCTCAAAGCACATAGCATGTTAAGGCAATTTCATGGCATTACAAGACAAGTATGCTTGGCATGCATGGTGTGTCTAAACCAATTAAAAATAGTGCTATATCATGGAAAAATAAGCACAAATACTACTTAAGACATGGCCAACATGAACTCAAGAAAGGTGCTCACACATGAGGCTACAATGACAAGTATTGAAGATGACAAGGAGCGGGGATGGCCCTCTCCTTCTTAGGACCTTAAAGTACCATCCCCACCACAGAAATCCCTCTGGATTTCAGTGGCGAGGAGGCCAACACAAGGTGGCCCCGGAGCTCACCAAAAGTGCACAAAAAAAGAGACCAAACAAGGCCTAAAAGGGGTCAAACAACCCCAAACCTCGAAGAGACCTTAAACAACTATTTTAAGCACTCAAAATCAGAACTTTTATTAGTTATAGACTAAGCTTAAAAATGGATGCAAGGATGGCTAAAAGCCTATGCAAAAATGGGGAATAAACAGGTAAAGTTCTTACCCTTGTAGACCACCTTCAAGAATGGAGCTCCAGCAGCCTTTCCAAGCTTAAATCAACTCAAGAACTCTGAAAATAACTCCTTAGTACCTCAGTAGCTAAGGTATGGTGTAATACTATGTGTCTTAGTGCAAAACTAAGAACAAAAACACCCTAAACACACACAAATATGCATGGAGAGTGAGGTATAGAGATGGGATAGATACAGGACTCCTAACCCTAAAACCGGACCTCTGGAGCTCAACCTCTAACCCTTGAGGAGGGAGGAGAAGCCCTCCCTTTATAGAGATTCACTCTTGAAAAGCTTACAAAACAAGCTAAGCAAGAGTGAAATCCCTCCATACACGTGTATGGAGGGGGTGCGTTGTGGATGCCCGCTATCACAGTTGGCATAAAATATCTGCCAAAAGCAGATGAACAGTGATCGGCTAGCCAAAAATGACAAATTGACCAAAACAATGGTCGGCCGACCATAAATAATGCCGGCCGGCTATTACCAATGACCGGTGGAAAGAAAACATGGCCGGTGGCCTAAAGCCATGGACGGTGAGGTGTGGGGATGTCCAACAAGCCATTCCCTGCCCTCAGAAGCAAAACAACAAGTGTTTGGTGAAAAACCAAACACAAAACAGGCAAGTCGAGAGGTCTTGAGGCAAGGCGCGTGGCCGAGACCTCCAAGAGCTCAGGACGAACACAAACATGGATAATCACCGAGTGTTCAAACGGTGACGTCCAAGTCTTGAGGACGGTCAAAAATGGGGTGTCTACAGTTGCCCGTCTTTGACAGAACTCGAAAGTCATAACAATGAGGGGAGTGAGTGTCAAAGCCCAGAGACGACCTATTTTTGACAGGGATGAAGACTTAGTCAAAGCATACATGCTGCAAAGAAAGATATGCACCTGAAGGCAAGGGCAAACTGCAAGACAATGCACAAAGCTGAGCATAACTTATGATTATGCAAAGAAAGCTGTAACGAAGCATAACATGCGATAGTTTTAAGCAAGCTGAATGTCAAACTACATTACAATGCAGAAAGGATGTAAGAGAATTATGTTATTTTCGCTACGTTTCACGTGGAGAATATAATACCTGTGCTGTTCGTCTGGTCGTGCCAGCTTCAAATAAACCGTACATACAATATCGTTCCTGTATGGTTCGTCTGGTCATGCCAGCATCAAATGAACCATACATATAAAATCGTGCCTGAAAATGAAAGAGAACTTAACAGCTACAATATCATTAGCAACATGCATAACAATGCAACTGAAAGGTGAGTGACAACTCAAGCGAAGGGGTGTATGATAATGCGGGTGAGAGGGGTGCATAACAATGCAACCCAAGTGTGTGCATAACAATGCAATTTGGAAATAGGCATAACAATGCTATGAAGGCACAAACACATATAAGTAAAGTACATGCGACAACGTGTACAATGTGCGGAGGCAAGGAAGAGTATACACGTGTAAGTAAAGCACATGCGACAACATGTACAATGTGAAAAAATAAAGGAACTTGAAATGTACACAAGTAAGTAAAGCAATACGCGATAACGCATGCAATGTGTACAAATAAAGGAACTTGAAATGTACACATGTAAGTAAAGCAATACACGACAATACATGCAATGTGTATAAAAGAAACTTGAAATGTACACATGTAAGTAAAGCATACGTGGAAACGTACGCAATGTGTATGGCAGGAATGAAATGTACACATGTAAGTAAAGCACATGCGACGACATGTACAATGTGTGAAAATAAAGGAACTTGAAATGTACACATGAAAGTAAAGCAATACGCGACAACACATGCAATGTATATAATGGGGAAATTGAAAAGTACAAATGTAAGTAAAGCAATATGCGACAACGCATGCAATATGTATAAAAGAAACTTGAACACATAAGTAAAGCAATACGTGACAACGCATGCAATGTGTATAGCAGGAATAGTAAAGTACACGTGAAAACGTGTACAATGTGTAACCACCTGGGGGGATGCATAAACACATATAAGTAAAGCACACGCGGAAACGCATGCAATGTGTAAAGCAAGCAAGGTATGAACACATATAAGTAAAGTACACGCGAAAACGCATACAATGTGTAACCACCTGGGGGGATGCATAAACACATATAAGTAAAGCATACGCGGAAACGTATGCAATGTGTAAAGCAAGCAAGGTATGAACACATGTAAGTAAAGTACACGCGAAAATGTGTACAATATGTAACCACCTGGGGGGGATACATAAACACATATAAGTAAAGCACACGCGGAAACGCATGCAATGTGTAAAGCAAGCAAAATATACACATGTAAGTAAAGCACACGCGGAAACGCATGCAATGTGTAAAGCAAGCAAAATATACACATGTAAGTAAAGCACGCACGGAAACGCATGCAATGTGTCTAGCAGGAACAATGCAAAATGAAATGTGCATGACAATGCGAGGTAGGAAAATGCATGACAATGCATATACTGAAATGCATGACAATGCATGTAATTGAAATGCATAACAATGCGAAGTAAGGAGATGCATGACAATGCATGGTAAGGGTAGATGCATGACAAAACAAACTATGTACAATGCAATATTTACAATGAATGCATGGCAATGCAAACTATAAGGCATGCAGCCGAACTGTATCTTGCCCAGGAAAGGCATGGACACAAGCAAACCATGTTTAACACAGAAACGGTGCCGTCACCCCCAACACTAGGTGCATACACATAATATCAAAACTATGCTTCAACACGAAAAGTATGAGCACATACCAGACCAAGCTTAACATGGAAAGGTGCAAGCCATAGATGGATAATGCAGCAAATGTATGCAATCTACAATGCAATATATATATAGTATGCATGTAATGTATGTATTTAAATGCAATATTTACAGTGATGCATGACAATGCATGTTTTTTTTTTTTTTTTGTATTTTGTTTTTTGAAATGCATGACAAGTGCATGATAATGCATGTTTGTTTTTTGTGTTTTTTTTTTGTTTTTTGTTTTTTTTGTTTTGAAATGCATGGCAATGCAAATAAGACACGTATGACAATGCATGTGAATTGAAATGCGCGACAATGCATGTCGCTTGAGAAATGCATGTGAACTCGAATGCGTGACAACACATGTCGCTGAGAAACGCATGTGAACTCAAATGCGTGACAACGCACGTTTGTCAAAATGTATGACAATGCATGTGAACTCGAATGCGCGACAACGCGCATCTTTTGAAATGCATGACAATGCAAATAAGCAGTGCATATCAATGCAAGTTGTGCGCGTTACAACGCATGTAGACATGCATAACAATGCAAGGGATGATATGTGCTACAACGTATGCAAACATGCATAATAACGCAAGAGATGGCGTACGCTACAACGCATGCAGACATGCATAACAATGCAACGTATTTGAAGTAGTTTCCAAACTTTCGCAAGATACAAAAAGGATACGAAAAGGATACACCATGCACGTATTCAAGTGCTACGCACAGAAGACACGGGCCGAGGTCAATACGAAGGTCGGTCAAGCTTCAAAAATGTAGTTTCTTGCACTGTGTTGAGCAAAAAAGGTCCCAAACCACATCAACGACCCAAAAAATGGTGTAGGAGGCTCACCGGCCATCAGGAGAGTCCACTGGCCATCCACCAGCCACAAAACAAGGCCATCGGCCAAATATTTGGCTGACCGGCCAACAATGTGGCCGACCGGCCAAAAATGCCTGTATCGGGGTAGTTTTGACATTTCGGCACAGGTCTTTAAATATAGGGCTTCTAGCCCTATTTCCTCACTTGCCTCAAGCTCGAAAAATCTCCCCCTTTCTCTCTAGGTGATTTTCTCACCTTCGATCCGTGTTTTTCCTTGGTTTTAGTTTTTCCTTGGTTTTAGAGCCCTTTTCGTCGTTCGATTCGCGAAATCCTCGTTGTTTCGAACATTTTGAACTGAACAAAATTTGTTTTCGGTGTCTCTTTCTTAATTTCTACCATTCGGGGTTTGTTTCCCTCCAGTTTACCTCGATCTTTGTACCCTTTCCTGACTCTGAGTTTTCCGCCCATTTTTCACCTTCTCGGGGTTGACTTTTTAGTTGACTATTCATATTCTCGCCCGGTTTTCACATTTTCGGCCATTTTCACGCTACCCTTGGGATGGCAGACGATATTCCAGGCGGTGGGGCTCTCCCAGAGATGGATGTGGACCCAGAGGCCGAGCTCTTGCCTCTTCACATCTGACCGTTCGATCCGGCGGCCTACAGGCCGATGATTCACGTGTTGCCTCCTGATGGACTTCGCCACCTGAGGAGTTTTGATAGGGCCGTGCCGCCGAAGCTTCTTCTGCGCGAGCCAGAGTCACATCTATCATACGACGCTTTCGAGGTACAGTCTTTCCTCTGTTTTATTTTTCGCAATGTAGAACCCAACTGCAATAGTTGATTCTGTTCTTTAACTGCTTAGCCTGGATACATCGATATATTACACACTGTAATTCATCTGTGAGCACAATGACACCCGATATCTGTTTGAACCTGAAAACGTGCACACACGCTGTGTTTTCACTAAACCAATCAGACACACTGACACATCATATGCTGTAGTTCACTTCCAGCACACCGGCACTCGATATCTGTTTCAATCTGAAAACGTGCACACACGCTATATTTGCATCAATTTTGACTGTTCTTCAAAACTGTACATTTAATATTGCTTCGCAACTGTTTTCTTTTGAACACAGGGGGATTTCCATGCCTTCCGGGGGTATGCGAATGTTGCTGCCAGAGGATGGTATATGGAGCTACCGGACGCGGTCCGCCATATTGTTGATCAGGCCGGCTTCAGTACTTTCTGCAGGGGACTGTCGCGCCTTACTGCGAGCAGGCCACTTCTTGCCGCTCTGGTGGAGAAGTGGTGGGACACTACCAATTCCTTCCACTTTTCCATCACGGGAGACATGATGATGACTCCCTTCGACTTCACGATGCTCACCGGCATCGAGGTAGGGGGTGATTCGATCCCCTTTGACACAGATATGGACGAGTGGGAGGCCGCCCAGATGTACCTGCTTGGCCAGTTGCCACCTCTTGCCCGTCCAGGATTTGTCAGATATTCGTGGTTCGAGGACCACTTCAGGATTCAGCCATCCTTGGCTGAGGAGGCACCGATGGCTTAGGAGGAGGCAGAGCCGTATGTACGCAGCTTCCTTATGTTTTTGCTGGGGACGACTCTCTTCGCCGACCGAGCGAACACCGTGCCCCTCTATCTGCTGAGCGCTTTAGTGGACGTCA
This sequence comes from Camellia sinensis, assembly GCF_004153795.1. Taxonomy (NCBI): domain Eukaryota; kingdom Viridiplantae; phylum Streptophyta; class Magnoliopsida; order Ericales; family Theaceae; genus Camellia; species Camellia sinensis. The sequence goes on along the minus strand of NW_021027160.1, from coordinate 402,586 downwards.
CACGGATCCGCCTTTACGACTAGGGTGGTGCCGACTTGGCTACCCTTCACGGATACATGAGCTCATCCTCCCGTTGTAGCGGACAGTTGCTCGGAGGCTACTGGCGGGCTTGGGAGGTACATCTTATTTTCTGTTTTACATTTCTGCTTTACATTTTCTGTACTCTGTATATTGCACACACTGCGGTCTACTACACGCTTGTCATCTACTGCACACACGGCACACATATAATCTGCTTTACACACTGCACCATACACTTCATATACTGCACAATCTGTTGCCAACTGACTGTATACTGCACACACTGCAAACATGCAATCTGCTTTACACTGATTGTATACTGCATGGACTGTACACTCTGCACAATGCACTGCTCAATACATGGTTCTGCGCCTTCTGCTTTATTTTGTATTCTGCTTTTATCTGATAAGCATACTGGTATTTGCTCTATTATACTATGGTTGTGGGTCTATGCCTACTTCCCGAGGCTTGCACCAGTGCCAGATGAGGAGACCCCCCTCGGTGTTCCATTCTCTCGACGCTTCGATGTGAGATGCGTGCGGAGACCACGGGAGTCATTCATATACTTCCATCGCTACTTCGATACCATTACCACCGTAGAGGTATTTTAGAATTTGCAGTTCATTTAAGCTTTGCTTTACATTATTCTTTCGATAACAGTAGATAACAAACTACATATCATTTACAGATCACCTGGAAGCCTTGGGCTCCATTGCCAGCCGCAATTCGGGAGCGGTATGAGGGCGCTCAGGAGACCTGCCAGTTCAGGATTTTGCTAGAGGGCCCGGTCTGTCGGGCTTGGTACCTGGGCGAGCACTTCCTGCGCTAGACCTTGGGCTTGCCAGAGCAGATAGTCCCGGAGCTGCCTCGTGCGACCATGAGCCAGACAGAGAGATACACCCCACCGGAGATGGCCACTTATACGATCGGTTGGGACTCGGCGGGCTTTAGAGGCGAGGGCAACTATGCAGAGTACGTCCAGACCTATATCATGCGGCCTCTAAACAGTGGCCGTCGAGCTAAGAGAGAGAGGCCTGCGACGCCAGCGGCTGGAGCGGGAGTGGGAGCAGGGGCAGGAGCGCCTAGGATGGCTCGGGCCCGTGGTAGGAGTGGGCCTCGGAGAGGGCGGGGAGCTGGGTGGCCAGTGTTGCCTACGATGATGACAAGCAGAGGGCAGGGTGGGGAGACTTATCAGATCCCCATCGCTCCTCCACTGGCTGATCATAAGCTAGTTGGGTTCTACGACTTGCCTCCGGTATGCATTAATGCATTTTGTACAGTCATTTCATTTCATTTCTCTTGATATTCCGCAAAATACTGATATCTACCACTCTTGCAGACTTCTGTCGAGTATACACGCCAGTCCTTGGAGTTGACTGCCTCCGTGATGGGGATGCTACAGCGGAGCCTCGACCTACTGGCTATCTACGGTATCCCGGTAAGCGCTCTTTCAACCATAATCTCAAACTGTGCATAATCTGTTCCACGCATAATCTGATGCATCGCACTATCAACACAACATTTGATACACGGTCTTCATGGCATTTAATACATTGTAACCCACAGACTGTTCACAGCATTGCTCATGACATTCATACACTGCACTTAGTCACTGCATTCTGTATTCATACACTGCTCACAGCATCCATACATGACATTCATACACTGCATTCTGTACTGAAACACTGCTCACAACATCCATACACGGTATTCATACACTGCATTCTGTACTGATACACTGCTCACAGCATTCATATACTGTACTCACGCACTGTATTCGGTTCTGATATACTACTCACGGCACTCTTGCACTGCACTCACACACTGTATTCTGTATTTACTCTCTGTTTTGCTGATGCATTTACCATTTGTCCTTTTCAGCTTCCATTCCAGATGTCGGCAGTAGGGGGTGCTCCAGCAGGACCTTCTATTCCTGCTCGATGAGGAGGGCGAGGATGCACAGTACATCCCCGCACCAAAGCGGAGCGCACTCATGTTGGGAGTAGCTCTCGAGCACCGATCCCAAATGATGATGAGTTTGAGGCAGAGACGGAGGCAGAGTCATCTGAGGAGAGACTGGCGATGACTCGGACATGGGCTCAGATGGCGGAGCCGACGACGATGCTCCTGGACCTTCGTCCAGGAAGAGGACAAGGACAGACCCTCATGCCTGGGACCACTTGGCACTGATCTAGACTTTTACCGCTCTTTTTTTTGTGTTGTACTTTTTCTTTTTGCTGGTAGCTTGAGCACACTGTACTGCCGCAGGCAGGTTTTATTTTCTTCAAAGCTATGTACTTGAAAAGATGATGAAATGAAACAAGCTTTTTTTCTGAAAAAGTGTTGCATTCGTATATTTCATACATCGCATCGCATTGTATTATATTACATAACAATGTAAGTGAGATTGATCTATTGTTTGAAAATTGGAACAGTTGCATCGTAATAGCCAGGTAATGAACCGGCCAACGACAAAACAACTTATACAACAATACTGCTCATTCTGGACATACAGCCCATAACACAGCACTTTGTTCATTCTGCACACGACGAATCTTGAACAAACAGTCCAATCTGAAAAGACGGAATACAAAGGTGGAATCGGTAGAAATTGAAACACACTCAGATGCTCCAAATTTTCCCTTTCTTCTTTTGTTTCGCAACCCGGAACCCAAAACAAAAAAGCTTCAGATAGGTCCATGTTTTACTATTCTGACGTGACTTGGGTCAAACCCTGCGATCGTTGAAAGAACTAGTCTTGCTTTGCACAAATGTGGAGAATGGCATAGCACTCTGGACACAAAATGATTTTTGAAAATGAGAAAAAGGTTCTTAACTGGGTATTGAGTCTACAACTGAACACAGCATACTATGACTCAACAAAAGGTACATGACCTAAACATATCTAGTAACACTCGAAAAAGACTCAAAACAAAAGTTGAGGTAAACAAAACAAAAGACACGACACACAGACGTGTTACAAAAACAAGAGACCTCTCAGTTCGCGAGGAGCCAGTTTCTCTGGGTATTATTCCAACCCTTTCTTATTTGTGATTCTCACATCACTCGGCCAGGCTCTGTTTTTCTGAAAAAGCCCTTTTATCACTTTTTCCCTCATCACACATCTCTCTATTCTTCAATCTGTCATTTTTCATCCCTCCCCTGGGTGGTTGATGGATAAATAAGAGGTTATGGGTTCATGCCCAACACTGTTAGCTCACAGCTACTTCTTCCGGTGACGTCTGGTCGATGCCCCGGATGAGGGCGTGGAGTATCTTGATCCAGTCCGACTCGTGCTTCACACTTGGCTTGATACCTCGTTGCTTGGAGGGTGAGAGGGCTTTCAGCCCTTTACAGACAGCTCCAATTGTTCCCTTTTTGGCAAGTATGCTGGCGATGGGGGAAAGAAAAGAAGCCTGACTCAACTGTGCCCTTAGTTCATTATTTTGACCATTTTTTGTTTTTGGCTTTCTACTCAAACAATTTTGACCAAAATGAGAGTTAGAATAACATACTTGTTTGATTTTTGATTTGAAAATCATGTAAGTCAGGCTATGAGCACTGGAAATTTTCTTTTTTTGCGTCCAAGAAAATGGTCCAGTTTTGGAAAAGATGGAATAATTTTCGAGAAAATAGTCAACCTCAGTAAAAATTCTCAAAAACCGTTTTGGCAAACAGCCACTACTCAACGAACGTGAAACTTACTCTCGAGATGCACAACTTCGGATCCGAAGGAAAATTGCCACTTTCCCGAAGAGAGCTGCATGGCAACGGAAAGTTGCCCCTTGTTTGGATGGCGACTCATGGCGACGGAAAGTTGCCCCTTGTCTGGATAATACGGCAACATACTTGTAAACAGTCCTCATTAGTGATGATCGCAACCGAACTCACGGATAAAGAGAAGATGGAGATGGTCAAAACCAATATATGGACACAGTCACTTTGAAAGTGTTGGGGGCTGGACTTCAGAATGAAGTTGACTACGTATCTGTAGACACCCCATTTTTAACCGTCCTCAAGACTTGGACGTCACCATTTGAACACTCGGTGATCATCCATGTTTGTGTTCGTTTTGAGTTCCCGGAGGCCTCAGTCGCACGCCTTGTCTCAGGATCTCTTAACTTGCCTGTTCTGTGCTTGGTTTTGCACCAAGGACTTGTGTTTTGTGCTTCTGGGGGTGGAAAGAGGCTTGTTAGCCATCCCTAAAACCCACCGGCCGTGGCATGATGCCACCGACCTTGTTTTTTTTCTACCGACCAAATGTTTGGTCAGTCAGTATTCCCCTAGGTGTATCGGCCTTTTTGTGTGGTCGGCCGATCATTCATTTGGCCGATTGACTCCTTTTCTGGCCAATACCTCATTTTCGCCTTTTTCAGGCATGGTGCATGCCAGTTATGCCAGCTGGAGTGCACGGACTTGTCCTCCATACATGTATGGAGGATTTTCCCCTTTTGCACCCTTTTGTTCAAAGCTTCTTGGAGAAGCTTGCACCCTTTGCTCAAGCTTCTTGAGGAAGCTTGGACCTTTGTCTTAGCTTCCTCAAGAAGCTTGGACCTTTGAGTTAGCTTCCTTGACAAGCTTGACCCCCCTTGAGCCTTTTGTATTAGCTTCTCTTAGAAGCTTAGCCCTTTGTCCTCCTCTATAAAAGGAAGCCTTCCTTCTCCTTTGAAGAGGTTCAGCAAATCAGAGTTATATAGCATATATACACCACTCTCTCTCTATATCTCCCTCTCTCCCTTCATTTGTGTGTGTTAGAGGGCCTAAAAGGGTGTTTTGTTCTTAGTTTTGCACTAAAACACCTAGTATTACACCATACTTCGGTTTTAGAGGTGTTGAGTGTTTGTTCTTGGAGTTTTGAGTTGGTTTTGATCAGAAAAAGGTGGCTAGACTTGTTGTTGTTGAAGTGTTCTTCAAGGGTAAACACTATTGCTTTATATTCCCCAATCTTGCACTAGCTTTTAACCTACTTTGCATGCTGTTTTGAGCTTAGTGTATAACTGATAAAAACTCTGATTTTTCATGCTTAAGATGTTTCATTCAGGTCTCTTTTGTGTTTGGGGTCGACCTGCTCCTCTTAGACCTTGTTTGGCCCCTTTTGTGCCTTCTTTGGTTGAGCTTTGAATACTTTTATGCATTGGCCTTCTCACCACTGAAATGCAGAGGAATTTTAGTGGTGAAGAAGAGGTTTTGAAGTCTTGCATAGGGGAGGGACACCCCTCTCCCTTTGTGTCTCATTTGTTCATGTTTTGGCTCATAAGGGTAGCATGGATGCTTAGTTTTGTTTGGTCTTGTTTCAGAGGTTATTTGGAGTTTATTTAGCATGTTTTACCTCTGCCCTATGTTGGTTTATTGACCCCTTGCATGCATAATATACTTGCCTTGTATTCCTCCATTTATCCTAGTGCCTTTAGACCTCCATGCTTGCATGTTCTAGCTTGCTGTAGACACGCCCGCGTGAAGCCTTCATGCTATAGTTCGGACTCAATTTGTGACACAGTTCTTAATCTGAACCAAAGAGTCCAAATCCGACAAAGCTTTTTGAGAAAACAGATTTTTAGAAAAGAAGTGCCAAACATGGACAGGTTTGCCAGATACAGAGTCGCCACCTAAATATTTTTTAAGGGGGAATTTAGGAAACCCTGACTCGGTGCCAAAGGCCACGTGTCCGTCATCACCAAAGTTGCCTCGGCTCGAGAGCTAGGGTACGATTGGGGAAGGTCAGCTACGAGCACCCGCTCTTGCCCGATCTGAATTTTCGGCCTCTACTAACCGTGATATCCATTTTTGAAAACGTTTTGTGTTCTTATTCCATTTATTAGCCTAGAATTACTATGTTATGCGCACAACAAACAAGTATAGACTAGATCGTCTAATTTGGAACAAAGAATTGCATATCCGTTTGTTTCGAAGAACGTTTTGAGGTTTGCTACTCGCAAGTAGGCTAAAATACGAATTTCGATGAGTTGTTCCAACTCAAACAATCCAACCTTCACCCACAGGCATTCAGGCAGTTTATAGCACATAAGCATCTAGCCATATGGTAAGCATGCTGTCATGGCAAACACTCACACTCATGCAAGATGCTAAAGCATAAAAGCTTACCTAGTACTCCGTGCCAAAACAAGAACATGTTAGCAAACATGCATGATCCAAGTCCATGTTAAAGTGGCTAATGCAACGCATACAGAATGCAATTAGGATAGCCTCGGCTAATCCTGAAATGGCATGTAAAGTGCGGCAAGTAGCATGTATTCAAGTTAGATTTGCAATACGATACAGTTAGCATGATGTGCCAAGCCCGGTGCATGCAATACTGATGAATGATGCATGCATGCATAGCATAAGATATGCTAAAGTAAACATGTCCAAATACTAACCATCAAAAGCAGGTAAGTAAAAGGGAGAAAGAAGCGGGGGTTGGAAGACATGCATACACGCACACACACTTATTACACAATTGCCCTCGCTCGGAGGGTCCGAAAGAATAATACAGCCCGAATAACAAACCAACTATCCTAGCTAATTAATTATTACAGACCAACTAAATTAGTTAAGCAGATCAACTAATCTAAGAAATCAATAAACGGCCTTGGGAAAAAAGCCCAATGCAATGCATGCTCGGTCTTGCTCGGAAGTCCACTGCCATGCGCAAGCTGCCTCTGTTTTCCCTACTATAATCCTCTAAAAACTGCCAAAGTCTCAGGATGTTCTCACTGGATACTGGGGAATGCCACTAGCTAAAGGGGATCATCACCGGCTGTGATTTGGTGATCATCGGCTAAAGTTGAATCCATCGGCCACCGATGGATGGCCGGTCGGCACTCTGTGTAGTCGATCGGCCGAAAATTCCTGCAGGACCTGTTTGACAGTAGCAGAGGGCAAAGCTTTGCATGGCAATGCAATTCAAGCGAATGTGTGCACCGACACATCCCTTGTCATGTTTGTGACTCAAAGGGATACGGCCCTTGGTTCTCGGACCACCAATCACGCATGTCAATGCGTGGTGGCCCAAGAGACCAAGTTGTGGATTTTCATTTCAAATGTCATGCAATGCACATAAACAAACAAATTGAACTCAACCTTTATCACAAGCAATTCAAGAGGCCAAGCGTGCATGCTAGTACAATGCAACCTAAGCATGTGAGCCTAAGTGTGTAACATGGAGACACAATGCACAGTGCTCACTGGGCATGCAATCCATGCAAGCTAATCAAGTATGCAATGTGCAACTCAACCATGCAAACATGCAAGTCATACAAATATGCTAACAACTTGACCAAGAGGATGCATACCCAATGCAAGTGATTTTAAGCATGCAACACATGCAACCAAAGCATGCAACCATGGAATAATGTAATGACATTTGAATGGCATGCAAGGAAGCTCTGAAAAAAAAAATGTTATAAAGGTGCCAAACCAAGTAAATAAGGCAAGCCAAACATCAGTTGGTTCATGAACAT
>NW_021027160.1:362664-393427 GCF_004153795.1 Camellia sinensis | reverse complement strand
TCAAAGAGTCCAAATCCGGCAAATTGTTTTGAGAAACAGATTTTTGAAAAAGTAGTGCCAAACATGGACTGCTTTGCCAGATACAGAGTCGCCACCTAAATATTTTTTATGGGGAATTTAGGAAACCCTGACTCGATGGCAAAGGCCAGCGCGATGCGTTAGACAACGCGAGTGCACAAGACAGTGCGATGCGCAAGATAGCGCGATGGAATGCATGCAAAATACAATGAGATGCGCAAAACAGCGCGACGAATGTATGCAAAATGCAATAAGATGCGCAAAACAGCGCGATGCGTTAGACAACGCGAGTGCACAAGACATTGCGATTGATTTGAAATGCACAAGACAATGCAATTGACATGTGTATGATACTTACAAGATATGTGCGCAACAATGCGAACTAGATAACGCATAACCAGCGCGCGTTCACGACAAAGCGTCGTAATGCAATGCAAGTAAGGAAACTTTCACATCTTGTAAGGGACAAAAGGATACAAAAAGGATACTCCTCGCACATATTCGAGTGCCACGCACAGAAGACATGGTCCGAGGCCAAAACGGAGGCCGATTGAGCTTCGAAAATGCCTTTTCATGTACTATCTTGAGCAATGAAGGCCCAAACTACAGATCTGACCCAAACAAGGTTGTAGGAGGCTCACCGGCCAGAAGGGGGAGTCACCGGCTGTTCATCGTCCACCAAAATACATCACCGGCCAAATATTTGGCCGGCCGGCCAAAAATGTAGCCGACCGGCAAAAAATGCCTGAATCGGGGCAGTTTTGACTTTTCATCTCAGGTCTTTTAAAATAGGGTTTCAAACCCTATTTTTCTCATTTCTCTCTAGCCGAAAATGCTTCCTCCCTCTCTCTAGGACATTTTTCTTCCTTCGTTCCTCATTTTTCTCGTGTTTTTGCGCCTGTTTCGTCGTTGGATTCGCGAAGTTCTTCGCGTTTCGAACATTTTGAATCGAACATTTCTTTGTTTCGGTGCTTCTATTGCCATTTCCACTTTTTGGGGTTTGTTCGCCTCGTTTTCCTCTCGATTCCTATACCTTTTTCACTTCCCGGCTTTTCCGGCCATTTTCCACCCTCTCGGGGGTTGACTTTTCGTTGACCTTTCACATTCCAGCCTGACTTTCAGTTTTCTGGCCATTTTCTCATGACCATTGACATGGCGGATGATATCCCACAGGGCGGGACTCCCCCAGATCATAAGATGGACCCCGGGGCCGAGCTCCTCCCCTTGAGCGTCCGCCCGTTCAACTCGGCGACCTACCGGCCGGCGATTCACGTGCTTCCTCCCGACGGACTTCGTCAGTTCAGGAGCTTCGAGAGGGGCGTGCCTCCAGATCTTCTCTTGTGCGAGCCTACATCTCATTTGTCCTTCGGCGCTTGCGAGGTAACATTCTTCCCTCTGCTTTACTTTCCGCAACCTAGAACACTTGGCTGCCGTAATTGATTATGCTCTTTAACTGCTTAACCCAAATGCACTGAGGCACTGTACACCGTAATCGACCGTGAACACACTTGTAACTGTTTATTTCTTTGAATCTGAACACGTGCACACATACTGCATTCGCCCTGAACCACTCAAATATACTGACACATCAGTCACTGTAGTTCACTACGAGCACACCGGCACCCGATATCTGTTTGAATCTGGAAAATGTGCCCACATGCTGTATCTACAACAAACCATGCAAACACACTGACACATCACATGTTGTAGTTCACTACCAAATCTGAATGCTTTTCAAAACTGTACTTTAGTGTTTCTTTGCCATTGTCTGCTTGAGAACAAGGAGATTCCCATACCATCCGGGGGTATGGGAATATTGCCGCTCGGGATTGGTATGCAGAGTTACCCGACGCGGTTCGCCACATCGTGGACCAGGCCGGCTTTGGCGCATTTTGCAGAGGGCTTTCCAGGCTGACGACGAGCAGCCCTCTCCTTGCCGCTCTAGCAGAGAGGTGGTGGGACACCACCGACTCGTTCCACCTTTCTGCCATGGGAGACATGACGATTACTCCCTACGATTTCTCGATGCTCACAGGCATCGGGGTAGGGGGTGATCCGATTTCCTTTGATACTGATATAGATGAGTGGACAGCTGCTCAGATCCATCTGCTCGGCAAGGTGCCGCCTATTGCGCGCCCCGGCTTCGTTCGATATTCTGGGTTCGAGGTCCAGTTTAGGGTCCAGCCAGCTTTGACCGAGGAGGCTCCGATGACTCAGGTGGCTGTGGAGAGATACGCACGCGGCTTTCTCATGTTTCTGTTTGGGCCTACCATTTTCGCCGACCGGGCAAACACTGTGCCTCTCTTCCTGCTTAGTGCACTGGTGGATGTCAGGCAGATCCTGCACTCCGACTGGGGCGGCGCCACTCTGGCCACTCTCTATGGGTACATGAGCTCAGCTTCCCGTGGCAATGGGCAGTTGCTCGGAGGCTATTGGTGCGCTTGGGAGGTACATTTTTCTTTTTCTGCTTTACATTTCTGTACTCTGTACACTGCACACTCTGTACTTTTTGTTTCATGCTGATCGTAGACTGTACACACGGCACACACATATACCCTACTTTACACTGACTGTACACTGCTCACACTGTACACTCTGCTCAACACACTGCACAGTACACGGTCTTGCAATTTCTGCTTTATCCTGTGTTCTGCTTTACCTGATAACCCTTCTGGTTTTTGCTCTGCAGTTGTGGGTCTATGTCTACTTTCCGAGACTCGCCCCAGTGCCAGACGTAGAGACCCCTCACGTTGTCCCATTTTCGTGTCGCTTTGACGTGAGTTGCGTGCGGAGGCCGCGGGAGGCATTCATCTTTTTCCGCCGCTACTTTGACACTATTACCCCCGCAGAGGTATGTTTTACTTGCGGTTTATTTAAGCTTCGCTTTACATTGTATTGTCAATATCAGTAGATAACAAACTACATGTCATTTACAGACCACTTGGCAGCCTTGGACTCCATTGCCTGCGACGATTCGAGATCGGTTTGCCGAGGCAGAGGAGACTGCACGTTTCCGGATCCTGTTGGAGGGCCCGGTCTGTCGGGCTTGGTACTTGGGTGAGCGTTTCCTACGCCAGACCCTGGGCTTGCCAGAGCAGATAGTTCCGGGTCTGCCTCCTACCCACATGAGAGACACTGAGAGGTTCACCGCCCAGGAGATGGCCGATTACACGATCGGCTGGGATGCGGAGGGCTTTAGGGGCAAGGGCGACTATAGAGAGTACGTCCAGACCTACATTATGCGGCCTCTGAGTGGTAGCCGTCGAGCTGAGAGAGAGAGACCCGCGGTGCCGGTAGCTAGGGTAGGAGCGGGGGCTGGGACAGGAGCATCAAGGAGGGCTCGGGCCCGCAGCAGGAGTGGAGTTCAGAGAGGGCGGGGAGCTGGTTGGCCTGCTCTACCCACGGCGATGACATGCAGAGGGCGTGGCGAGGCGACCTACTAGATCCCTATTGCTCCCCCTCCGCCTGATCACGAGTTGGTCGGTTTCTACGACCTGCCTCCGGTATGTACTACTACATATTGCATTCTACATAGTTAGTTCATTTCATTTGATTTGATATTCCGCGGAATATTGATGCTTCTTAATACTTTTGCAGGCCTCTTCTGAGTACACTCGCCAGTCCTTGGAGCTGACCGCTTCAGTGATGGGGATGCTCCAGCAGAGCCTCGACCTTCTATCCATTTATAGCATTCCGGTATGTCCTTCTAACCACGGTCTCGAGCCATACATAAACTGTTTCACATACTCTGACATATAAAACGACACCTGACATACTGCCCTCACATCATTTGATGCATCGTATTCTGTACTGATAAACTGCTCTTGGCATTCGCACACTGTACTCATACACTGCATTCTGCACTGATACCCTGTTCATAGTGTTCATATGCTGTACTCATACACTACATTCTGCATTGATACTGCATTCTGCACTGATACTCTGTTCACAGTGTTCACATGTTGTACTCATACACTGCATTCTGCACTGATACTCTGTTCACAGTATTCACACACTGTACTCATACACTGCATTCTGCATTGATACTCTGTTCACAGTACACTGATGCATTCGCTTTTGGTACTTTTCAGCATCCCTTCCAGATCCCTGCCGTAGGAGGTGCCCCAGCTGGACCTTCTGTTCCTACCGGAGGAGATGGGAGAGTATACCCCCGCACCAAGGCGGGATGCACCCATGTCGGGAGTAGCTCACGGGCGCCAGTTCCAGACGATGACGAGTCTGAGGCGGAGACAGAGGCGGAGGCAGAGTCATCGTCGGAGGAGACCGGAGACGGCTCGAACTCGGACTCAGATGACAGCGCTGATGATGCTCTTGGACCTTCCTCCAGGAAGAGGACGAGGACGGACCCCTAGACCCACGGCCTCTTGTCATTGATCCAGACTTTTGCTGTTTTTTTTTCTTTGTTGTTTTTTTGTTTTTGTACCTTTTGCTGGTAGCTAGAGTACCTTGTACTGCCGCAGGCAGATTTTTATTTCCAAAACCATGTACTTGAAAAAGATGATGAAATGAAACAAACTTTTTGTCTGAAGAAGTGTTACATTTGTACGTTTCATATATTGCATCGCATTGCATCATGTTACATCTCAAACGAAATGAAATTGATCTGTTGTCTGAAAATTGAACACTTGCATTGTAATAATTAGGTAACGAACCAGTCAACAGCAAAAACAAACCATACCAACCACTGCACATTCTGAACACTCGGTTCATACTCTACTGGGGATTAATCTGCATACAGCTCATAACATAGTGCTTGATTCATTTTGCACACAGCGGATCCTGAATAAACAGCCCAAATCTGACAAGACGGACCATGAAGGTTGAATCTACTGAAGTTGAAGCACACTCAGATGCGATCTGAAACCTAGAAGCTTTGAAGAGGCAAGGCCTAGTGTTTTCCTGTTCACACTTATCGGGGGAGGACCCTGCAGTTGTATGAAAGAACCAAATCATGTTTTTGTACAAATGTGGAGAATGGCACAGCATTTTGAGCACAAAACGATTAATTTTTTAAATTGAAGATAGTTTCTTCAAACCGGGGTATTGAGCCTACAACTGAACTCAGCGAGAAAGACTTAACAGCGGAGACAAAAGGGTAAACAACTGAGACACACTTGGAAAAGACTCAAAACAAAGGTTGAAGTAAACAAGACAAAACACACGACATACAGACGCGTTAACGAAAACGGGGGACCTTAGATCACGAGGAGCCAGTTTCTTTGGGTATTGTTTCCCACCCTTTCTTATTTGTGATTCTCACATCCCTCTGGCACTCAAGCTCGGTTTTTCTCTTAAAACCCTTCGGCTCGCTTTTTCTCTCAACTTACACTTCTCTATTCTTTATTCTCTCATTTTTATCCCCCCCAAGGATTTTTTTTAATGGATGAATAGGAAGTTGTGGGTTCACGCCCGACATGGTTAGCTCACGGCTGTTTCTTCCGGTGGCGCTTAGTCGATGCCCCAGGTAAGGGAACGGAGTACCTTGATCCTTTCAGATTCGTGCTTCGCATTTGGTTCGATACCTCGTTGCTCGGAGGTTGAGAGAGCTTTCAGCCCTTTAATGACAGCTTGAGTTGTGCCCTTCTTAGCAAGTATGTTGGTGATGGGGGAAAAACAGGAAGCCTGACTCAACCATGCCCCTAGTTCATCATTATGACCATTTTTTATTTTGGTTTTCTATTAAAACAATTTTTGACCAATATGAGAGTTAGATTAACCTACTTGTGCGATTTTTGATTTGAAAACCATGCAAGTCAGGCTATGAGCACTGAAAATTTTCCTTTTTGGGTCCAAGAAAATGGTTCAGTTTTGGAAAATGAAATAATTTTCGAGAAAATAGTCAACCTCAGTAAAAATTTTGAAAAACTATTTTCACAAACGGCCGTCGTTCAACGAGCGCGGAGCTTACTTTTGAGATGTGCAACCTCGGATCGGAGGCAATGGAAAATTGCCCCTTGTTTGGAGGACGTTGCACGGCAACGGAAAGTTGCCCCTGGTTTGAACGGCAACTCATGGCAACGAAAAGTTGCCCCTTGTCTGGATGATGCCGCAGCATATTGTAAACAGTCCTCACTAGTGATGATCACGACCGAACTTTCTCGGATATAGAGAAGACGATGACGGTCAAAACCAATATATGGACACAGTCACTTTGAAGGTGTTGGGGGTTGGACTTCAGGGTGAAGTTGCCTACGTATGCAGTTGTCACAACCGAACTATCGGATTCGGGGAGGCCAAGAATAATCAAAACCATTACATGGACTGAGGCGCTATGAAAGCGTTGGGGGCTGGACTTCAGGATGAAGTTGCCTACGTATCCCAAACATGGGAATCAAGCCTTACGTAGTTCTGGTTAAGTTACACTCGGGTATTTAACCTCTCCTTTTGTGCTCTAACTTTTGCCAAGGCGCCCGATGCGGGTTTTCGACCTTGCGAGCTTTTCTTTCCTCTTTATTTCTTCCCTTTCTTTTTTCCTCTCTTTTGTATATTTTATTTTTTTCTGTTTTTTATTTTTCTCTGTTTTGTATATTTTTTTTTCTTTTTTTTTTATTTTTCTCTATTTTGTATATTTTTTATTTTGCTCTAACTTTTGTCTGGGTCGCCCTTCCGGGTTTTCGGCCTAGCGAGCCGCTCAAAGGGTAAAAGTGTAACAAGTCCATGCCAAATGGTTTTAGGATTTTGAAGCCATCCGTATCCAGGAGAGTGGTTGTTGCATTGACTTACTGAAGGACCCATCTTCGGCTCTTCGAGCAAATCGGACATTTTTGCCCATAGTTTGGAGGGGTTCTTCTGTTCTAGCTTTACAGGCTTCTTCTGATGAGATCTGATCTTCTTGATCTGGCTTTGGCGCCTCTTGTTCGAGGGCTGCTTCCAATCTGGCCACACAGGCCTCTCTTGATGGTCGATCGTTGAACACTCCGAATTGTGGTTCAAGGCTTTAAAACAAGGGCTCGAGTCTTGAGGCTGAGAGCGATCCTAAGCTGCACAATCTCAAGAGCGATTCCACACAAGTCTTCGCAGGACTGCGCAAAATATTTGTTTTTGAAATTTTTTAAGAAAGCGACAAATCGCTCGCACCGAAGGTAGTGTGGAACCAATCTGGATCAAGCCAGGGTCCTTCTCAGTAGTCACGGTAACAAGCATGGTTTCATTTACTAAAGGCTTAGCATGCCTCTCTTTTCCTCAAATTGATTAAAGTTTTGCAAAACTCGAGGAATTCCTTCCTCTTCGTTTTTACTGCAGTGTTAAAGAGGTTTTGAAATACATAGGTCAATGCAATGATTTTCAGGGCACAAGAGAGCAGGTGGAATGCACAGCCGTTAAATTCAAATCCTTTGGTACAACTAGCTCAAATTTGTAATAAACATGGAAATATGATAGCCGCAGCTGCTTCATTCAAATTCCCTGATTATAACTGGCTCCATGATAGAGACAGACTCAAAACAAAAGGGTATTTACAAAACCAAAACGGTGTTCGAGGCAACAATCCTAGAATCACCTGACATCCTATACAACGGGACTGACTCGGTACCACAAGACAGACCCAAAAACAAAAAGACTGACTCAAAGCAAAGAGGCAGACTCAAAAACAAAACAGAGAATTGACTAAAAACCCAAGCCAGAAGCTACAAAACTGCATTTACAAATGCTCAAAAAGTGCGTACCAGACGCCACATCTGAAGTACACCGAGCGCCGCCCGCAGGTGGTCCAACCCCTGATCACATGCTCGCAGTATCCTCAAAGTCCAACAGCTCGGCGGTAACAGACTTCGCTGAGGTAGGCAGAAGAATGACCTCATTATCGATCAGATCCTGCACTTCATGGCGAAGGCGAAAACAGTTGTCGGTGGCGTGACCGGTCTGTTGGTGGTACGTGCAGTAGAAAGCAGCATCATGTGTGAGAGGGAGATTCTTCGGGAGAGGCCGAGGTTCAAGGCGTTTGAGGTGCCCCCTTTCGGCAAGAATCTGAAGTGCCTTAGACAGAGGCATGTAGAGAGCATGAAAGATCCTGCGCCCTTGGGGTAGGTACTTTGAAGTCTGAGTATTCTTACTAGACGCACTAGCAAAAGGGTCGGCAGGCACTGCCTTGGTTTTCTGATCTTTCCCAGGTGCAGGGTTGGGAATAGGAGGAACTGTTCTGGTATGACGGGGCCTATCCCGATTTTGTGACTGACTTGAACTACCCTCAGGTGGAGTGGGGAAAGCATCCTCCACAGTTTTTGCCACAACTGCGGATATCTGTTGCTTGTTCATCCCCCCGGCTTTCAAACCCTCGACTGCCCGCAGTAGTTGTTCAATGGGATCAGTGTCTGCCTTCATCTTGTCCTTACCCCTGGCCTCAGCCTGATTGGGGGTTTGGGTTACTACATCAGAGAGAAGCCCAGTTGTTGCTGACACGTCGTTGCTGTAGCCGGAGGCAACCTCTAGTTGGCTGAGCTCGATCACAATCCGCCCCAGTAGCGGGGGCTCCTGTGGTATGAAATTCCCAGCATACGGTGCCGCTGGTGGTGAAGCCGACATTCCATAGGCCAGATCGGCCACGGATCTCTGGAGGTCGCCTATCATTCCCATCAATTCAAACGTGGTGGGCTCACGAGGCTGATACAACTGGGGGGTCCAGACCGGGTGCGCGACAGACGACCTGGGTGGATGCGGTACATCGACATTGGTCTCGCTTTGCAGAGTGATTCCTTGATCTAATGCGGCCGTCATAACCACAATCTCCTCTGAATTCTGTGTCATGATAAGTTCGTTGTACTGAACGACGACTGATGAATCAGCTATCTGTCTTGTCTCAGCAAGGAGGAACACTAGCTATTCTGTATCAACTCTCTGAACTGAAAGAGAAAACATGCAGCATTTCGGACCAATTAGAACAGACGCTAGTATAGCTGGATAACTGTACTCTACTACTGATCACTTTTGCCCGAAATCACTGCCCCCAAAATACTGAATCGGATACCCACAGATATAACTGATTCGCATAAACTGACATTGATGCCCTCAGGTCTGATACTCAAACTTGTGAACTGATATGTGTGTTCCCCTGCATAGATACACTCTAAAAACACATAGCAAGTAAAGACAGCCAAAACACCCCTATGGGGGGGTAGGGTTTCCCTGTCTTATTTTGTCAGGAGCTAGGGTTTCACTATGTACGCAGCAGTTTTCAAACAACCTAACATCGGGTAAGCAACCTGTCTTAATTTGGAATGGTCACTATGAATTTTGATATGCACTAGGTCGAATGGTCGAAAAGGGTGCCCCGGTAAAACCAGGTTTTGTGTTCCCATACTGTTAGAGCCCATAACCGGTCAGCCTTATGGCATGCTTTGACAAAGTCAAGCCTCCGGCAAACCGTTCAGCAATGACAGATGGCAAACACGGTGTCTTAGCCGCACCAATGCACATGCAATACAAAGAGACACATAAATGAAATCAAAACAGGATATCACGAGTTCGAATCAAGCTCTCTAAATCCCCAGCAGAGTCGCCAGAAACTGTAGACGTGCCCGCGTGAGGCCTTCGTGCTACAGTTCGGACTCAATTTGTGTCACGGTTCTTAATCTGAACCAAAGAGTCCAAATCCGGTAAATTGTTTAGAGAAAACAGATTTTTAGAAAAGAAGTGCCAAACATGGACTACTTTGCCAGATACAGAATCGTCACCTAAATATTTGTTAAGGGGGAATTTAGGAAACCTGACTCGGTGCCAAAGGCCACGTGTCCGTTATCACCAAAGTTGCCTCGGCTCGGGAGCTAGGGTACGAATGGGGAAGGTCAGCTATGAGCACCCCCTCTCGCCCGATCCGAAGATCGGCCTCTACTAACCGTGATATCCGTTTTTGAAAACGTTATGTGTTCTTATTCCATTTATTAGCCTAGAATTACTATGTTATGCGCACAGCAAACAAGTATAGACTAGATCGTCTAATTTGGAACAAAGCATTGCATATCCGTTTGTTTCGAAGAACGTTTTGAGGTTTGCTACTCGCAAGTAGGCTAAAATACGGATTTCGACAAGTTGTTCCAACTCAAACAATTCAACCTTCACCCACAGGCATTCAGGCAGTTTATAACACATAAGCATCTAGCTATATGGTAAGCATGTTGTCATGGCAAACACTTACACTCATGCAAGATGCTAAAGCATAAAAGCTTACCTAGTACTCTGTGCCAAAACAAGAACATGATAGCAAACATGCATGATCCAAGTCCATGTTAAAGTGGCTAATGCAACGCATACAAAATGCAATTAGGATAGGCTCGGCTAATCCTGAAATGGCATGTAAAGTGCGGCAAGTAGCATGCATTCAAGGTAGATTTGCAATACGATGCAGTTAGCATGATGTGCCGAGCCCGGTGCATGCAATACTGATGAATGATGCACGCACGCATAGCATAAGATATGCTAAAGTAAACATGTCCTAATACTAACCATCAAAAGCAGGTAAGTAAAAGGGAGAAAGAAGCGGAGGTTGGAAGACATGCATACACGCACCCACACTTATTACACAATTGCCCTCGCTCGGAGGGTCCGAAAGAATAATACAGCCCGAATAACAAACCAACTATCCTAGCTAATTAATTATTACAGACCAACTAAATTAGTTAAGCAAATCAACTAATCTAAGAAATCGATAAACGACCTCGGGAAAAAAGCCCAATGCAATGCATGCTCGGTCTTGCTCAGAAGTCCACTGCCATGCGCAAGCTGCCTCTGTTTTCCCTACTACACTTCTCTGAAAACTGCCAAAGTCTCAGGATGTTCTCACTGGATACTGGGGAATTCCACCGGCCAAAGGGGATCATCACCGGCTATGATTTGGTGGTCATCGGCTAAAGATGAATCCATCGGCCACCGATGGATGGCCGGTCGGCACTCTGTGTAGTCGATCGGCGGAAAATTCCTGCAGGACCTGTTTGACAGCAGCAGAGGGCAAAGCTTTGCATGGAAATGCAATTCAAGCGAATGTGTGCACCGACACATCCCTTGTCATGTTTGTGACTAAAAGGGATACGGCCCTTAGTTCTCGGACCACCAATCGTGCATTTCAATGCGTGGTGGCCCAAGAGACCAAGTTGTGCAATTTCATTTCAAATGTCATGCAATGCACATAAACAAACAAATTGAACTCAACCTCTATCACAAGCAATTCAAGAGGCTAAGCATGCATGCTAGTACAATGCAACCTAAGTATGTGAGCCTAAGTGTGTAACATGGAGACGCAATGCACAATGCTCACTGGGCATGCAATCCATGCAAGCTAATCAAGTATGCAATGTGCAACTCAACCATGCAAACATGCAAGTCATACACATATGCTAACAACTTGACCAAGAAGATGCATACCCAATGCAAGTGATTTTTAAGCATGCAACACATGCAACCAAAGCATGCAACCACGGAATAATGTAATGACATTTGATTGGCATGCAAGGAAGGGACTTACACTAATTGGACAGCCCTAAACTAGGTCCAAAACAGTAGCCAATGCTATGGAAATGAGGGCCAACACACACACACACACACACACACATGCACATGCTAATGGGCCAACACTCAAGCATCAAACATGCAACCTTTAAGCACACTTAAAAGTGACAAAACATGGATTAATGGCATGCACATAAAGCTCTGAAAAACATGTTATAAAGGTGCCAAACCAAGTAACTAAGGCAAGCCAAACATGCAACAATGGTCCAAGACTTAAGGCAAGCCAAAGGGGAGGTAAACCACGGCTAGGTCAACCAAGCCTCACAAGGCCAAAGGGACTTAAAACAGGTCTAATGCAGACCTAAACAAAGCTAAGGATGTACTTAGATGGCATCTAAGTGGTCTAAAAATGCAAGCATACTCCAAGGCCTAAACAAGGGACATAATACAACAACCTTTAAACAAATTGAAGGGGGATCAAATGCAAGCATATGGGCACATCATGAGGTCTGAAATAACATGTCATGTGATTCCAAACCACTAAAACAAAGTAAGGATGGCATGCCAGAAGGGCCAAAGCTTAAGGCATACAAGAGGGATTACATGGTAGCTATACAAAGCCAGGCATGGATGACTCAAATGACTTAAAATAGTCCCTTAGCACATCAAAATACGCATATAAGCTTCACAAAGCTTGGACAAAACACAAAAGCATGGTAGTCTAAATGCTATGCATGTATTGAGGCAAATCATGGCATTACAAGGTATGTATGCTAGACAAGCATGGTGTACCAAAACCAACATACAATAATGCTATGGTATGACATAATGAGCCTGAAAATCAGCCAAGGCATGGTCAATACATACTCAAACTATATGCTCCCTCAAGAGGCTAAAAATGGCCCTTTTCAAGGACAACAAGGAGAGGGGGTGCCCCTCTCCTTCTTGGGACCTCAAGGTACCATCCTCACCTCTGAAATCCCTCAAGATTTCAGTGGTGAGGAGGCCCAAACACAATGGTCCCAGAGCTCAACCAAAATGGCACAAAATGGAGCCTTTCAAGGCTTAAGAGGGGTCAAACAACCCCAAAGCTTGAAACACCCTTAAGCAACTACTTAGAGTAAGTAAAAACACAACTTTTATATGTTATACACTAAGCTCAAAAACAGATGCAAGATAGGAAAATAAGCTATGCAAAAATGGGAGAAAAGGGACAAGTTTCTTACCCTTGTAGACCCTCTTCACAAATGGTGGACCGGCAGTCTCCTTAGTCCAAACCAGCTTCAAAACATCAAAACAACCCTCTAGAACCTCAGCTCCAAGAGAATGGTGTAGTAGTGGGTGTTTGTGTGCAATACTAAGGCCTAAAACACACACAAATACACCAAGAAAGAGAGACATAGAGATAGGATATATACAAACCCTAACCCTAGAACTCAAAGCTCTGAAAAGTAATGCCTAACTGGTCTAACCCCTAAAACAAGAGAGAAGAGCCTCTCTTTTGTAGACAAAATGGTCTTGTAAAGCTTCCAAAGGAAGCTAACAAGAGGGCAATCCCTCCATACACGTGTATTGAGGGGGTGAAAGTGTATATCAGCTGCACAAAAATATCTGCAAAAGTAGATGCACAGTAATCGGCCGGCCAAAAATACAATTGACCAAAAAAAGATAGTCGGCCGGCCATCTATAGTGCCGACCGGCCAAATATTTGGCCGGTGGAGCAAAACACAGCCGGTGGCCTCAAGCCATGGCCGGTGATGTGTGGGGATGGCCCACAAGCCATTCTCTGCCCCTCCAAGGAAAAACACAAGTGTTTGGTGCAAAACCAAACACAAACAGTCGAGTCGAGGGATCCTGAGGCAAGGCGCGCATCCGAGACCTCCGGTAACTCAAGACGAACACAAACAAGGTTGAACACCGGGTGTTCAAGCGGTGTCGTCCAAGTCTTGAGGATGGTCAAAAATGGGGTGTCTACACTTGCCTTCATGAAGCTTTTGGTTATATTTCATCATGCTCAAGGTCAGTTGGGTGCTGATTTGATCATATTTGCCATGTTTGGTATAGCCTCTTTGCGTTTTGGCTTGTGAGCCCTGAGTGTGTGAGTCATTAGCTTACATTACCTAGGCTATTTTAGTGATTTGAAAACACTTATTATGCCATTTCAGTCCATGTTTTGTGGTTACATGCTTGCATTTGCTACCGTTTCAATGCCTTGAAGAGATGTGACCTTTTGCTCCACGTTAGGGCCTTGGTGTATGCCTATGTGTTTGGGGCTTTGGGCTTCCATATCAGTGGGTTTGGGGTGCATTTTGATGTATTAAAACTCTGTTTTTGGTTGTCTAGTCCATGCCATGTTTGATTCTGGTGGGTGTAGGGCAATGCTCCCTTTCGTGGCTTTGAATACCTTTTGTTTTGGGCCCATTTCTTGGCATGTTTTGATCATGTTCCATGCATGTTCTAGTCTTATTTTGGAATGCCCTAGGACTGTTTTTAGTCATTTTGGTCCTTTGGGGTTTGGTTGTCACAGCTATGGTTTGAAGCCCCTTGTTGGCCTCAAGTTTGGGGCCCCATTGCATGCCTTACGTGCATGTTTTGTTTGAGTTGGCATCACTCCTCATGAGATTTCAGAGTTTATTACAATGCCATATCCTCATATTCATCACATTTCACTCATGCTTGAAGGTTGTGCATTGTGGTCTAAGTAATGGACCAATTAGTAAGCTTGTTTGCTTTGCATTTTTGTTGCCTTCACCCATCATTTCGGCCACTGTTTTGGGATGGGCAGAGGTCTCCCAATTTTAGTTTAAGTCCACCATTGCTTGTTTTGACATGTTGCAATACTTTGGTTCCATACTTGCATTGTCTCATCTTTGCACGTTTGCATGTTGTTTAGTTAGTTATATGCCATATCCTAGCTGGCATGATAGGTTGCATTGCATTGCATTGTATCTTGCATGTTTAGCACATTGCACTTGGCATATTTGTTGCCTTAGCCTCATGTTGCATGCTTGAGACATGTTGCATACTTGAGTCACATTGCATACTTGCACTACATTTTGCTTGGTTTGGGATGTCAAACCAAGCATGAGGAATGAGGGGCGTTCGTACTCAAAGTGACGTAACGCGCCTCAATCCTCGGTCGCCGATGTCCTTGATCTCAACATGATAGGGCATGTAACACTCATGTGTTTTATTGCATTCATTCACATTGAAATGCACACTTGACTTCTTGGACCATCACGCATCGAAATGCGTGATTGGCGGTCCGAGGGTCGAGTACCAAACTCCCTTAAGCCCATAGCATGATAGGGAGAGTGGCCATGCACACATTGCTTTGAAAATTTCATACCATGCACTATCTATCCTCTATTGCTGTCAAAACAGGGCTCTGTAGGAAGAAATGGCCGGCCGACCACTCTTGGTGCCGACCGACCATCAGTGTCCAGCCGGTGGTTCACTATTTGGTCGATAAGTCTACTTCCATGGTCGGTGGATTTGAATTGTGGCCGGTGATATTCCACAACACTCAGGGAGTGATTCAGAAGGATTCTGGAAACTTTCATAAATTTTAGAGGAGCAGGGCAGTGTAAAGAGAGGCAACAGTGGCATGGTACCGGGTTTGTAGCCGAGGCGAACCGAACATGCATCATCCCATCATTCTGAGGCGGGGCTGCGGCCACTTTCCTGCTGTATTTAATTTTTTAATTAATTAGAAGCTTTGTAATATTTAATTAGCTAGAGTAGTTAATTATTTGTTTAATTTGTGTTATTCTTTTGGTCCCTCCGAGCGAGGGCGAATGTGTAATAAGTGTGGGTATGTGTGTGCTTGTCTTCCAACCCCCAGTTCTTTCTCCCTTTTACTTACCTGCTTTTGATGGTTAGTACTAGGGCATATTTAAATTAGCATACCTTATGCTATGCATGCGTGCATCCATACATTTGTCTTGCGTGCACCGGCTCGGCACATCATACTAACTGCACTGCATTTTAATTCCAAGTTGAATACGTGTTAGTTGCAGCATCATCATATGCCATCTTAGAATAACCGAGCCTATTGTAGTTGCATCTTGCATGTGTTGCATTAGCCATCTTAACATGAACTAGGATCATGCATATGATTATAAACTAGTTTCTGCTTTGGCTTGGAGTACTCGGTAAGCATTTATGTTTTAGCATCCTTGCATGAGTGTAAGTGTTGCCATGATAGCATGCTTACCATGAGGCTATGTGCTTATGTGTTATAACTGCCTGAATGCCTGTGGGTGAAGGTTGGATTGTTTGAGTTAGAACAACTTGTCGAAATCCATGTTTTGGCCTACTTGCGAGTAGCAAATTTCAAACCGATTTCCAAACAAACGAATATCCGATGCTTTGTTCCAAATTAGGCAATCTAGTCTATACTTTTGTGTTGTGCGCATCACATAGTAAGATTAGCTAATTAATCGGAATAAGAACGCATAATGTTTTCAAAAATAGATATCAAGGTTAGTAGAGGCCAATCTCCGATCGGGCGAGAGGGGGTTCTTATAGCTGACCTTCCCCAATCGTACCGAAGTTCCCGAGCCGAGGCAACTTTGGTGATGACGGACACATGGCCTTAGGCAAACGAGTCAGGGTTTCCTAAATTCCCCCATAAAAAATATTTAGGTGGCGACTCTGTATCTGGCAAAGCAGTCCATGTTTGGCACTTCTTTCTAAAAATCTGTTTTCTCAAAATGATTTGCCGGATTTGGACTCTTTGGTTCAGATTTAGAACCGCGACAATTTGAGTCCTGAACTGTAGTGAGCCCAAATGAACGAAGCGGGATTTCCCTCCCGGGACGTTCGGGGGACGTCTACAGTTTCTGGCGACTCTTCTGGGGAGTTAGAGAACTTGACTCAGACTCGTGATATCTTGTTTTTACTACACTTATGTGTTTGTTTGCGTTGCATTTGCATTGGTGCGCCTAGGACACCGTCTTTGCCATCTGCTATTCCTGAGCGGTTAACCTGAGGCTGTGTGCCATAAGGTTGATCGGTTACGGGCTCTGCCACGATGGGAACACAAAACCCTTTTTTACCAGGGCACACTTTTTGACCATTCGACCTAGTGCATATTCGGAATCCATAGTGACCATTCCAAACTAGAACAGGTTGCTTACCCGATGTTAGGTTGTTTGAAACCACTGTGTGCGTAGTGAAACCCTAGCTCCTGACAAAATAGGACAGGGAAACCCTACCCCAACATAGGGGTGTTTTGGCTCTCACTTATGTGCTATGTGCTTTAGAGTTGGCCTCTACAAGAATGCATGTATCAGCCTACAAATTTCGGAATCAGGCTTGCGGGCACCAGTTCAGTATTTTGGGAATCAGTTATCTGCAGGTATCAGATTCAGTTTTTGGGGGGGGCAGTGATTCGGGGATAAATAATCAGTGTCGGGGGAACAGTGTATTCAGCTTATCAACTGTGTGTTGTGATGTCCAACTGTGTGTCGTGTGTTTATTTAAAGCCGTTCTGCTGTCCTTTTGTCTGGTTATTTATTTCCTTATTATTGCTTTATTTATCTTTTTACTAGGGTAGTTTAGCACGATTGCTTCTGACCCAGTAGATATTCCCCAAGCACTCTGGACTAGAGGTCGCCGACTTAATCGATCTAAGGATCTGGTCGACGGACAACCAGTGTTTTATTCCTTACCCCCGGTTATCAGACGGAGGTCGAGAAGACGCAGTGTATCGGTACCGAGATTGCCAGATCAGTGGTCTTCGAAAAGTCGGGTTGAGATTTCCGAATCTACAACAGAGGCAGATACACCAGCAGTTCAGATAAATCAGGACAGTATGTCAGGGATGGAAGACATGGTGCGCCAGCTCCAAGAGAGCATGAAAGCCATGCAGGAGGACGCTGTCTGCCAAACGGAATTTGCCAAACAAGAGGCTGTGATCATGGCCCAACAGGCAGAGCTAATCACCCAATTACAACAGCAAACCGGGGCATCTGCCTTACACCAGGCTCCTCTCCCAACAAGAGTCCCAATACCAAAGGAGACGGCGAATGTTCAGAATGCCCAAGAGGATACAGACATCCCAACGGGGCCGGCTCCGCCCCCGATTCTGCCTCAACTATCCAAGGCACCCACGCCTATCAATCAATCGAACTCCCCCTTTGTGTTCGAGGTGGACCCTACAGCATTGAAGTTGAGCAAGCTTGAAAAGTTGTTCAAGAAATCCCAATGAGTCAAGACCATCCTTGATATTGAAGATGGGTATACCGACGCAGCCGTGACACTGCCGGACCTATTCAAGATGCCACACATTGACCGTTTTGACGGATCCGGGGATCCCGTGGTACATCTACGGTTGTTTCCAGATATCTTAAGGCCGATGGGCCTTACCAGATTACAGAATCTGTCTTTGTTCGGCCGGACCCTGTCGGGTGTGGCGACCATCTAGTACGCAAAATCAGAAGATGATGTCAAGAGAAACTAGGATGAGATGGCCGAGGCGTTCATTGCATAGTACTCTTATAGCACGCATATCGAGATTACGATCCGTGGTCTTGAGACGACAAGGAAGGAGCCTAAGGAAAGATTTTCGTAGTTCGTAACCATATGGAGGGCCAAGGCCTCCATGATGACCCTAAGGCCCACTGATAAAGATCAAATTCGGATGATTGTGCGCAATCTCCAACCTAAGCTGATGCAGAAAACGATCGTGTTCCCATCCCCTACCTTTTCAGATCTCCATGAGATGGGAGTACAGATTGAGGATGCCTTGAAGCAGGGCTTGATTGACAATGATAGAGAGCAACCCAGGAGAACTTTCAACCGTAACACCATTGCAGGCCCGAGTGGCGCTGCAACCACAAGAGCCTCAGAAGTGAGCTTGGTCACCACCAACCCCCCTTCGAGAACCATGGTAGCTACGCCATTCTCCGGTGCGTTCGAAAGTAACACACAAACAACCAAATACCAACCCAAAAACCAAAGAACCTTCGCCCCACTATATATGCCCCTGTCTAAAGCTCTGGGGGTTTTAATAAAAAAGGGCATTTGAAGCCCCTAGAGCCGCGGCCATTACCGGAAAAACTTCCCCCTATCCATAACCCAGCCAAATATTGCGCATTTCACTAGCAGCACGGTCATGACACAAACCAATGCTTCCGATTACGTCATGAGCTTCAAGATCTCATTAATAATGGGGTGATTGTGCCTCCAGAAAAACCCAATGTCACAACCAACCCTCTCCCCCCACACAACCAAGCTCCACCTCCCAAACGCATCAACTTTATCCAAAACGGGGTCACGTCATACGACCCCAGCATCTATATCACCCCGTCTCACCTACCCAAGCCGGAGGTGTTCCTTCCTGACTGCACTGACTTGTGCATGTTGGACATCTCCAAAACCCGACCCGAACCAATGGTGGTGACTGTCGAAGACAGAACAGGGGAGATTTTAGTGGAAAATGGTATTATTGAGTCAGAATCTGAGGAATCTGGGAGTTTTGCTGAGGAGGCATACAGTCCGAATGACTACATTCTGTCAGTAGGCCAGGTTGGGCCAAATGTGGAATTGCCGGTAGAGGCAGAGCTTTGTGTGATATAGGGGGATGGATTTGGTCAGAGGATAGATGACTTGATGGCTGTGGAGGGGGACTTTGCTAACCTCCAGTTTTTCAATGAACAAGACCTAGAGGGCGTGGCAGTCAACTGGTTTGATTTTGAAGAGTCAGCAGAGGTTACCGGCTGGCTTGATGACCTACCAGACATTGTTGAAGAATCTCAATTGCAACAGGGCCTGGCTGGGGCAAGGATATCAATTGTGGCCGGAAGGGCTGGGGATAGAAAATACTATATGCATGAGGATAGAGAATGTTGCAAGTATGTGGACGGAAAGTACTGCGAGTACAATTGTACCGGAGCCGGACAGGTGTCTGTTAGCCACCGATGGAATGTAGTGGGAGGACGATGATCTATGTCTTGCCCACACGGATGAGGATTGGGGGAGCAACCAGCCAGACAATACCTGGTACATCGGCGAAGTCGATCATATGACTAGAAGCAGGCGGTATTTCAAGCCCCCACATCTAGATCAGCCTGAGGCGTCTGGAAAAGATAAGGAGGCGGAGAAACATAAAGAGAAGCAACTCGAAGAAGAGGCTGTACTGAAGCAGCTGAAAAAAATACAGGCAGACATCTCCATCTGGGGACTACTTATGGCATCGTGAGTGCACAGATAGGCTGTCTTATCGGCAATGGATAAGGCCAAGCTCACAATAGAAACCACGCCGGAACAGTTGGTGGGATTGGTCTTTCCGGGAGGAGCTTCATCGATGTTGACCTTTTCCGACAAAGAATTGCCACCTGAGGGTGTGAATCACAACAAGCCACTTTACATCTCTGTGGAGTGTAAGAGCAAATGGATACCGGTGATTCTTGTTGATACCGGGTCCGCCAATGATGTGCGCCCGGCAAGGACAGCCTATGCAATCGGGTTAAAACCCGCAAACTTTGCGCCAACCACCCAGGTAATAAGGGCGTATGATAACACAAGTAGAGAGGTGAAGGGGACCGTGGAAATTCAAACTAAGGTTGGTCCGGGACAACATGAGATAGACTTTCACGTCTTGGAAGTTCCTGCAACCTTCAATCTACTCTTGGGGCGGCCGTAGTTGCATCAGGTAAAGGCAGTTTCGTCCACCTTGCACCAGATGTTGAAGTACCCCCATGGGAACGGAGTAGCCATCGTTTTTGAAAATTCGTCGATCCATCCACTGCCAGAAGTATCCACGCCAGTCTTGGAAATTGAGCACGGTATGGAGGATGTGTTCATGTTAGGATTTACCCTGGCTGAGGCCCGGGTCGTGCAGAACATCTTAGCTGTTGATAAAGGGGTTTATGTTAGCGCACAATCAGTATACCTCATGAACAAGCTTCAACACATCCCTGGGATGGGATTGGGAAAGAAAGAGTGGCCGGAAGGGCGTTGTAGCATTGGCCGAAGTGTCACACAACCTGCATACCTTTGGTTTGGGTTATCTGCCCACCAAAGAGGATTGGATGAGGAAAGGTAAGGAAATGGCTGTAAGAGCCATAGCGAAGCAGGCATGGAAGACTTTTGATTTAATGCACCGGCCCATTTAGGGTACCCTAAATGGACGTTTCGTCCGGGAGGGGGAGGATTTTCTGTTCTGCGCCTTCCCAGAGCCATGGTTGAATGCGGAGAGAAAGCGCGTGCCAGGTTTCGAGATTTTCTTCGACCTGTAGTTATCTGGGGATGATGTTGCCGAGGAGCAGACAGACCCATTGGCTGAGGTTGAACAGAGCAAGAAAGTGGAGTCTAAGGACCCTGAAATTGAAATAGGGGTAGCGCTGGCTTGTCTACTTTCAGATCCTCCGATCGAACAAAAGTGCTTGGGGGATAACTTCTTGGTGTCCATGATCAGGAATGAAACGGCTGCGGACCTTCCGTCAACTATTATGGATGCACCCATCGCATCCTCCCTCATTTGGCAGTACGAGGAGGGATTTTTGTCAAGTTGCACCGAGTCAGATAGTGAGCCGGAATCTTATTCCACCGAGTCTTGTGAGTCAGAATCAGGTTCCAACTCGACTGAGTCTGAGTCCGGTATTCCTGGGAGTGATGACCCGGATGCCACAGTCTTGTCTAGGTCATCTTTTTCTTTCTCTTTTGAGTCTGTTGTTACAGAAGAATCGGACGGTTTGGATGTGCTCAATGAGAATGATGTGGATGTGGTTTCTGAGTACTTTTCTGTGCCCTTGATTTATTGCTTAAATCAGGACTTTCAAAATTTTGATAAAAACGAGGAAGAAATTCCTCCAGTTTTGCAACACTTAATTGAACAAGAGCAGGAGAGATTTCTTAAACCCTTAATGGATGAAATCACTACTGTGAATATTGGTACTGAGAAGGACCCACGGCTGGTCCAGATCGGGTCCCCGTTGTCTTCGGAGGAACGCGAGCGCTTAGTCGCTTTATTAAAAGATTTCAAAGATGTTTTCGCGTGGTCCTACGAAGATATGCCTGGAATCGATCCTGAGATTGTACAGCACCGGATCCCTCTTGACCCCGAGGCCCGACCCGTTAAACAGAAACTCAGAATGATCAGCCCGGACTGGGCTTTCAAGATTAAGGAAGACGTCACCAAGCAAATTGAGGCAAGTTTCCTGCTGGTATCCAAATACCCAACTTGGTTGGCCAACATAGTTCCAGTGTCGAAGAAGGATGGCAGGATCCGGGTATGCGTGGATTTCAGGGATTTGAACAAAGCTAGTCCAAAGGACGACTTTCCCTTGCCACATATTGACGAGTTGGTGGACTTCACAGCGGGGCATGCTTTGCTTTCGTTCATGGATGGCTTCTCAGGCTACAATCGGATAGTGATGGCACCCAAGGACCGGGAGAAGACTGTTTTCACCACCCCGTGGGGGACATATTGCTACAGAGTGATACCATTTGGATTGAAGAACGCTAGAGCTACATATCAATGGGCCGCGACCACGATATTACACGACATGATCCACAAAGAGGTAGAGGTGTACGTGGATGACATGATTGTCAAGTCCAAAGAAAGAGAGGGCCACTACACTGCCTTTCAAAAGTTTTTCCAATGGATCAGAGAGTTTCGGTTGCGGCTGAATCCTCAGAAGTGCACGTTTGGTGTTACAGCAGGGAAAATGCTGGGGTTTCTGATTACACTGAGAGGCATCGAAGTCGACCATTCCAAAATCAAGGCCATCTTAGAAATGCCACCACCTAAGACTGAAAAGGAGGTGTGAGGCTTTCTGGGTAAAGTGCAATTCATAAGACGACTTATCTCAAAATTAAACCACTTTTTGGTCTCCTAAAGAAAGGAACGAAGTTCCAGTGGGACGGCCGATGCCAAGCTGCTTTTGAACAGATCAAGGAATACTTACAAAACCAACTCTGTGTTGTCACCGCCTGAGCTGGGGAAACCGTTGATTTTGCATCTGTCAGTAACTGAGACTACAATGGATTGCATGCTCACACAAGAGTCTGAGGACAAGGTGGAGAGAGCCATCTATTACCTGAGCGAGAAGATGCTAGAGTATGAGACCCTCTACACACCGTTGGAAAAAGCTTGCTTGGCCTTGGTATGGGCTACCAGGAAGTTGCGTCAGTACTTGTTAGCTCACTCTGTAATGTTGGTTTCACGACTAGATCCCATCAAATATCTTTTCGAGAAACCAGCACTTACGGGTAGGCTGGCTCGTTGGTTGCTGTTGCTTTTCGAATTCGATCTGAAATATGTGACGCGCAAGTCAGTTAAATGAAGAGCAGTAGCAGAATTTTTAGTCAATCATCCGGTGGAAGGGGGTGAAGCAGCTGAGTACTTATTCCCAGATGAGGCCATTTTGCATATCGACGATGAAACTTTGATGATGTACTTTGACGGAGCATCAAACCAGTACGGGTATGGGATAGGAGTGTTGCTGATAGCACCCGACAATTCCCGTATCCCTCTAGCATTCAAACTACGATTCAAAGTCTCAAACAACGAAGCAGAATATGAAGCGTGCATTGCCGGTCCAGAAGCAGCCCTGGAACTAGGGGCAAAACGGTTGGACGTCATCGGGGACTCGAACCTTGTTGTGTCTCAAGCAAAAGGAGACTGGAAAGTCAAAGAAGAAAAGATGATGATGTATCACTGGACCTTGGACTTGTTAATTCCTCGGTTTGAGAAGCTAAACTTCACTCATCTACCAAGAGAAAACAACAGGTTCGCAGATTCACTAGCAACTCTATCTTCCACGATAGACATCCCGTTTGGAGTCCAGATGCGTCTAGTCATTATCGACCAGAAATTCGTGCCGGCTTACGAGTCGATTGCTGCTATAGATGAGGTCCAAGATGAGAACCCCTGGTATTACGATATTTGGAATTTCTTAGAGAAGGAAGCATATCCACTAGGGTTAAATGCCAAAGATAAAAGGGCAATCAGAAGAATGGTTGTTCAGTTCATCATCTGCGGAGGTAAATTGTATAAGAGAGGTCATCTGGGAATGCATAAGCTATGTGTTGAAGTTGAAGAGTCAAAGGGCCTAATGGAGGCCATCCATGGGGGAGAATGCGGAGCGCATATGAACGGGGTAATGTTGGCCCGAAAGATCCTCAGACAGGGTTACTACTGGTCCACCATGGAGGAGGATTGTATCGGCTCTGTTCGACGATGCCACAAATGTCAGATCCATGCAAACCACATGAACATCCTGCCGTCGAAGCTGTACAACATGACTTCGCCATGGCCATTTTCAGTTTGGGAAATTGATATGATCAGAGCTGTTACTCCGAAGGGGTCAAATGGGCATGAGTTCATCCTAGTCGCGATAGATTATTTCACGAAGTGGGTTGAGGCCCAATCTTATGCGGTGTAGAAGGCGTCGCACGTTGCAAATTTTATCAAAAGCAACATCATCTGTTGTTATGGGGTCCCAAACGAGGTCATTTCAGATAACGGTTCCCACTTCAAGAAGGAAGTGATTGACTTGTTGGAAAAATACAATATGGCTTTTCATAAGTCATCCACATACCGGCCGCAGACCAATGGAGCAGTTGTGGCCGCCAACAAGAATATCAAACACATACTGCAGAAGATGGTGGAAACCTACCGGGATTGGCCAGAAAAGTTGTCGTTTGCTCTGTGGGGCTACCAGACTTCAATTAGAACTTCTACAGGGACAACTCCATATTCGTTGGTTTATAGGATGGAGGCCGTTCTACCTATTGAAACTGAGGTTCCGTCTTTGCGAGTATTGGCTGAGTGTCAGATAGCCGAAGCAGATTGGCAGCAGAGCAAATTTGAAAAACTCATGCTCTTTGATAAGAGAAGACTGAAAGCACTGTACCATGCCGCGACAAGGCTATCAGCGCAGAATTGCCCGGGCTTTCAACAAGAAAGTTAAGTCCAGGAATTTGAAAGAAGGAGATTTGGTGCTCAAGGACAACCGAGCTCCCATCCACGACCCATGGGGCAATTTCAGACCCAATTGGACTGGTCCCTACATCATCAAATCTATATGGTCAGGTGGAGCTGTGGTTCTGATGGACCTAGATGGCCTAGAGTTTTCACAGTTGATCAATACGGACAAGTTGAAGACATATTAACCCTAAGAGGCTCGCTAGGCCAAAAACCCAAAAGGGCGACCTAGGCAAAAGTTAGAGCACAAAAAATTTGAAATTATAAAAAATTGAGCCCGCAAAGTTGAAAACCCGCAAAGGGTGGCCTTGGCAAAAGTTAGAGTGCAAAAGGAGAGTGAAAATACACGAGTGAACCTGAGCTTGAACTACGTAAGGCTTGATTCCCATCTTTGGGATACGTAGGCAACTTAATCCTGGAGTTCAGCCATAAACTTTTCCCCGATCAACTTTGTCCATTTAATCACCTCGGTCATCTTTGTCTATTCAGCATTCAATAGCTTCGGTAGTGATCTCTGGGACAGTTCTATTTAGACTAGGGGCAACTTTCCAATTGCTGGAATCCGGGGTTGTGCATCTCAGTGACAAATCTCAGGCGTGTCCAGTTCTGATCCATATCAAAAATGGTTTTGAAAAGTTTTAATAAAAGTTGACTTTGTTCAAATTAATCTTTTTACAACTTAGACCATTTTTGGACCAAAGCGGAGAATTTTCAGTACCCACAACCTTCAATTTCATTGATTTCAATACAGAGTTTTCCTGCTCTTGCATACAAATTGATGTTGCTTTTTTATTACATTCATAAAAAAAAACTTGAAAGTACTAATAAAGCAATAAATCTGAGGCATAGACAAGACAGGTGTTCTTGCGCCCCCTTCCCGAGCTAGTCGAAGCCTCTGATGCCAAGCTGGGCCAAATCTGTGCCTCTTCATTGAGCCAATCTATGCACTCATCAGACAAAGTGCAACTAAAACTGGAAACGAGGACCAAGAGCTCTCTAGTCCTCCACGTTGTGGCATACCGGGCAAGCTGTGCGCCTCAGGCTGGGAATGCAGCAGGGTACTCTATCCCCTCTCTCGGGCAAATCTGATCATGGCCAAACTGGCATTGGAACCGGAACGGGAAATAGAATACACCGTGAGTCAAGCCAATCAACTGAATGCCGGTCTACCGGGACATGCTGTAACTCATTGCTGGTAGGTTGAGCCAAGGGCACCACCAAGCAATGCGGTCTGTAGACAAGCTGCACATCCAATCGAACCACCATCCCTCATCAAGGGCATCGACTAGGCGTTGCCGGAAGAAGTAGCCGCAAGCTGAGTATGCTGGACAAGAGTCCACAACCTGTAACTTATCTATCAACCACACCTGGGAAGGGATGAAAAATGAGAAAATAAAGAATAGAGAGATGTACAACGAGAGAAAAGTGATAAAAGGGTTTTTGTGAGAAAAACCAAGCCTAAGGGCCGAGTGATGCGAGCAATACATATGTGAGAAAAGGGTGGGAAACATTACCTGCAATAGTAGTGGACTCCCCACAAACCGGGTCGTCTCTCTACGATGAAAAGCATCCAAGCCCATCAATGTCTCGGCCAATGACATGGCAATGCAGCTTTTGCCTTCTCTTAAGCCTTGAACAACCTCGATCAACCGGACACTAGATCCTCCGGATCTTGAGGCAAGCAAGAAATGAGATAGCATGCACAAACAAAGGGCATGTCGCCGAAAGCCTTGCCAATGATGGTCACCGCGGTCACCGGCATCAGAAAACTGGCAAATCAAACTCGGAACATCCAGCATTCCGTCACAAATCAAAAATCGAGCATCGTGCATTGTGAGCCCACACATTTGTCCTAAGGCTTGGGCGTGGCCAAAGCGAAGCTGAGGCAAGACTTCTTTATTGCGCTCAGATTCCATCAAAGCTTGGAAATCTTCAAAGGTAGGACACACATCTTGTCCGCAAAGCTAAAGACATGTGTTACCAGATTCCAAAACCTTGTCGCGGCATGGAGAAACGGAAAATGCAGCGGAGTACGACTCAGAGTGAATAGTGCATTTATATCGAAGCCCCGAAAATTCATCTTTTCCGAGCCGTCCAAGTTGACAATCCAAGCTGTGAGATTCTGGGCAAGAAACTCTTCCATTTGAAGCAAATCAGTGTTGGATTGAGAAAAACTACGAAGCTGAGGCTTTTTGTAGGGGATAAGATGTGAGTTGAGGACAAGTGTTAGCATTCTAGTAGTTCGTGCCATTCATAGCCGGTCGGCCAAAAGTAGTGCCGACCGAGCACAATTTTTGGACGATTTGTCAAAGCTATTGGCCGATGGCCATTTCTTGAGGCCGATGGCTTTCCCCTGTGGCCGGTGTTCTTCTTCTTGTTCCCTGAGCTATTTGTGTGTTGAACATGCTGGGAATTGGGACTGGCACCACTTCCAATGCCCTCCGAGGTTTGATTTTTACGGAGTGGCGCCCATTTGCTTGTCGAGTTGTATGTCATATTTCTTTAAGTTTTTGCTTTGCTTATCGAGTTGTACTTGCACTTGCTTAGCTTATCGAGTTTTTGTTTTGCTTATGGAGTTGTACTCGTGCTTGGTTAGCTTATCGAGCTTCTTTGTTTTGCCTATCGAGTTGTTAGTCGGTTCACTACCTGATTATTACAAGGCAAACGCTTGATTTTCAAACAAAGTTCAATTTCATTCACACTGTTATGTGATACCATGCGATGCGATGCGTAGAAAGTACAAATGTAACACCTTTTTGAACGAAATAGTTGTTCCATTTCCATCATGTCTTTTGCAAAAATATACAGTTTTGAAAACTTGCCTGAAGCAGTGCATTGTGCTTAAACTACCAAGAAAAGGAAAGTAAAGCAAAAGGAAAGCAGGGCAGCAGAGTATCGGCATTGATACCGGTAACCTCCCCTTGCGGACGATGCACATCCCGCGCCCTGGTTCGGGTCAATTATGTGGTTTCGCACCTTTATTACTCAAGATAGTGTAAGGCAGTGCACTTTTTGGAACATTAGTAGACCTTCGAGTTGACCTCAAGCCGTGTTTTCTATGAGCGATACTTGGTGCGTGCGAGCATCATCCTTTCCCGTATCATTTTTCTATCTTGCAAATTCCACAAATCTCTTCAATTATGTTAAATTGCATTGCTTTGTTCTGACTATAATTGTCGCGCACGTTACGCATCCTTTCATACACATTGCATGCGTTGTCGCGTTATGCTTTACTTACATGTGTTCAAGTTTCCTTTTATACAAATTGCATGTGTTGTCGCGTTATGCTTTACTTACATGTGTTCAGTTCCCTTTTATACACATTGCATGTGTTGTCGCGTTATGCATTACTTACATGTGTTCAGTTCCCTTTTATACACTTTGCATGCGTTGTCGCGTTATGTTTTACTTACATGTGTTCAAGTTCCCTTTTATACACATTGCATGCATTGTCGCGTTATGCTTTACTTACATGTGCTCAAATTTCCTTTTATACACATTGCATGCGTTGTTGCGTTATGCTTTACTTACATGTGTTCAAGTTCCTTTTATACACATTGCATGCGTTGTCGCGTTATGCTTTACTTACATGTGTTCAAGTTCCTTTTATACACATTGCATGCGTTGTTCCATTTTGCTTTACTTACGTGTGTTCAAGTTCCATCTTCACGCATTGTGCACGTTGTCACGTGTTCTTTACTTACATGTGTTTGCGCCTTCATAGCATTGTTATGCTTGCCCCGAGTCGCATTGTTATGCTTCCCACTCGGTTTGCATTGTCATGCACTTTCAATTGCACTGTTATGCATACTGCTAACAATATTGTATCTGTTAAGTTTTCTTTCTCTTACAGGCACGATATTGTATGTACGATTCATTTGAAGCTGGAACGACCAGACGAACCGTACAGGTGTTGTATTCTCCGCGTGAAACGTAGCGAGAATTACATAATTCTCTTACATCCCTTCTGTATTATAATGTAGTTGGATTTATGTCAGATTGCTTAAACTGTTGCATTTATTGTATGTATATGCTTCGTTACAACTTTCTTTGCATGATCATAAGTTATGCTCGGCTTTGTGCATTGTCTTGCATTTTTCCCTTGCCTCCGGCCGCATATCTTTATCTGTAGCTTGTATGCTTTGTCTAAGTCTTTGCCCTTGTCAAAAATGGGTGGTCCCTGGGCTTTGAAATTCACTCCCGTCATTGTTATGACTTTCGAGTTCCGTCAAAGAGGGGCAACTGTAGACACCCCATTTTTGACCGTCCTCAAGAATTGGAGGTCACCGTTTGAACGCTCGGTGATCATCCATGCTCGTGTTCATTTTGAGTTCCCGAAGGCCTCGGCCGCGCGCCTTGTCTTAGGATCTCTTAACTTTCCTGTTCTGTGCTTGGTTTTGCACCAAGGACTTGTGTTTTGTGCTTCTAAGGGTGGGAAGAGGCTTGTTAGCCATCCCTAAAACCCACCGGCCGTGGCATGATGCCACCGGCCTTGTTTTTTTTCTACCGACCAAATGTTTGGTCGGTCGGTATTTCCTTAGGTGTATCGGCCTTTTTGTGTGGTCGCCCGATCATTCATTTGGCCGATTGACTCCTTTCCTGGCCGATACCTCCTTTTCGCCTTTTTTAGGCATGGTGCTTGCTAGCTATGCCAGCTGGAGTGCACGGATTGCACCCTTTGCTCAAGCTTCTTGAGGAAGCTTGGTCCTTTGTCTTAGCTTCCTCAAGAAGCTTGGACCATTGAGTTAGCTTCCTTGACAAGCTTGACCCCCCTTGACCCTTTTGTATTAGCTTCTCTGAGAAGCTTAGCCCTTTGTCTTCCTCTATAAAAGGAAGCCTTCTTTCTCCTTTGAAGAGGTTCAGCAAATCAGAGTTATATAGCATATATACACCACTCTCTCTCTATATCTCCCTCTCTCTCTCTTCATTAGTGTGTGTTAGAGGGCCTAAAAGGGTGTTTTGTTCTTAGTTTTGCACTAAAACACCTAATATTACACCATACTTCGGTTTTGGAGGTGTTGAGAGTTTGTTCTTAGAGTTTTGGGTTGGTTTTGATCAGAAAAAGGCGGCTGGACTTGCTGTTGTTGAAGTGTCCTTCAAGGGTAAACACTATTGCTTTATATTCCCCAATCTTGCACTAGCTTTTAACCTACTTTGCATGCTGTTTTGAGCTTAGTGTATAACTTGATAAAAACTCTGTTTTTTCATGCTTAAGATGTTTCATTAAGGTCTCTTTTGTGTTTGGGGTCGACCTCCTCCTCTTAGACGTTGTTTGGCCCGTTTTGTGCCTTCTTTGGTTGAGCTTTGAATACTTTTGTGCATTGGCCTTCTCACCACTGAAATCCAGAGGAATTACAGTGGTGAAGAAGAGGTTTTGAAGTCTTTCATAGGGGAGGGACACCTCTCTCCCTTTGTGTCTTATTTGTTCATGGTTTGGCTCATAAGGGTAGCATGCATGCTTAGTTTTGTTTGGTCTTGTTTCAGAGGTTATTTGCAGTTTATTTAGCATGTTTTAGGTCTTTCCTATGTTGGTTTGTTGACCCCTTGCATGCATAATATATTTTCCTTGTATTCCTTCATTTTGCCTAGAAATGCATCTTGCCTTTAGACCTCCATGCTTGCATGTTCTAGCTTGACTTCATAAAGCTTTTGGTCATATTTCATCATGCTTAAGGTCTGTTGGGTGCTGATTTGATCATGTTTGCCATGTTTTGTATAGCCTCTTTGCATTTTGGCTTGTGAGCATTGAGTGTGTGAGTCATTAGCTTGCATTACCTAGGCCATTTCAGTGATTTGGAATCACTTATTACGCCATTTCAATCCACGTTTTGTGCTTACATGCTTGCATTTGCTACCCTTTCAGTGCCTTGAAGAGAAGTGGCCTTTTGCTCCATGTTAGGGCCTTGGTGTATGCCTATGTGTTTGAGGCTTTGGGCTGCCATATCAGTGGGTTTTGGGGTGCATTTTGATGTATTAAAACTCTATTTTTGGTTGTCTAGTCCATGCCATGTTTGGTTGGGGTGGGTGTAGGGCAGTACTCCCTTTCGTGGTTTTGAATGCCTTTTGTTTTGGGCCCATTTCTTTGCATGTTTTGATCATGTTCCATGCATGTTCTAGTCTTATTTTGGAATGCCCTAGGACTATTTTTAGTCATTTTGGTCCTTTGGGGTTTGGTTGTCATAGCTATGGTTTGAATCCCCCTTGTTGGCCTCAAGTTTGGGGCCCATTGCATGCCTTACTTGCATGTTTTGTTTGAGTTGGCATCACTCCTCATGAGATTTCAGAGTTTATTATAATGCCATTTCCTCATATTCATCGCATTTCACTCATGCTTGAAGGTTGTGCATCGTG
>NW_021027160.1:275983-360340 GCF_004153795.1 Camellia sinensis | reverse complement strand
AATTCCTTTTATACACATCTGCATGCGTTGTTGCGTTATGCTTTACTTACGTTTCCTTTTATACACATTGCATGCGTTGTCGCGTTATGCTTTACTTACATGTGTTCAAGTTCCTTTTATACACATTGCATGCGTTGTTGCGTTATGCTTTACTTACGTGTGTTCAAGTTCCATCTTCACGCATTGTGCACGTTGTCACGTGTTCTTTACTTACATGTGTTTGCGCCTTCATAGCATTGTTATGCTTGCCCCGAGTCGCATTGTTATGCTTCCCACTCGGTTTGCATTGTCACGCACTTTCAATTGCACTGTTATGCATACTGCTAACAATATTGTATCTGTTAAGTTTTCTTTCTCTTACAGGCACGATATTGTATGTACAGTTCATTTGAAGCTGGAACGACCAGACGAACCGTACAAGTGTTGTATTCTCCGCATGAAACGTAGCGAGAATTACATAATTCTCTTACATCCCTTCTGTATTATAATGTAGTTGGATTTATGTCAGATTGCTTAAACTGTTGCATTTATTGTATGTATATGCTTTGTTACAACTTTCTTTGCATGATCATAAGTTATGCTCGGCTTTGTGCATTGTCTTGCATTTTGTATGTACGATTCACTTGTGTTTTGTGCTTCTGAGGGTGGGAAGAGGCTTGTTAGCCATCCCTGAAACCCACCGGCCGTGGCATGATGCCACCGGCCTTGTTTTTTTTCTACCGACCAAATGTTTGGTCGGTCGGTATTCCCTTAGGTGTATCGGCCTTTTTGTGTGGTCGGCCGATCATTCATTTGGCCGATTGACTCCTTTCCTGGTCGATACCTCTTTTTTGCCTTTTTTAGGCATGGTGCTTGCTAGCTATGCCAGCTGGAGTGCACGGACTTGTCCTCCATACATGTGTATGGAGGATTTGCCCCTTTTGCACCCTTTGCTCAAGCTTCTTGAGGAAGCTTGGTCCTTTGTCTTAGCTTCCTCAAGAAGCTTAGACCATTGAGTTAGCTTCCTTGACAAGCTTGACCCCCCTTGACCCTTTTGTATTAGCTTCTCTTTGAAGCTTAGCCCTTTGTCTTCCTCTATAAAAGGAAGCCTTCCTTCTCCTTTGAAGAGGTTCAGCAAATCAGAGTTATATATCATATATACACCACTCTCTCTCTATATCTCCCTCTCTCTCTTCATTAGTGTGTGTTAGAGGGCCTAAAAGGGTGTTTTGTTTTTAGTTTTGCACTAAAACGCCTAATATTACACCATACTTCGGTTTTGGAGGTGTTGAGAGTTTGTTCTTAGAGTTTTGGGTTGGTTTTGATCAGAAAAAGGCGGCTGGACTTGCTGTTGTTGAAGTGTTCTTTAAGGGTAAACACTATTGTTTTATATTCCCCAATCTTGCACTAGCTTTTAACCTACTTTGCATGCTGTTTTGAGCTTAGTGTATAACTGATAAAAACTCTGATTTTTCATGCTTAAGATGTTTCATTAAGGTCTCTTTTGTGTTTGGGGTCGACCTCCTCCTCTTAGACGTTGTTTGGCCCCTTTTGTGCCTTCTTTGGTTGAGCTTTGAATACTTTTGTGCATTGGCCTTCTGACCACTGAAATCCAGAGGAATTACAGTGGTGAAGAAGAGGTTTTGAAGTCTTTCATAGGGGAGGGACACCTCTCTCCCTTTGTGTCTCATTTGTTCATGGTTTGGCTCATAAGGGTAGCATGCATGCTTAGTTTTGTTTGGTCTTGTTTCAGAGGTTATTTGGAGTTTATTTAGCATGTTTTACCTCTTTCCTATGTTGGTCTGTTGACCCCTTGCATGCATAATATATTTGCCTTGTATTCCTTCATTTTGCCTAGAAATGCATCTTGCCTTTAGACCTCCATGCTTGCATGTTCTAGCTTGACTTCATAAAGCTTTTGGTCATATTTCATCATGCTTAAGGTCTGTTGGGTGCTGATTTGATCATGTTTGCCATGTTTGGTATAGCCTCTTTGCATTTTGGCTTGTGAGCATTGAGTGTGTGAGTCATTAGCTTGCATTACCTAGGCTATTTCAGCGATTTGGAATCACTTATTATGCCATTTCAGTCCATGTTTTGTGCTTACATGCTTGCATTTGCTACCCTTTCAGTGCCTTGAAGAGATGTGGCCTTTTGCTCCATGTTAGGGCCTTGGTGTATGTCTATGTGTTTGAGGCTTTGGGCTGCCGTATCAGTGGGTTTTGGGGTGCATTTTGATGTATTAAAACTCAATTTTTGGTTGTCTAGTCCATGCCATGTTTGGTTGTGGTGGGTGTAGGGCAGTGCTCCCTTTCGTGGTTTTGAATGCCTTTTGTTTTGGGCCCATTTCTTCGCATGTTTTGATCATGTTCCATGCATGTTCTAGTCTTATTTTGGAATGCCCTAGGACTATTTTTAGTCATTTTGGTCCTTTGGGGTTTGGTTGTCATAGCTATGGTTTGAACCCCCTTGTTGGCCTCAAGTTTGGGGCTCCATTGCATGCCTTGCATGTTTTTTTTTTTGAGTTGGCATCACTCCTCATGAGATTTCAGAGTTCATTATAATGCCATATCCTCATATTCATCGCATTTCACTCTTGCTTAAAGGTTGTGCATTGTGGTCTAAGTAATGGACCAATTAGTAAGCTTGTTTACTTTGCATTTTTGTTGCCTTCACCCATTGTTTCAGCCACTGTTTTGGGATTGGCTGAGGTCTCCCAATTTCGGTTTAAGTCCACCATTGCATGTTTTGACATGTTGCATTACTTTGGTTCCATACTTGCATTGTCTCATCTTTGC
This sequence comes from Camellia sinensis, assembly GCF_004153795.1. NCBI lineage: Eukaryota > Viridiplantae > Streptophyta > Magnoliopsida > Ericales > Theaceae > Camellia > Camellia sinensis. Next base: position 357,563 of record NW_021027160.1, on the reverse strand, counting down.
ACGTTTGCATGTTGTTTAGCTAGTTGTATTCCATATCCTAGCTGGCATGATAGGTTGCATTGCATTGTATCTTGCATGTTTGGCACATTGCACTTGGCATATTTGTTGCCTTAGCCTCATGTTACATGCTTGAGACATGTTGCATACTTGAGTCACATTGCATACTTGCATTACATTTTGCTTGGTTGGGGTGTCAAACAAAGCATGAGGAATGAGGGGCGTTCGTACTCAAAGTGACGTAACGCGCCTCAATCCTCGGTCACCGATGTCATTGATCTCAACATGATAGGGCGTGTAGCACTCATGTGTTTTATTACATTCATTCACATTGAAATACACACTTGACTTCTTGGACCATCACGCATCGAAATGCGCGATTGGTGGTCCAAGGGTGGAGTACCAAACTCCCTTGAGCCCATAACATGATAGGGAGAGTGGCCATGCACACATTGCTTTGAAAATTCCATAACATGCACTGTCTATCCTCTATTGCTGTCAAAACAGGGCTCTGCAGGAAGAAATGGCTGGCTGACCACTCTTAGTGCTTACCGACCATCAGTGTCCAGCCGGTGGTTCAATATTTGGTCGATAAGTCTATTCCCATGGCCGGTGGATTTGAATTGTGACCGGTGATATTCCACAACACTCAGGGAGTGATTCAGAAGGATTCTGGAAACTTTCATAAATTTCAGAGGAGCAGGGCAGTGTAAACAGAGGCAACAGTGGGATGGTACCGGGTTTCCAGCCGAGGCGAACCGAGCATGCATCATTCCGAGGCGGGGCTGCGGCCACTTTCCTGCTGTATTTAATTAACGAGGGAGGGCGAATGTGTAATAAGTGTAGGTGTGTGTGTTCATGTCTTCCAACCCCCACTTTTTTCTCCCTTTTCCTTACCTGCTTTTGATGGTTAGTACTAGGGCATATTTAAATTAGCATACCTTATGCTATGCATGCGTGCATCCATACATTTGTCTTGCATGCACCGGGCTCGGCGCATCATGCAAACTGCATTGTATTTCAATTCCAAATTGAATACGTGTTAGTTGTGGCATCATCATATGCCATCTTAGAATAACCGAGCCTATTGTAATTGCATCTTGCATGTGTTGCATTAGCCATCTTAACATGAACTACGATCATGCATATGATTATTAACTCGCTTCTGTTTTGGCTTGGAGTACTCGGTAAGAATTTATGTTTTAGCATCCTTGCATGAGTGTAAGTGTTGCCATGATAGCGTGCTTACCATGAGGCTATGTGCTTATATGTTATAACTGCCTGAATGTCTGTGGGTGAAGGTTGGATTGTTTGAGTTGGAACAACTCGTCAAAATCCATGTTTTAGCCTACTTACGAGTAACAAATTTCAAGCCGATTTCCAAACAAACGGATATGCGATGCTTTGTTCCAAATTAGGCGATCTAGTCTATACTTTTGTGTTGTGCGCATCACATAGTAAGATTCGCTAATTAATCAGAATAAGAATGCATAATGTTTTCAAAAATAGATATCAAGGTTAGTAGAGGCCGATCCTTGATCGGGCGAGAGGGGGTGCTCATTGCCAACCTTCCCCAATCGTACCCAAGTTCCCGAGCCGAGGCAACTTTGGTGATGACGGACACGTGGCCTTAGGCAAACGAGTCAGGGTTTCCTAAATTCCCCCATAAAAAATATTTAGGTAGCGACTCTGTATCTGGCAAAGCAGTCCATGTTTGACACTTCTTTCTAAAAATCTATTTTCTCAAAACGATTTGCCGGATTTGGACTCTTTGGTTTAGACTTAGAATCATGACAATTTGAGTCCTAAACTGTAGTGAGCCCAAATGAACGAATCGGGATTTCCCCCCCGGGGCGTTCGGGGGACGTATCCCAAACATGGGAATCAAGCATTACATAGTTCCGGTTTGGGTTCACTCGTGTATTAACCCTCACCTTCTATGCTCTAACTTTTGCCAAGATCGCCCTTTCGGGTTTTCAACCTTGCAAGCTTTGTTTTTCTTCTCTTTTCAATTCTTTTCCTTTTCTTTTCTTTTTTTTCTTTTTTTTGCATTTTTCTTTTTTTTATCTTTTCTTTTTCATTCTTTGCATTTTATTTTATTTCTTTTCTTTTTTTTTTGTTCTTTTTCTTCTTTTTCTTGCTCTAACTTTTGCCTGGGTCGCCTTTCCAGGTTTTCGGCCCAGCGAGCCTCTCAAGGGTAAAAGTGTAGCTTTGTCCATGCCAAATGGTTTTAGGATTTTTAAGCCATCTGAATGGTTGTTGTTCGCTAATGTTGTAAAAGTCCATCCAAATGTTCTGGATAAGAACTCGGTTGTTCTTCAGCAATGCTTTCTTTTTTCCTCCTTTCTGCGATTTAGTATTCTTGCCGATCTTCGTCGTGGACTCTTCGAGTGCATTCTCTAACGTCTTTTGCCCCTAGTTCCAGTGGTGCTTTTGATCTGGCCATACATGCCTTACATTGCAATTGGTCGTTTGAACATTCTGAATGCACGTTCAAGGTTTGAAAGCAAAGGGGTTGAATCTTGAGGCTGAGAGCGATCCTAGGCTGCACAATCTCAAGAGCGATTCCACACAGGTCTTCACAAGACTGCGCAAAACATTTTTTGAAAATTTTTAAGAAAGTGCCTAATCGCTGGCGCTGAAGACAGTGCAGAACAATTCTAGATCAAGCCAGGGTCCTTCTCAGTACTCACGTTAACAACACATGATTTCGTTCATTAAGGGCTTAGCATGCATTTCTTTCCCTCAATTGATCAAAGTTTTGAAAATCTCGAGGAATTCCTTCCTCTTCGTTTTCATCACCACAGTGTTTAAAAAAAGTTTTGAAAAACTTAGGTCAATGCAATGAGTTTGAGGTGCAGAAGAGCAGGTGAGATGCACGACTGTCCTATTCAAATCCTCTAGCACAACTAGCTCAAAGTAGCAATAAGCACGGAAACATGATAGCCGCAATTGTTTCATTCAGATTTCCTGGTTGCAACTAGCTCCACAGCAGAGACAGACTCAAAAGAAAGCAAAAGGATAATTACCAAACAAAATAATGATATCCGAGGCAACAACCCTAGAATCACCTGATTTCTATACAATGGGACGGACTCGATACAACAAGACAGATCCTTAAGCAAAAAGACTGACTCAAGACAAAGAGACAGACTCAAAACAAAAACAGAGAACTGACTCGACAGCTAGGCTAGAAATTACAAAAACTTTATTCACAAATGCTCAACATAGTGCGTGCCAAACGCCACATCTGAAATACACTGAGCGCCGCCCGTAGGTGGTCCAACCTCTGATCACATACTCGCGCTATCCTCGAAATCCAACAACCCGGCGGTGACAGACTTTGCCGAGCTTGATGGGAGGATGACCTCATTGTCAATCAAATGTTGCACATCGTGGCAAACACAAAAACAGTTGTCGGTGCCATGACTAGTTTGCTGGTGATACGCGCAGTATTGAGTAGCATCATGGCCCGCTGGAAGATGACTGGGTAGAGGCCGAGGCTCAAGAGGTTTGAGATGACCCTTTTCCGCCTGGATTTGAAGTGCCTTAGACAAAGGCATGTAGAGAGCATGAAAAACTCTGCACCCTCGGGGTAGGTACTTTGAAGTCTGAGGATTCTTGCTAGACGCACTAGTGAAAGGGTCGGCAGGCACTGCCTTGGCTTTCTGATCTTTTCTAGGTGCAGAGTTAGGAGCGGAAGGAACTGTTTTGGCATGACGGGGCCTATCCCGATTTTCTGCTTCGCTTGAACTGCCGGTTGGAGTGGGGAAAGCATCATCCACAGTTTTAGTCACAACTGCGAATACTTGCTGTTTATTGAACCCCCCGGCTTTCAAAGCCTCGACTGCCCACAGCAGTTGTTCAACGGGATCAGCGTCTGTTCCCACTTTGTTCTTACCTGTAGCCTCAGCTTGATCGAGGGTTTGGGTTGCTATATCAGAGCAAACCCCGGTGGTTATTGACATGTCACGGTCATAGCTTGGGACAGCCTTAGGTTGGCTAAGCTCGATCACAATTCGCCCCAATAGCGGGGCTTCCTGCGATACAAAATTCCCGGCATATGGTGCATTTGGTGGCGGAGTCGACATTCCGTAAGCAAGATCTGCCACAGACCTATGGAGGTCGCCAATCATTCCCTTCAATTCAAACGTTGTGGGCTCACGAGCTTGAAACAACTAGGGTTCCCAGATCGGGCGCGCGGCAGGCGACCTGGGCGGATGTGGTACTCTGACATTAGTCTCATCCCGCAAGATGGTTCCTCGGTCCAGTGCGGCTGCCATAACCACGATTTCCTCTGAACTTTGGGTGATCATAAGTCCGCTAAACTCGAACGGTGACTGACAGATCAGATATCTGTCTTGCCTCAGCAAAGAAGCACACTGGCTATTCTGAACTAACTCCCTGAACCTGAAAGGGAAGACACGCAGCATTTAAGCCCAAATCAAAACAGACACAAGCATAGCTAAATAACTGTACTCTACTACTGATCACTGTTCCCCAAAATCACTGCCTCAAAAATTGAATCTGATACCCGCAGATATAACTAATTCTCAAAGAATACTGATACTGATGCCCTCAGGCCTGGTAGTCAGATTTGCAAACTGATATGCGCATCCCCTGTAGAGATACACTCCAAAAGCACACATAGCAAGTAAATGAGAGCTAAAACACCCCTATATTGGGGTAGGGTTTCCCTGTCCTATTTTGTCAAGAGCTAGGGTTTCACTACGCAGACAGCGGTTTCAAACAACCCATAATCAGGTAAGCAACCTGTCCTAGTTTGGAATGGTCACTATGGCTTTCGAACATGCACTAGGTCGAATGGTCAAAAGGGTGCCCCGGTAACAACCGAGGTTTGTGTTCCCATCGTGGCAGAGCCCGTAACCGGTCAGCCTTATGGCATGCTTAACAAAGCAAACCTCCGACAAATCGTTCAGGAATAGCAGACGGCAAACACGGTGTCCTAGGCACACCAATGCACATGCAATGCAAAGAAACAGATAAGTGAAATCAAATCACGAGTTCGAGTCAAGCTCTCTAACTTCCCAGCAGAGTTGCCAGAAACTGTAGACGTCGCCGAACGTTCCGAGAGGGAATCCCGTTTCGTTCATTTGGGGCTCACTACAGTCCAGACTCAAATTGTCACGGTTCTTAATCTGATCTCACAATGTGCAATGTGAGATTGATAAATCACCAAAAAGTCCAAATCCGACAAATCATTTTTGAAAGTAAATTTTTTTTAAAGAAGTGCCAAACATGGACTGCTTTGCCAGATACAAAGTCGCCACCTAAATATTTTTTTATGGGGGAATTTAGGAAATCCTGACTCGTTTGCCTAAGGCCACATATCCGTCATCACCAAAGTTGTCTCGGCTCGGGAACTTGGGTACGATTGGGGAAGGTCAGCTTTGAGCACCCCCGCCCGCCCGATCAAAAATCGGCCTCTACTAATCATGATATAATGTTTTGAAAACATTTTGCATTCTTATTCTGGTTATTTAGCTAATCTTACTATGTGATGCGCACAACACACAAAAGTATAGACTAGATTGCCTAATTTGGAACAATGCATCGCATATCCATTGTTGGGAAATGATTTGAGCTTTGCTACTCGCAAGTAGGCTAAAATATGGATTTCGATGAATTATTCCAATTCAAACAATCCGACCTTCACCCACAGGCATTCAGGCAGTAAATCAACTAAGCGGTTAGCCTCATGGCAAGAATGCTGTCATGTTAACACTCACATACATGCAAGATGTCAAAACATAAAAACACTTACAGTGTACTCCGAGCCAAAACAAGAAACTAGTTAGCAATCATGCATGATCCTAGTTCATGTTAAAAAGGCTAATGCATCACATACACAATGTCACTAGAATAGGCTCGGCCAATCTATGGATGGCATGTGAAATGCACAGATAACATGTATTCATGTTAGATTTGAAACACCATGCAATTAGTATGATGCGCCGAGCCCGGTGCATGCAATACAAATGAATGCATCCACACATGCATAGCATAAGGATGCTAATTGAAATATGCCCTAATACTAACCGTCAAAAGTAGGTAAGTAAAAGGGAGAAAGAAATGGGGATTGGAAGACATGGATCACACGCACGTACGCTTATTACACAATTCGCCCTCTCTCAGAGGAATCAAAAGAATAACACAAATTTAACTAACTATCAAGCTAATTAAATAATTACAGACCACTTAACTAGTTAAGCAAGTTAACTAAGCTAATAAAGCAGTGAAACAGCCTCGGGAAGAGGGTCCAATGCATGCGTGCTCGGTTCCGCTCGGAAATCCACCACCATGCACAAGCTGCCTCTGTTTACACTGCTTTGTGCCTATGAAAATTGCACAAGTCCCAAGGATGCTTCAGCATCACTCCCTGATCATTGTGGGATGCCACCAGCCATAAGGAATGGTCACCGACCATGGTAAAGTGGTGATCGACCAGTTGTATAGCTCTCGGCCAAAGATATTTAGTCGGCCGGCACTAGGAATGGTCGGTCGACCATATCTTCCTGCAGAATCTTGGTTTGACAGCAGCAGAGGGCAAACTAGGCATGTCAATGCATTTTAAAGCCAATGTTTGCACCACCACACTCCTTATCATATTCATGACTCAAAGGAGGACGGCCCTTGACCCTCGGGCCACCAATCGCGCATTTCAATGCATGATGGTCCGAGGTGTCAAGTTATGCATTTTGATGTCAAATGAAATGCGCACAAACACCTAAGAGGGCCCAACCTCTATCATGGGGATTCAAGAGGCAAGGCATGCATGCCAAATGCAACCTAAGCATGCGAGCTAAGTATGCAATATGAGGATGGGGGCAAGTATGCAAATATGCAATGTGCACTAGGCACACAACCTAAGCAAAGAAGCATACGAGGCATGTAACAACTATGCAAGCTAACAAGCATGCAAGATGTAATTTAAACATCCAAGTATGCAAGACATGTGACAACATGTTAAACAACTTGACCAAAGATGCATGCCAAATGCGCAATTAAACATGCAACAACATGTGATAGGACAAGCATGCAACAACACACAAGGCGAGCATGTGACAACCTGTGGAAGGTGGTCTTAAACTAATTTGGACAGCTCTCAAATAAGCCCAAAACAGTGGCCAAATGCCAAGCAAATGAAGGCTAATGTACATACGAACATGCATGCAAATGGGCCAACACTTTAGCATAAAGAGGGGAGTTTTAAGCACACTTAAAAGAGGATGAAAAGCATGCAAATGTGACAATGTTGCAAGCTCTGAAATGGCGCTAAGAGTGATGCCAAATCATATAAACAAACCAAACATGGCATGCAATAAAGCTTAAAGCCCAAAAATAGCAAGATGACTTGAACCAAAACCATGCAAAACAAAGGGCATATGGCAAATATGACTTGAGACAGTCCTAAAGCATAGCAAAGTAAGCTTAATACATGCGATGACCAAAGCCAACATGCTAAAACAAATGGAGCAAGTGCATGAGGCATACAAGGCCACGAAAGAGGCATTACACCACGCTTAATGCAACCAAACATGGTATGAATTAAGTGACCAAAAATAGAGATATGACATGCTAAAATGAGCCCCAAAATCCACCTAGATGGCATCTAAATGGCCTAAGTCTAAAGGCATGCACAAAGGTCCAAACATGGAGCATATAGACATCAACCTTTCGAAGCATCAAAGGAGCCACAAATGCAAGTATACAAGCATGCTATATGGACTGAAATGACATGGTAAGTGGTTCCAAACCACTGAAATGATGCAAGGAGAGCATGCTAGAGGGGCCAATACTCAAAGAAAATATGACTTGAGACAGTCCTAAAGCATGGCAAAGTAAGCTCAATACATGCGATGACCAAAGCCAACATGCTAAAACAAATGGAGCAAATGCATGAGGCATGCAACGCCACGAAAGAGGCATTACACCACGCTTAATGCAACCAAACATGGTATGAATTAAGTGACAAAAAACAGAGATATGACATGCTAAAATGAGCCCCAAAATCCACCTTGATGGTATCTAAATGGCCTAAGTCTAAAGGCATGCACAAAGGTCCAAACATGGAGCATAAGACATCAACCTTTCGAAGCATCAAATGAGCCACAAATGCAAGTATACAAGCATGCTCTATGGACTGAAATGACATGGTAAGTGGTTCCAAACCACTGAAATGATGCAAGGAGAGCATGCTAGAGGGGTCAACACTCAAGGCTTACAAGGGAGATTACATGGTAGCTATACAAAGCAAGTCATGGATGACCCAAATGACCAAAATCAGACCTCAAGCACACTAAAACATGCATAAAAGCTTCACAAAGCTAAGCCAAAATCATGCTAAAAACAAGGCTCAAAGCACATAGCATGTTAAGACAATTTCATGGCATTACAAGACAAGTATGCGAGGCATGCATGGTGTGTCTAAACCAATTAAAAATAGTGTTATATCATGGCAAAATAAGCACAAATACTACTTAAGACATGGCCAACATGAACTCAAGAAAGATGCTCACACATGAGGCTAAAATGACAAGTATTGAAGACGACAAGGAGATGGGATGGCCCTTTCCTTCTTAGGACCTTAAAGTACCATCCCCACTACTGAAACCCCTCTGGATTTCAGTGGTGAGGAGGCCAACACACGATGGTCCCGGAGCTCACCAAAAGTGCACAAAAAAAAAAGGCCAAACAAGGCCTAAGAGGGGTCAAACAACCCCAAACCTCAAAGAGACCTTAAACAACTATTTTAAGCACTCAAAATCAGAACTTTTATTAGTTATAGACTAAGCTTAAAAACAGATGCAAGGATGGCTAATAGCCTATGCAAAAATGAGGAATAAAGGGGTAAAGTTCTTACCCTTGTACGCCACCTTCAAGAATGGAGCTCCAGCAGCCTTTCCAAGCTTAAATCAACTTAAGAACTCTGAAAATAACTCCTTAGTACCTCAGTAGCTAAGGTATGGTGTAATACTATGTGTCTCAGTGCAAAACCAAGAACAAAAACACCCTAAACACACACAAATATGCAAGGAGAGTAAGGTATAGAGATAGGATAGATACAAGAGTCCTAACCCTAAAACCAGACCTCTGGAGCTCAACATCTAACGCTTGAGGAGGGAGGAGAAGCCCTCCCTTTATAGAGATTCACTCTTGCAAAGCTTACAAAACAAGCTAAGCAACAGTGAAATCCCTCCATACACGTGTATGGAGGGGGTGTAATGTGGATGCCAGCTATCACAGCTGGCATAAAATATCTACCAAAAGCAGATGAATAGTGATCGGCCAGCCAAAAATGACAAATTGACCAAAACAATGGTCGGCAGACCATAAATAGTGCCGGCCGGCCATTACCAATGGCCGGTGGAAACAAAACATGGCCGGTGGCCCCAAGCCATGGCAGGTGAGGTGTGGGGATGTCCAACAAGCCATTCCCTGCCCTTAAAAGCAAAACAACAAGTGTTTGGTTCAAAACCAAACACAAAACAGGCAAGTCGAGAGGTCTTGAGGCAAGGCACGTGGCCGAGACCTCTGAGAGCTCGGGACAAACACAAACATGGATGATCACCGAGTGTTCAAACGGTGATGTCTAAGTCTTGAGGACAGTCAAAAATGGGGTGTCTACACTGGGGTTTTGGTATAAATGCACTATTCACGTTGAGTCACACCCGCTGCGTTTTTCGTTCCTTCATGCCGCAGCAAGGTTTTGGAATCCGGTAACACACGTCTTTAGCTTTGGCGGACAAGAGATGTGTTCCACTTTCGAGGACTTCTAAGCTTTAAGGGAATCCGAGTGCGATGAAGAAATCTTACCTCAATTCCGCTTCGGCTACGTCCAAGCCTTAGGACGGATATGCGGGCTTACTTTGCATGATGCTCGGTCATTGATTCATGACAGAGAGCTGGACATTCCGAGCTTAATTCATCGATTTTCTATGCCGGTGACCGCGGCAATCATGACTGGCAGGGTTATCGGCGACATGCGCTTTGCTTATGCATGCTGTCTCATTTCTTCCTTGCCCCGAACTCTAGAGGGTTTAGCACTCGTCTGATTGAAGTCACCGAGGGCTTAAAAGAGGACAAGAGCTGCATCGCCATGACGCTAGCTGAGACATTGATGGGTTTGGACGCTTTTCATCGCCGGGAGATGACTAGATTCGTGGGGAGTCCACTACTACTGTAGGTAATGTTTCCAAGCCCATCTCACATATATTTCTCACATCACTCAACCCTCAGGCTCGGTTTTTCTCTCAAAACCCTTTTCTCAATTTTTCGCTCAACATACACCTCTCTATTCTTTAATCTCTTATTTTTCATCCCTTCCCAGATATGGTTGATGGATAAATTGAAGTTAGTGGACTCATGCCCAGCATATTCAGCTCGCAACTATTTCTTCCGACGACATCTAGTCGATGCCCCAGATGAGGAATGGTGGTGCGAATGGATGTGCAATTTGTCTGCTCTCGACATTGCTTGGCGCTGCCCCTAGCTTAATTTACCGGCAATGAGCTACAACATGACCCGCCAGCCCGGGATTCAGTTAATCAGCCAGACACACTGTGTCTTTTACTTCCCATTCTGATTCCGATGCCAGTTCGGACATGATCAGACGTGCCCGGAAGAGGGGATACAGTACCCTGCTACATTTCCTGTCCGAGGTGACAGCTAACTCGGTATGCCACAGCATGGAGGACGCGAGAGCTTATGGCCCCCGCTCCCAATTTCAGTTGCACCGTATCTGATGAGTGCATAGCTTGGCTTGATGAGGAGGCACAAATCGGGCCCACATTGGCATCAGAGGCTTCCACAAGCTCTGCGAGGGGACGCACGAACACCTGACTATGCCCCGAATTTATTTGCTTTCATCAGTACTTTCAAGTTTTCTTTATGAATGTAATAAAAAGCAACTTCAATTTGTATTCAAGAGTAGGAGAACTCTGTACTAAAGTCAATGTAATTGAAGGTTGTGGGTACTGAAAATTTTCTATTTGGTCTAAAAATGGTCTAAGTTGTAAAAAGATTAATTTGAGCAAAATCAACTTTTATTAAAACTTTTCAAAACCATTTTCGATATGGATCACAACTGGACACGCCCGAGATCTATCACTAAGATGTACAACCCCGGATCCCAATAACTGGAAAGTTGCCCCTAGTCTGAATAGCACTGCACTGGAGATCACAACCGAGCTCTTGAATGCAGAATGTACAAAGATGACCAAACATGATCACATGGGCAAAGTCGATTTGGAAGTGTTTACAGCTGGACTTCAGGATGAAGTTGCCTACGTATCCCGAAGATGGGAATCAAGCCTTACATAGTTCGGCTCAGGTTCACTCATGCCTTAACCCTCACCTTTTACGCTCTAACTTTTGCCAAGGTCGCCCTTTCTGGTTTTCAACCTTGCGAGCTCAGTTTTTATCATTTCAAATTTTTTATGCTCTAACTTTTGCCTAGGTCGCCCTTTCGGGTTTTTCGCCTAGCAAGACACTCAGGGAATGTATTTCTTCAACTTGTCCATGTTGATCAGTTGGGAGAACTCTAGGTCATCTAGGTCCATCAGAACGATAGCTCCACCCGACTAGATAGACTTGATGATGTAAGTACCAGTCCAATTAGGTCTGAACTTGCCCTAGGGTCGTGGATGGGAGCTCGGTTGTCTTTGAGCACCAAATCTCCTTCTTTCAAATTCCTGGCCTTAACCTTCTTGTTGAAAGCCCTGGCAATTCTTCGTTGATAACCCTAAACATGGTACAGTGCTTTCAGCCTCCTCATATCAAAGAGCGTGAGTTCTTCGAACCTGCTTTGCTGCCAATCTACCTCAGCTATCTGATACTCAGCCAATACTCACAATGACGGAACCTCAACTTTGATAGGTAGAACAACCTCCATCCCATAAACTAAGGAATATGGAGTTGCCCCAGTAGAAGTTCGAATTGAAGTCTGGTAGCTCCACATAGCAAATGGCAGCTTATCTGGCCAGTCCCGGTAGGTTTCCACCATCTTCTGTAGAATGTGCTTAATGTTCTTGTTACAGGCCTCAACTGCTCCTGTGACGCCCCAAAAATTGGGAACATCAGACAATATATTAACCATTAAATACGGGGTTTATCTAAGGTTACAAGAGTAGGAAACGTCACTAATGAGTCCTTTGGCTAATAACCAAGCGAGATCCCAGGAAGGTCGGAGGAGTCAAAATAGCTTCCCTTCAAAGTCCAACCACCTTAGATAGCAAAGCTACCTTTTTGACAGATCTTGACAAGGTATTAACACAAGGCCTACATGAGTTGACGGAGTATAAGGATAGGTTACAAATGTTATATATATATATAAGTTACAAAATCATGTCTTAAGTACAACATGGGATGTATCACTTACAATCTCAAAACACGTTTACAAACTAGTTTCTAATCCTCCTAGGGTAGCTGTACGTCCACAAATGCTTCAGCTTTTCCTTCGACCGGTCTAATAGCCTTCAATACCTGGCATGAAACCCCATGAGCTTTGAATGCCTAGTAAACGCACACACACCCCGTCGCTTTTTCCCAATCCAATTCACCATCACATTTATAGCAAGCAAGTAGTGAAGCATGATATTCGAGTCAATAACAACAATTTCAATAATAGAGGAAAGAAACATGTCACTCAAATAGATAACAAGGTTATAATGTTAGTGGTTAGTATTCTAGAAATCCCCCAAAGAGATTTCATCCTCCCAACCACAAGAATTGGACATCGGACTATTCAGAACTCCCCCTTTTGCTGCTTTGTTGCAGAACTAATCTCGGATGCCTACCAACGGTTATACACCGCGTAGCGCCAACCGCAGGGCCTCAAATGGGACAGTGAAAAGAAAAAGGTTTTATCTCTTGAATCCAACCTTATCCTTCCAAAAAAGTTTTATCATCCTGAATGTCCCATCCGGACCCAACCTTATCTCACGAATCAAACCATTGCAAAGAGTCCGAATACGTCCGTTCCATTCTAAGGTTTACACGAAAACCGCTTACACAGGACTTAAACTTCAATTAGGGAGCACATCCCATCAATCCATACATAGCACATTATCATCTCTTCATTATTCAAGTGATCGAAAACCCAATACCATCCCAATTAAGTTTTTCGTTTGGTTCAATGTTTTAAGTCAAGTTGGAACAAACTCAACAAGATAGTAATATCCACATAAGCATGAGCATCATTAAAATGATGAAGATAAAGAACATAACCATAACACATGAAATACCATACCAAGACATGATCATAAACTAATAAGCATATTCATGTACACAAGAGCATAAAATACTCATGCAAAACTAAATTTCCAGATTCAGTACCATTGAAAGATTAAAATCAAAAGGGCTATTTTAGATTTTTACCGAACTCGGACTCCCTATGGTTCATAGAGAATTTAATCTAGTTTTCAGAACATGTTTCGGAAATGTTATAGCTTTTCTAGATTTGTAGTTATCAAAGAAATGTTCCAGCGTTGTCCAGATTCGTCGACCGTTACAAAAATCAGATTTTCTCACAAACCGCTCACTCATTTTCAATGAAACCAATTTTAGTTGAAAGATAACTCCTTAAGGAAGATTTTGACATAAAATGGAGGTCCAGAATAATTTTCTAAAGTTTTCTAGAAATTTTGAAAGTTGGCTGTGAAAACAGATTCTTAAGGCACAATACCCAAAACAAGAAGATTTGTGAGAAAGGGATCTACTATGGAAATTTTTTCATTTCTTTTGTGATGAAAACATGCTAAATAATATATATTAAACTCAAAAAATCAGCTTGAAGGTGTGCGTTTGGAAATTTTGAGAGATTGGTATGAAAAAGATAGTTTTGTACTGAAATGAGGGGAACTTCAAGAGAGGTAGAATCATGGTTCAACTCTTATCATTTTTAACACAAGGAAATCATTAATAACACATCTGAGAACAATGGGTAGATCCCTTAAGAACATGTATTTAAAAAAGGAAAATAAAAGAGAGTGTTATGTTGTGGCTTACTTGCTAGGCTAGGCCAAGTTGAACAAGATTGCTCTCCTCTTCCTTACTCTCCCTCTCAAGAATTTTCTCTTGTTCTCCTTTCTCTCCTCTAGGCCGAATGTAGGTGTGTGTCTGTGTGTGTCGTTTGTGTATGCTATGCTAAGTGAGTGGTTGTATATATAGGCAAATTTGGTGTGAAAAGACATAAAGGCCCACTAGTTGGAATTGGATGGAAAAGTTAGGATTTACTTGGAGTCTAATGGAATACGGAGTGATTAGGGGACTTAATTATGTGATTAGACAAGATTTAGTTGGCCTCTAGTTGGAATGGAATTAGGTTGGGAACATAACCCTTGCACTTGGTACTTTGCTTCTAGAATGTCATAATTACAAGTCTGGAAAATTGGTCCCTCACACTCTCCTTGGTTGGCCGGCCATGGGGAAGGGAAATGGGGAATTTTTTTTATTCAATATATAAGTGCTATGGACACATTTCCCAATGTATATAGATAGATCCACAAATTGATTTGATGGTACTATAGTATAAAAAGTACATGTACTAGTTTGGGGCAAATCTTGAAATTAATAAAAGAAGTGAGGGCTTGAAATTAAACTCATGTATTGGAACCTTATTTGTGTATTTAATTATGATCTAGTTAGGTTTATGGCTAATTTCAATACCTTCTAGTTAGAAGTACACTGATAGAAAATCTTTATAGGTACCAAGGTCATCATTGTTCCCAGATTTCAAGGGATTTGTTTGTACTAAAGTACAATCATTATAGTCTAGGAGGTATGATGGCTAGCCATGTGCTTAAGATTTGGGGAGATTTTCCTATTTATTTTGTGTACAAATTCCATTGATATTGTGTACAAAAAGATTTGATGAATAAGAGGTACAAATATATATATACAATGGTACTAACTTGGGGTCAATTTGTGATTTAAGTAAAAAATGAGGGCTAAGGCCTTAATTTATGAATTGCAACATTTATTTTAGAATAGAATTTAACTAAGTTAGGGTTAGAGAATCTAATTCCGTTTGAATTTCTTGTTTCGAACAAAAACGCGATCAACCGACGAACATGACAAAGACCGGAAAAAACCTAGGGTTTTCAAGTGGTAATTTCATATTTAGGGAGTCAATTAGAGTATTTGAAATTATTTGCAAGTTTCCGAAATCGATTATGGTTTGCAGGTTTTCAGTTGGTGCTTGTATTTTGATCCTAGGGTTAAAATTGCAATTAATTAAGAAGTTGAGTGATTTCAAATAAATAATTTAAAAGTAAGGGACTTAATAGGGTTTACAAAAGTTAGGGGTCTCACAGCTCCGTTGTTCTGCGGCCGATATGTAGACGACTTATAAAAAGCCACGTTGTACTTGTCCAACAAGTCGATCACTTCCTTCTTGAAGTGGGAACTAATATCTGAAATAATCTCATTCGGGGCCCCGTAGCGACAGATGATGTTATTCCTGATGAGCTTAGCAACATGCGATGCCTTCAACACCGTATAAGATTGGGCGTCAACCCACTTCGTAAAATAGTCTATCGCGACCAGAATGAACTCTTGCCCATTGGACCCCTTCGGAGTGACAGCCATGATCACATTAATCCCCCAGACTGAAAACGGCCATGGCGAAGTCATGTTGTACAGCTTCAACGATGGAATGTTCATGCGGTTTGCATGGATCTGGCATTTGTGGCATCGCCGGACAAAGCCAATACAATCCTCCTACATGGTGGACCAGTAATAACCTTGTCTAAGGATCTTCCAGGCTAGCATCACCCCGTTCATGTGCGCTCTACACTCTCCTCCATGGATGGCCTCCATCAGGCGCTTCGATTCTTTGGCATCAACACACAACTTATGCATCCCAAGATGACCTCTCTTGTACAGTTTACCCCAGCAGACGATGAACTGAGCAACCATTCTTCGAATTGCCCTCTTATCTTTGGCATTTGCCCCTGGTGGATACACCTCTTTTTCTAAGAAGTTCCAGACATCGTAATACCAGGGGTTCTCATCTTGTACCTCATCTATGGCAGCAATCAGCTCGTAGGTCGGCACAAATTTTTGTTCGATGATAATCAGACGCATTCGGACTCCAAAAGGGATGTTTATAATAGAAGATAAAGTTGCTAATGAATCTGCGAACCTGTTGTTCTCTCTCAACAGATTAGCGAAGTTCAGTTTCTCAAACCGAGGAATCAGCACGTCCAAGGTCTGTTGATAGATTCTCATATTTTCTTCTTTGACTTTCCAATCTCCTTTAGCTTGAGATACAACAAGGTTCGAGTCCCCGATGACGTCCAATAGTTTTGCCCCTAGTTCTAGGGCGGCTTCTAAACCAGCAATACATGCCTCATACTCTGCTTCTTTGTTTGATACTTTGAACCGGAGTTTGAATGCTAAAGGTATGAAGGAATTGTCCAGTGCTATCAGCAACACCCTTATCCCATACCCGTATTGGTTTGACGCTGCATCAAAGTACATCATCCAAGTCTCTTCTTTGACATGTAGAATGGCCTCGTCTTGGAACAGATACTCGACTGCTTCATCCCCTTCCACTGGGTGATCGGCTAGGAACTCCACTACCGCTCTCCCTTTCATTGACTTGCGTGTCATATACTTCAGATCGAATTCAGAAAGCATAAGCAACCAACGGGCTAGCCTACCTGTAGGTGCTGGTTTCTCGAAGAGATATTTGATGGGATCTAATCTCGAAACCAGTATTATAGAGTGAGCTAACCGGTAGTGTCGCAGCTTCTTGGTCGCCCATACCAAGGCTAAACAAGCCTTCTCTAGTGGAGTGTAGCGGGTCTCGTAATCCAGCTTTTTCTTCCGCAGGTAGTAGATAGCTATCTCCACCTTGTCCTCAGACTCCTGTGCAAGCATGCAGCCCATTGTAGTTTCAGTCACTAAAAGTTCCAAGATCAACGGTTTCCCGGGCTCAGGCGGTGACAACACAAGTGGGTTCTGTAAATATTGCTTGATCTGTTCAAAAGCAGCTTGGCATCGGCTGTCCCATTACAATTTCTTTCCTTTCTTCAGGAGACCAAAGATTGGTTCACAAGTCAAGGTTAATTTTGTAATAAACCGTCTTATGAATTGCACTTTACCCAGAAAAGCCTCGCACCTCCTTTTCAGTCATTGGTGGTGGCATTTCTAAGATGCCCTTGATTTTGGAAGGATCGACCTCAATACCTCTCTGTATGATCAAGAACCCCAGCATTTTCCCTGCTGTAACACCATATGTACACTTCTGAGGATTCAGCCGGAACCAATATTCCCTGATCCATTGAAAGAATTTCTGCAAGGCAGTATAGTGGCCCTATCTTTCCTTGGGCTTAACAATCATGTCGTCCACGTACACCTCAACCTCTTTATGGATCATATCATGCAAAATCGTGGTCGCAGCCCATTGATATGTAGCCTCAACATTCTTCAACCCAAACGACATCACCCTATAACAATAGGTCCCCCACGAGGTGGTGAAAGCAATCTTCTCCCTGTTTTTGGGTGCCATCAGAATCTGATTGTAGCCTGAAAACCCATCCATGAATGAGAGCAACGCATGCCTCGCAGTGAAGTCCACTAATTCGTCGATATGCGGCAGAGGAAAGTCATCCTTCGGACTGGCTTTGTTCAAATCCCTGAAGTCCACACACACCCGAATTCTGCCGTCCTTTTTCAGCACTGGAACTGTATTGGCCAACCAAGTTGGGTATTCAGATACCAGCAGGAACCCTGTGTCAATTTGCTTGGTGACCTCTTCTTTGATCTTGAGGGCCCAGTCCGGGCGGATCCTTATGAGTTTCTGCTTAACGGGTCGGGCCTCTGGGACAAGAGGGATCCAGTGCTGTTTAATCACAGGATCGATTCCAGGCATGTCTTCGTAGGACCACGCGATAACATCTTTAAAATCTTTTAATAAAGTGACTAAGCACTCGCATTCCTTCGAAGACAACGTGGACCCGATCTGGACCAGCCGCGGGTCCATCTCAGTACTAATATTAATTTGGGTGATTTCATCAAAAGCCTCGCACCTCCTTTTCAGTCATTGGTGGTGGCATTTCTAAGATGCCCTTGATTTTGGAAGGATCGACCTCAATACCTCTCTGTATGATCAAGAACCCCAGCATTTTCCCTGCTGTAACACCATATGTACACTTCTGAGGATTCAGCCGGAACCAATATTCCCTGATCCATTGAAAGAATTTCTGCAAGGCAGTATAGTGGCCCTATCTTTCCTTGGACTTAACAATCATGTCGTCCACGTACACCTCAACCTCTTTATGGATCATATCATGCAAAATCGTGGTCGCAGCCCGTTGATATGTAGCCTCAACATTCTTCAGCCCAAACGACATCACCCTATAACAATAGGTCCCCCACGAGGTGGTGAAAGCAGTCTTCTCCCGGTCTTTGGGTGCCATCAGAATCTGATTGTAGCCTGAAAACCCATCCATGAATGAGAGCAACGCATGCCTCGCAGTGAAGTCCACTAATTCGTCGATATGCGGCATAGGAAAGTCATCCTTCAGACTGGCTTTGTTCAAATCCCTGAAGTCCACACACACCCGAATTCTGCCGTCCTTTTTCAGCACTGGAACTATATTGGCCAACCAAGTTGGGTATTCAGATACTAGCAGGAACCCTGTGTCAATTTGCTTGGTGACCTCTTCTTTGATCTTGAGGGCCCAGTCCGGGCGGATCCTTATGAGTTTCTACTTAACGGGTCGGGCCTCTGGGTCAAGAGGGATCCAGTGCTGTTTAATCACAGGATCGATTCCAGGCATGTCTTTGTAGGACCACGCGATAACATCTTTAAAATCTTTTAATAAAGTGACTAAGCGCTCGCATTCCTCCGAAGACAACGTGGACCCGATCTCGACCAGCCGCGGGTCCATCTCAGTACCAATATTAATTTGGGTGATTTCATCAACCAGCAGTTTTACAAACCTCTCCTGCTCTTGATCTAGCAAATATTTCAAAATCGGAGGAATTTCTTCCTCATTGTTTTCATCGAAATTTTGAAAGTCCTGATTAATACAATAAATCAAAGGCACAGAAAAGTACTCGAAGGCCACAGCCATTCCATTCTCATTAATCACTTCCAAGTCGCCTGATTCCTCTGTTACAACAAACTCAATGGAAAAAGAAAAAGACGACCTAGACAGGACTGTGGCATCCGGGTTGTCACCCCCAAGAATATCAGACTGAGACTTAGACATGCTGGAACCTGATTCCGACTCCACAGACTTGGTGGAATTAGATTCTGGCTCACTACCTGACCCGATGCTATTCGATAAGAATCCCTCCTCGTACTGCCAGACGAGGGAGGGTGCGATGGACGTATCCAGAATGCTTGAAGATGGGCTCGCAGCCGCCTCATTCCCAATCATGGACACTGAGAAGTTATCCCCTAATCACTCTTGTACGATCGGAGGATCTAAGAGTAGATAAGCCAGCGCTACCCCCATTTCAATCTCAGTGCACTCGGAATCCTCTTCTTTACACTGCTCAACCTCAGCGGGTGGGTGTATCTACTTTTTGACAACATCATCCCTGGAGAACTGCAAGTCGAAGAAGATCTCAAATCCCGGCAGGCGCCTCTTCTCCGCGTTTAGCCATGGCACTGGGAAGCGGCAGAATGGAAAGTCTTCTCCCTCCTAGACAAAGTGTCCATTCAGGGTGCCCTAGATAGGCCAATGCATCAACTCGTAATGCATCCCGATCTACTTGGCTCTGGCTTTTCTGGCCATCTCTTTGTCTTTCCTCGCCCAGTCCTCTTTGGTAGGCAGATAGCCTAAGCCAAAGGTATGCTGGTTATGCGGCACTTCGGCCGATACAGTAATGCCCTTCTGACCACTTTTTCCTGGTCCTATCTCAGGGATGTGCTGAAGCTTGTTCATGAGGTACACAGACTGTGCACTGACATATAACCCCTCATCAACAGCCAAAATGTTTTGTACGACCCGGGCCTCGGCTAGGGTAAACCCTAACAGGAACACATCCTCCGTGCCATGCACGATTTCCAGAATTGGTGTATAGACTTCAGGCGGCAGATGGATTGAAGAATTCCCAAAAACTATAGCCACCCCCTTCCCATGGGGGTATTTCAACATTTGATGCAGGGTGGAAGAGACCGCCTTCACTTGGTGCAGCCACGGCCGTCCTAGAAGTAAATTAAAGGTTGCGGGAATGTCCAAGACATGAAAGTCAATATTCTACTGTCCTGGACCAACCTAAGTCCGAATCTTCACGGTCCCCATCACCTCTATGCTGGTATTGTCATAGGCCCTTGTCACCTGGGCAGTTGGCACAAAATCCGCGGGTCTCAACCAGATTGAATATGCCATCCTCGATGGGCACACATTAATGGCGGATCCCGTGTCAACAAGAACCACCGGTATCCATTTGTCTCTACACTCCACAGAGATGTAGAGAGGTTTGTTGTTATCCGAGCCTTCAGGCGGCAACTCCTTGTCGGTGAAGGTCAAGGTCGGGGAAGCTCCTCCCGGAAAGACCAGTCGTACCAGCTGCTCAGGCGTGGTATCTATTGAAATTTTGGCCTGGTCCATTGCAAAAAGGACAGCTTGTCTATGAGCTCTTGAGGCCATAAGCAGTCCCCAGATGAATATGTTTGCTTGTATCTTCTTCAGCTGTTTCAGCACAGCCTCCTCTTCGAGCAGCTTTTCTTTCTGCTTGTCTATCTCTTTGTCCTTTTCGAACGCCTCTGGTTGATCTAAGTGCGGGGCCTTGAAATACCGCCCACTCCTAGTCATGTGGTCAACCTCGCCAACATACTAGGTATCATCCGGCTGGCTTTGCCACCAGTCTTCATCGGTGTGGGCAAGATATAGGTCGTTATCTTCCCACTACAAGCCATCAGCTGCCGACAGACACTTGTCTGGCTCTGTTACAACTATTCATGTTCCCACAGCACCTTGCGTTCCTGTGCTCGCAGCACACTCCGTTCTTGTGCTCATAGCAAGTTCTGTCCCCGCAGGGGCTTTGGCCTTTCTGGCCCTATTAGAATCCTCGATCCTTTCCCGCTCAAACTGCTTCAGTGCGGCCTGCTGATCAGTATCTTCCGTACCCAAACTGCCCGTATTTTGAGCAAAATTCTTAACACCGGTTCTCAACCACTGAACACTGTTCCTAAATCACTCCCCGAATCTGAATCTGATACCAGCAGGTAAAACTAATTCCTAAATACTGATTCCCGCGGGCCTGATACCCAGACTTGCAAACTAATACATGCATTCCTGTAGAGACACACTCTAAAAGCACATAATCATGCAAGTAAGAGCCAAAAAACAACCCCATGGAGGGGTAAGGTTTCCCTGTCCTATTGTCAGGAGCTAGGGTTTCACTACGCACATAGCGGTTTTCAAACAACCTACAATCGGGTGAGCAACCTGTCCTAGATTGGAATGGTCACTACGGATTCCGATACGCACTAGGTCGAATGGTCAAAAGGGTTGCCCCGGTAAAAACCGGGGTTTGTGTTCCCGTCGTGGCAGAGCCCGCAACCGGTCAGCCTTATGGCACTCTTCTCAAAGCGGGCCTTCGACAAACCGTTTAGGAATAGCATATGGCAAACACGATGTCCTAGGCACACCAATGCAAATGCAATGTAAAGAGACGCATAAGTGTAATCAAAACAAGCTATCATGAGTTCGAGTCAAGTTCTCTAAATCCCCAGCAGAGTTGCCAAAAACTGTAGATGTGCCTGAACGTCCCGGCTCTGCGCGCGAATGGCGCGAAATCCATTTTGTTCACTAGCTACTGTAGTTCGGACTCAATGTCATGGTTTTGAATCTAATCTTGAAAAGTGCAATGCAAGACTGATAAATCACCAAAGAGTCCAAATCCGGTAAATCATTTTGGAAAACTGATTTTAATAAAGAAGTGCCAAAGATACAGAGTCGCCACCTAAATGTTTTTGGTTTGAAAAATTTAGGAAACCCTGACTCGTGCCTAAGGCCACGTGTCCGTCATCACCAAAGTTGTCACGGCTCAAGAACTTAGGTACAAGAGGGGAAGGTCGTGCAATGAGCACCCCCGCTTGCCCGATCAGAAATATCGGCCTTTACTAAGCATGATATTTTGTTTTTGAAAATACATGTGCTCTTATTCTGGTTTATTAGCTAGCTTACTACGTGATGCGCACATCATACAAGTATAGATGAGATCGCCTAAGTTGGAACAAAACATCTCATGTTTGTTTGAAAATGGTTTGAAGGTGCTACTCTCAAGTAGGCTAAGACATGGATTTGCCACCCTCAAGTGGGCTTAGAAAACATGATTTTGCCACTCTCAAGTGGGCTTAAAACTCACATTTCAATGAATTGTTCCAATTCAAGCAATCCAACCTTCACCCACAGGCATTCAAGCAGTTATTTCATTTAAGTAAATAGCCTCATGGCAAGCATACTGTCATGGCAATCAATAACACACATGCAGGGATGCTAAAGTATAAACACTTACAGTGTACTCCGAGCCAAAACAACAACTATTTAGTAATCAATGCATGATCCTAGCTATGTTAAGATGCCTAATGCAACACATGCAAAAATGCAACTAAAATAGGCTCGGCTACTCTAAGATGGCATATGAAATGCAACTTGATAACATGCTGTTGAACACGTATTCAAGTAAATGTATTGAAATATAATGCAGTTTGTATGATGCGCCAAGCTCGGTGCATGCAAGACAGATGAATGAATGCCAACATGCAAGCATAAGGATTCTAATCAAAACATGACCTAGAACTAACCATCG
This sequence comes from Camellia sinensis, assembly GCF_004153795.1. NCBI lineage: Eukaryota > Viridiplantae > Streptophyta > Magnoliopsida > Ericales > Theaceae > Camellia > Camellia sinensis. Next base: position 334,766 of record NW_021027160.1, on the reverse strand, counting down.
TAAGCGGTTAATTAAAAGGGATAAAGACGTGGGGTTGGAAGACATTCACACACTAACGCACACTTATTACAAAATTCACCCTCTCGACGGAGGGTCCTGTAGACGTCCCTGAACGTCCCGGGAGGGAAATCCCGTTCTATTCGTTGGGCTCACTACAGTTCGGACTCAAGAGTCACGGTCCTGTATCTAATCTCGCAGAGTGCAATGCATGACCGATGAATCATCCAAGAGTCCAAATCTGGCAAATCGTTTTGGAAAACAGATTTTTAGAAAGAAGTGTCAAACATAGACTGCTTTGCCAGATACAGAGTCGCCACGAAAATATTTTATTTTGGGAGAATTTAGGAAACCCTGACTCGGGCCGAAGGCCACGTGTCCGTCATCACCAAAGTTTCCTCGGCTCGGGAACTTGGGTACGATTGGGGAAGGTCACTTCGTGAGCACCCCCACTCGCTCGATCAAAGATCGGCCTCTACTAACCATGATATCGAGTTTTGAAAACATTATACATTCTTATTCCGGTTATTAGACCAAATTTACTACGTGATGCGCACAGTATACAAGTATAGATTGGATCGCCTGAATTGGAACAACACATCTCATGTTTGTTTATTTTGAAAATGGTTTGATGGTGCTACCTGCAAGTAGGCTAAGACGTGGATTTGCCACCCTCGGGTGGGCTTAGAAAACGTGATGGTTTGCCACTCTCAAGTGGGCTTAAAACTCACAGTCAATGCATTATTCCAATTCAGATAATCCAACCTTCACCCACTGGCATTCAGGCAGGTATATCACATAAGCACATAGCCTCATGGTAAGCATGCTATCATGGCAGTCACTCACACGCATTCAAGGATGCTAAAGCACAAACACTTACCAAGTACTCCAAGCCAAAACAAAAGCTATGTTAGAAATCCATGCATGATCCTAACTATACAGAAATGCCTAATGCAACACATGCAAAATGCAACTAAGATAGGCTCGGCTATTCTGAAGATGGCATGTGAAATGCTATAACTAACAAGTATTCAACTCGGAATTGAAATACAATGCAGTTACTATGATGCATCGAGCCTGGTGCATGCAAGACAAATGAATGAATGCAAACATGCTATCATAAGTATGCTAATTAAAACGTGCCCTAAACTAACCATCATAAGCTGGTGAATAAAAGGGAGAAAGACGTGGGGTTGGAAGACATACATCACACACACGCACACTTGTTATAACAATTGGCCCTCTCTCAGAGGGTCTGAAAGAATATTACACAACCGAAATAAATAACGAATTATTACAAAATACTAATTACTTAACAAATGAATTAGGTAAGAAAAGTAAACTAGCATGCTATGCTATGTGCAATGGACTGCCAAAGCTCTGTTCCGAATGATAAAGGATGCATGCATACTCGGGTCGCCTTGTCGGGAAATTCCATCGCGACGCCTCGCCTCGCCTTTGTTTGCAATTGATCTCAGAAACTTGCACAAAGCTCTAGAAGGCTGAAACTCCACCTTCGGAAGGCCGACCAGTTTCCACCTCTGGTTTCTGGTTTTTCTGCAACAAAGGCAAGAGAGAGAAAAGGCAATGTATTTTCAACAAATGTGTGCATGACCACTCTCCCGTCCTTGCACAAGCTCAAGGGAGTGTAGTCCTCGATCCTTGTGCCACCAATCACATATCTCGATACATGATGGCCAAGAAGTCGAATTGCACGACTCGATGTGAAATGAATGCACATATAAGCAAGTAAAGCCAACAACTCTATCATGGATAGGCAAGAGTGTCGGGGACCGAGAATCGAGGCACGTTTCATCACTTGGAGTACGAAACGTCCCTCGTTTCCCGTGTTCGTACTAAACCCTACTCCAAACACAAAGCAATGAGATGGCATACGCAATGCGACTAACATGCAACCTACCATACGCAATGCTATGGGCTAAAATGGCATACATAATGCACTTACAAAGACTATCATGCGTTCATGAACTAAATGGCATATACAAATGCAAGATGGACTTACACCAATATTAGTGGACCTCAGCCACACTCACATCAGTGGCCATATGATGGAAATGAGACAGCCGAAATACATGCAAACATGCACGGATGCAAAGGACCGATCCTAAGGCACAACGTGCAACTCTAATGAAGCATGGCAAAGGATGAAGTATGGCATGCAAACACACATTTTCCAGCTCAGAAACATTACGTACAATGGTCCCGAATCACGCAAATATGTCACACAATGCATGCAAGATGGCTCGAATACCGAAACTAGTGAATGGGTTACACTAGAGGTACACAAAGCAATGTATAAATGGTAAAAGCAGCCACAAACAGACCCTAGGCAGGTCTGAAACAGTGGGAAAATGGCCTAAAATGATGACTCAACATGCAAAGAAACGAAGCTCATGCAATGGTCTGAAAACGAGGCATTTATGCACAACTCTCAAACACGTTTAAAGAGTGGCAATCATGGGAATATGGCATTTATATAAGCTCTGAAATATGATGTATAATGACCCCAAAGCATGAAAACACCTCAATATATGCATGTAATGGACCTCAAATCTCAAAGCTAGGCATGGATGTTGAACTACAAGCATGCAAAACAAGCATCATTCGACCATGAGACCCAAAAACAGAGTTAAGGCAGTCCAAAACATGCACAAAATCAGTTTAAGACATGGCCAAAAAGTGCTAACATGAAGGGCCAAAACAACATGCAACATAGGCTAGTAAGCATGGTTTACACTACATGTATATGAAGCACATGCGGGGCCACCAAACCAGCCAAAAACAGAAACATGGCATGCCAAAATATGACCAAAACCCCACTGAAACTCGGTCAACACATGTTAGAATGAGGTGTTCCTTTGAAAGGCCAATGAGAGGGTTGTTCTACACATGTATGATGGACACACAAAATGGAAAAACTACCTCAGGGCAGAGGTTATGAGGGCCCTAAAACTCACTGAAAAGGGCCTGAAATGAGTCTAGGAAGCATGCAAGTAAAGGCCCCTTTGGAAGGCCTTGAAGAGGATTATTTTACACATGCATAATAGACCTTCAACATGGCAAAAAGGGCTCTGGACAGAGCCTATTTATGCCACAAAATCACAAAAAGTGGCCTGAAACATGGCTTTGAAACATGCAAATAGGGGCTTCTTTGTAAGGCCAGCAAAGCTAGTAAACAAAATAAGGGGTGAGAGGGTCACCCCTCTCTGATTTTGAGGCTCAAAAACACATGTTAGCCACTGAAAATCCACTGGATTTCAGTGGCTAAAAGGCCAAACCATGGCCAACACAAATGCTCTAATGCATAGCTCAAAACAAGAGGAAATGAAGCATGCAAAGGGATAGATGACCCCCAATAGAAAAATGGCCTTAAGAAAACATGTTTAGAAGCTCAAAATAAGACTTTTTTCAGTTTATGACAAAGCCTAAATATGCTTGCAAATAGAGCTAAACTATGAAGCAAAATAAGGCTACAAAGAGGGAAATAGAGACTTACCCTTGTAGAGAAGAAGGCCAACAGCTTCTAGACCAAAATAGGAACTCTTCAACCTCTGAAAATGAGCTCCTAGGTGCTTAGGTTGACCATGGAGGTGTTGTGCTTGGAGTTGTACTGCAATGGGGCCAAGAACTAGGAGTTTTGGACACCAAAAGAGAATAATATACAGAGAGAGAGGTGTATGCCTTAGCCAAAATTTCTCAACCTTGGCTCATGAGGGAGAGGCTCCCTCTTATAGAAGAGGAGGTCCATAGCTTCTTTAAGAAGCTTGGAGCAAAGAGACCAAGCTTCTAAAGGAAGCTAAACCAAAGGGGTCAAGCTTCCTCAAGAAGCTCAACAAAAGGTCAAGCTTCTCTTAGAAGCTAAGCAAAAGGGACCAAGCTTCTTTAAGAAGCGAAAACAAGAGGGTCAATCCTCGGATGATGGGGAAAATGCCTCCCAGTTGGCATAGCTGGATAGCACTCAAAGAGACAAAAAAGCAGAAGGCTGGTCGACCACTTGCCCAGGTCGGCCGACCAGGGGTCAAAAGGTTCAAGTTGAAAAGGTGGTCGGCCTACCCATATTGGTGGTCTCGCCGGTGAATGCAACTCAATGGTGGTATAGGAGACCAGAAATTCTGGCTCAAAAGTGAGGGAGACCACTTACCTGACAAGAAAGTCGGCCGGCAGGAGAAAAGTGGTCTCCAAGGAGAAAAGGTGGTCTCCCACCCTTGTACCACCTTCCAAACAATGAAACTGGGGTCCATGCCAAAAATGAACCCACACTGATGCTAAACGAAGGTTCGGGGGCAAAAACGTGCCGCCGAGGGCCTTGAAAAGTGACTGTTAAGCATCGAAAGTGGTGTGCGACCAGAAAGGTGGTCTCCCGGGCCACAGTGTCCCTCTAAAGAGAGGAAACAGGGTGTGTGCCAAAAATCAGAGCAAACTGAGGTAGTTAAGCGGTCCCGAACCGAGGCGCACGGCCGACGGCTCCAAAAACCAAAAACTGGTCTCCAAACGGGAAAAGTGGCCTACGACCATGAAACGTAGCCTACGGCCACTGAGAGATGGTCTACGAGACCTCTCCCTCCCTTTGGGAAGAGAAAAAAAGACCTGGTTCGCAAATCGAGGTGAAGCACAAAATGTCCCGAAGTCTGGAGGCAAGGCTCTCAGCCGAGACTTCGTGACCTCAGAACGAGCACAGCATGTGCGATCATCGAGCGCTCAATTGATGACGTCTGAGTCTTATGGTCGGTCAGAAATGGGGTGTCTACAGTTACCCCTCTTTGACAGAACTCGGAAGTCATGAGTGATGGGAGTGAATGTCAAAGCCCAGAGACGACCTATTTTTGACAAGGCCGAAGACTTAGACAAACAGGCGAGATAAACAAAGATGTGCTCGTAGGCATGCCCGCAGGCAGGGGCCAAAATGCAAAATGATATGCAAGAAGATTTTGACAATTGAACTTATACGCTACGCGAAGCTGATTTGAAAATTGGACTTATACGCTTTCGGGAAGCCGGTTTGGGAATTGGACTTTTACGTTACGCGAAGCCGGTTTGAAAATTGGAATTCTACGCTACGCGAAGCCAATTTGAAAATTCAGGATTTATGCAATGCAATGTAATGAAACAATGCAAATGATATGCAATGCATTCAGAATTATCAAACCATAAGCAGTACAAAACCACACAAATATCATGAAGAGGATGGAGATGCAAAATCAAACTCCGTCTACCATAGAAAAGGTGCCGACACCCTCAAACCACAATCCCCTCAGTGGAATGGGCGCGTACACATGCAGGACTATGTGTGTGTAGACGGAACACAAGATACAAGTAATTGGGTGGCATGATATAAGTGAGGAATGATCTGCTGAGGAAAGATCGTGATCCTAAATGCTGGATGCAACACACTACACTATAATGTAATGAATGTAATGGATAAGGCGCGCGACCAAACCGTATCTTGCCTAGACAAGGCATGGACACAAACAAACCACGTCTAACAAGGAAATGGTGCTGTCACCCTCAAACCACAATTCCATCAGTGGAATAGGTGCGTTCACAAAATCTCATAACCATGCTTTAACGTGAAAAGTATGGGCACATGCCAAAAGAAGCTTAATATGGAAAGGCGCGAGCGACAGAATGGAGGTGATCCAATGGATATGCAGTAAATGCATGCAATATATGTTATATACAATGCAATGTACATATTAGAATGCAATGGATGCAATGAATGGAGTGAAAAAGGCACGCGGCTAAACCATACCTTGCCTAGAAAAGGCATGGACACAAACAAACCGCGTCTAGCACAGAAATGGTGCCATCACCCTCAAACCACAATTCCCTCAGTGGAATAGGCGCATACACATAATCACATGACCATGCTTTGACGTGAAAAGTATGGGTACATGCCAGACTAGGCTTAACATGGAAAAGATGCATGCGATGGATGCTATATGCAATGCAATAAACATAATGTGACGCAATAGATAGGAAGTGAAGGTACCTTACAGGGGCAATTAGCAATGACCTACCTCAGCAATGTCTTACCTCATGCTGATGTGGGAATCTTCCCCTTCTTTTTGGTTGAACCAGACTATAGTCGTGGCTTTCCCTATTCTTCAACAGGATGACAGACTAGGTTTTTTCAGTATCCAGAATTGATGTGCATACACATGTTAACTCAATCTATGGGGCTGCCATACAGATTTCAAGCCGAGGATATACCTCTGGGTATTTAAACCAAACTTTAGCCTCGGAAATCCCCAACCTTTGATTTCTACGCAAGAGCCATTCGAACTCTAATTTCCACCGTCTCAGTTGGTCTCCTAGGAGCTCACCGAAAACACAGGCAGGTGGCTATACCAGACCACCAGAAGTCGTTCGGGCACGACAAACACCAAATGAATTGCACCTTTAGAGGATTTAAGGTCTCCTAGACCAGGTGAGTGCACAAGATAGTGTGATGAAGATGCATGATTTAAGGTCCCCCAGACCGGCGAAAGGTGTACAAGACAATGCGAATGAAGATGCACTAACAAGTGCAAGGGAGGTGCGCAAGAAAGCGTGAGAAATGCAATGCACTAACAAGTGCAAGTAAGGTGTGCAAAATAGCGCGAACAGTGCAATGCACTAACAAGTGCAGGTATGGTGCGCAAGATAGCGCGATAAAATGCATGAACAATGCAAGTAAAGTGCACAAAATAGTGCGATGCGCAAAATAGCGCGATAAAATGCATGAACAATGCAAGTAAGGTGCATAATAATGCACTTAAAATGTGCATAACAATGCGAGAAAGATGTGCATAACAATGCATTTTGCATTTCTTGCACACTTTATGTTTTTGCTATGTATTATATCTGCTCGTTCTGGACACATTCACATACACAGTATTTCTGCTCATTCTGGCATACAGCTCACACGTAGCACAATATAGACTTGGCATGTAGCTTATTCATAACACAATACTGATTTGGCACACAGCTCACAACATAACACTTTGTTAATTTTGCACACAACTCACTGGGGTACACAGCACATTTGAGCACACAACTCATTTGAGGCACACAGCTCATTTTGGCACACAACTCATTTCGGGCGCACAGCTCATTTCGGGCGCACAGCTCATTTTTCTGACACACAGCTCATTCTTCGGGCACACGGCTCATTCTTCAGGCACACAGCTCGTTTCGGACACACAGCTCGTTCTCAGGCACACAGCTCATTTTTCGGGCACACAGCTTACTTTTTCGACACATAGCTCGTTTTGGGCACACAGCTCATTTTGGCACATAGCTCATTTTGGGCGCACAACGCATTTTTCGGGCGCACAACTCATTCTTCGGGCACATGGCTCGTTTTTGGGTGCACAACTCATTCTTCGGGCACACAGCTCGTTTCGGGCACACAACTCATTTCGTGCACACAGCTCGTTCTCGGGCACACAGCTCATTTTTCGGGCACACAGCCCACTTTTTGGGCACACAGCTCGTTTTCGGGCACACAGCTCGTTCTTCGAGCACACAGCTCGTTTCGGGCACAAAGCTCATTTTCAAGCACACAGCTTATTTTTCGGGCACACGGCTCACTTTTTTGGCGCACAGCTCATTTTCCTGGCACACAGCTCGTTCTTTGGGTACGCAACTCATTCTTCGGGCACACGACTTATTTCGGGCACTGCTCATTTTCGGGCACCAACTCGTTTTCGGGCACACGACTCGTTTTTCGGCACACAGCTCGTTAGACACCCCATTTTTTACCGTCCTCAAGACTTGGACGTCACCGTTTGAACAATCGGTGATCATCCATGTTTGTGTTCGTTTGGAGTTCCCGGAGGTCTCGGCTACGCGCCTTGTCTCAGAATCTCCGAACTCGACCGTTTAGTGTCTGGTTTTGCACCAAACACTTGTGTTTTGCCTTGGAAGGGCATGGTAGGGCTAATGGACCATCCCCACCCACCACCGGCAATGGCTAGAGGCCACCGGCTGGTTTTTGCTGCCACCGGCAATGTATATTGCCGGCCGGCACTATTTGTTGCCGGTCAGCACTTTTTAGTGCCGGTCGGTACTCTTTTTGGCCAAGATGGCATTTTTGGCCGGCCGACTACTGTGCATTTGCTTTTGCAGATATTTTAAGACAGCTGTCTATTTGTTGCCGGTCAGCACTTTTTAGTGCCGGTCGGCACTCTTTTTGGCCGAGATGGCATTTTTGGCCGGCCGACTACTGTGCATTTGCTTTTGCAGATATTTTAAGACAGCTGTCTTACTTTTTCTCCCCTCCATACACGTGTATGGAGGGATCTCCCTCTTATGAAGCTTGTCTTGTAAGCTTTACAAGACAAAAAAGCTTCTATAAGGGAGGGGCTTCTCTCTTGGCCTTAGAGGTGAGAGAGTTTAGACATTTTAGAGAGGGAGAAGATAGAGGAGAGCTCTGGTTTTAGGGTTAGGGTTAGATATACACTCTATCTCTGTTTTACTCTCTTTGTGTTCTAGGTGTTTTGTGTCTTACTATTGCACACAAACACCTAGTGTTTCACCTTGCTCTTGAAACTGAGGTTCTAAGGGGTTTGTTTTGAGGTTTTGGAGCTGACTTCAAGCCAAGGATGGTCATTGGAGCATCATTTGTAAAGGGCTCATCAAGGGTGAGAATCTAGTCCATTTATTCCCCATTTTTGCACCTTATTTCTACCTGTCTTAAATTCATTTTTGAGCTTGGTGTATAATACAAAAAAGTTCTGTTTTTAAGCCCTCTTGGTTGAGCTTGGTGTATAATACAAAAAAGTTCTGTTTTTAAGCCCTCTTGGTTGTTTGTTAAGAGTGTTTTGTGGTTTGGGTAAGTTTGAACACCCTTAGGCCTTGAAAGGCCTCTTTTTGTGCTATTTTGTGCAAGTTTCGAGACTTTGGTGTTTGGGCCTCTTCACCACTGAAATCTTGAGGGATTTCAGTGGGGAAGATGGTGCCTTGAAGTCTCTAGAAGGAGAGGGCCACCCCCTCTCCTTGTTGTCCTTGAAAAGGGCATGTTTTGGTCTCTAAAGGGAGCCTATGTTTGAGTGTGTGTTGAGCATGTATAGGCTGTTTTTCATACTTATATTTCCATAATATAACATGGTTCTAAATTGGTTTTGGTACACCATGCATGCTTAGCATACCTACCATGTTATTGCCTCAATGTGCCTTAGGTTGTTAGCCCTTGTTAGAGCATGTTTTAGGCTTAGTCTTGTGAAGATTTTGTGCATATTTTGCCATGTTTTAGGTCTGTCCATAGTTGTTTGGGTCGGATTTGGCGTGCTTAGTATAGCTCGTTTGTATTCGGGCTTGTTGGCCTCAAGTATGTGGATGTGTAGTATGCGTTACTTGCATCATTTCGGTGGTTTGGAACCACCCTACATATTATTTCAGTCCTTTTAGCATGCCTAAATGTTTGCATTTTGTGGCCCTTTTGTTGCTTCAAGAGTTGATGCTCCATGCTTCATATTTGTGCCATGATGTATACCTCTAGGATTAGGTTACTTGGATGTCATCTAAGTGATTCTTGAGGCTTGTTTTTGCATGATTTGGGACTGTTTTCGTTCAATTTGGTCATTTGCTTCATGAGTCATATGATCATGCTTTAGGTCCTTGGGCCTCGTTGTATGTATAGCTTGCATGAGTAGGTTAATTTGGCATCATTTCCTACATGTTTTCAAGGCTTGTAATGCATGCTAATTAGTCCATGATTGCCCCTTTCAAGTGTGCTTGAGGGTTGTCTAATTCGTGCCTAAGTGTTGGCCCTTAATCATATGTATGTGTGCATGTGTATTTAGTCCCTTATTTTGGGCATTTTGGCTACTGTTTTGGGCCTTATTAGAGCTGCCCAAATCATGTCTAAGTCCATCTTGCCATTAGTTGGCATGGTCTCATGTTTGCTTGTATGCTTGCATAAGTTTGTTGCCATGCCATGTTGCATCTTTAGCTTGCATGCCTAGGTTGCGTTGCATCTTGCATGCATGCCTTGTTCCTTGACTTGATGATAGGAATTAGGCCTTGTTTGTTTGATTGGTTTGCATTTCATTTGACATGAAAATTGCATACTTGATTCCTTGGGCCATCATGCATGGAAATGCGTGATTGGTGGTCCGAGAATCGAGGCACATGCCCCTTTGAGTCATTACCATGATAAGGGACATGGTTGGTGCATACATGCCTTGAATTGTGCTGCCATGCTTTGCCTTGCCCTCTGTTGCTGTGAGTTGCAGGTTCTGCAGACTTTATTTGCCGACCGGCAGTGTAAAGTGCCGGCCGGCAATAACTTCTCTGCCGACAGATTCATTTTGTGCCGGTGGCCACATCCTACTGCCGGTGGAAATTCCATGCAGCCGGTGATGTCTCCCAGCATCCAAGGAAGCAGTCCTGAGGTTTTGGCAGCCTCCAGAGGAGTGAAGGAAGGAAAACAGAGGCAGCCTATGCATGGCGGCGCATTTCTCGAGGCGATTTACTGTTTTCTTAGTTTGATTAAATTTGCTCAGTTGATTAGGCAATTTGTAATATTTAATTAGCTTACGTAGTTAATTAATTTGTAATATTTATTTGGTCCCTCCGAGCGAGGGCAAATCTGTAATAAGTGTGGGTGAGTGTGTGTATGTCTCCCAATCCCCACTTCTTTCTTCCCTTTTATTTACCTGCTTATGATGGTAGATCAGGGCACGTTTAATTTAGCATACCTTATGCTATGCATGCGTGCATTCATGCATTTGTATTGCATGCATTAGGCTCGGTACATCACGCTAACTGCATTTGTATTTCAATTCAAATTTGAATACGTGATAGTTGATCGTATTTCACATGCCATGCTTAGGTTAGCCGAGCCTACTTTGATTGCATCCTGTATGTGTTGCATTAGGCAATCTAACATGAACTAGGACACGCATGTTTGCTAACTAGTTTATTGTTTTGGCACGGAGTACGATGTAAGTATTTATGCTTTAGCATCTCGCATGCGTGTGAATGTTAACATGACAGTATGCTTGCCATGCGGCTAAATGCTTATATGCCTAACTATTTGAATGCCTGTGGGTGAAGGTTGGATTGTTTGAGTTGAAAAAACTCATTGGAATCCGTGTTTTAGCCTACTTGCGAGTAGCAAATTCCAAAGCGTTTTCAAAACAAACGGATATGCAATGTTTATTTCCAAATTAGGCGATCTAGTCTATACTTGTTTGCTGCGCGCATAACATAGTAATTCTAGGCTAATAACCAGAATAGAACACATAACGTTTTCAAAAAACGGATATCACGGTTAGTAGAGGCCGGTCTTCGGACCGGGCGAAAGGGGGTGCTCATAGCTGACCTTCCCCGATCGTACCCAAGCTCTCGAGCCGAGACAACTCCGGTGATGACGGACATGTGGCCTTCGGCACCGAGTCGGGGTTTCCTAAATTCTCCCATTAAAAAATATTTAGGTGGCGACTCTGTATCTGCCAAAGCAGTCCATGTTTGGCACTACCTTTTTCAAAAATCTGTTTCTCAAAACGATTTGCCGGATTTGGACTCTTTGGTTCAGATTAAGAACCGTGACACAAATTGAGTCCAAACTGTAGTGAGCCCCCCCCTCGCGGGCGCATCTACAAGCTCGTTCTTTGCGCACACAGCTCATAACACTGAACACTCAGTCCATAACACAGCACTCGGTTTGCATTTTGAACACGCAGCTCAAGCACTCGAACTTTTGAACAAGCAGCTCAAACTTTTGTTGTGAACACACAGCCCACATTTTCATAAAATCTGAACACACAACTCAAGCTCTTGCGGTGAACACGCGGCCCACACATTCTTGAAATCTGAACACACAGCTCAAACTTGTTGTTGTGAACACAGAGCTCAAACTTGTTGTTGTGAACACACAGCCCACAGTTTTTAAAAGTTGAACACGCAGCTCACAATTTTTGAATGTTGAACACGCAGCCCAAACTCTTGATGGTGAACACACAACCCACATTCTTGTAGTGAACACGCAACCCACAGTTTTTGAAAGTTGAACACGCAGCTCACAGTTTTTGAAAGTTGAACACGCAGCCCAAACTCTTGAATTTCTGAACACCCAGCCCATTTTTTATTATGAACACACAGCACACACTTGTTGAAAGTTGAACACGCAGCCTAAACTTTTGAATTTTTCCTGAACACGCAGCCCATTCATTTCATTTGCACGCAGCTCATTCTTAATTCTAAACACGCAGCTCATAAATTTTCATATCTGAACACACAGCTCATTCTTTTCACTTTGAATACGTAGCTCACACATTTCAATTCTGAACACGTATCTCATACGTTTTCATTTGCACGCAGCTCATTCTTAATTCTGAACTCGCAGCTCTTTAATTTTCATGTCTGAACACACAACTCATTCACTTCACTTTAAACACACTGCTCACACATTTCAATTCTGAACACGCAGCTCATTCTTAATTCTGAACACACAGCTCATAAATTTTCATGTCTGAATGCACAGGTCATTCACTTCACTTTGAACACGCAGCTCACACATTTCAATTCTGAACATACAGCTCATGCATTTTCAATTTTCAACACGCAGCTCACAACACAACACTGCTCTATCTGAACACACGGCTCATAACACATTAGTCTTGTAATTTTGAACACACAGCTCATAACACAACTCTGCTCGATCTAAACACACAGCTCATAACACAGTAGTCTTTTAATTTTGAACACACAGCTCATTCTGAACATACATGATGCGACGACGGAACTTGCAGAAGTTGAAACCAACTCAGATGCCTGACATTTTCCCTTGTTTCTTTTGCTTCGATGTCTGGAACCTATATAGCTTCAGATAGGTCCTGGTTTTACTATTCCCGCATGACCTGGGTTGAACCCTGCGATTTTTGAAAGAACAAAATCTTGTTTCGCACAAATGTGGAGAACGGCACGGCACTCTGAGCACAAAACGATTTTCTTGAAATTGAGAGTGAGAATCAGTTCTCAACTGGGTATCGAGCCTAAGACTAAGCACAATGCACCACGACTCAATAAAGGAAAAGAAAAGGAAAAACAACCTAAACACATCAAGACACACTCGAAACGACTCAAAACGAGAATCGAGACAAACGAAACGATTGACACGACACACAGGCATGTTCCAATGGCAAGAGACCTCTCAGTGCACGACGAGCCAGTTTCTCCGAGTATTGTTTCCCACCCTTTCTCATTTGTGATTCTCGCATCACTCGGCCCTCAGGCTCTGTTTTTTTGAAAAAGCCCTTTTTCTCACTTTTTCTCTCAGCGCAGATCTCTCTATTCTTCAATCTCTCATTTTTTATCCCTCCCCTGGGTGGTTGATGGGTAAACAAGAAGTTGGCGGCTCTTGCCCCTAGCATTCTGCTGGATTCTCTTTCTTCTGCTCACAACAGTGAACTTCCCCCACAAAAGGGTTGTGATGCGGCTAGATGTGCAGCAGATCTGCAATTGACATCGGTTGATGATGCTCTACAGGGGAGTTTGGACGTGATCATATCTGTCCAGATGAGGGAATGGAATATCCTGCTCCATTCCAGTTCGTGCTTTGCACCTGATATGATACCTCGCTGTTTGAAGGACGAGAGAGCTTTTCGGCCATTTATTGTTAGCTTCAGTTGCGCCCTTTTCTGGCAGGTAAAGTGCCCTTCTTGGCAAGTATGGTGCCCTTTCTGGCAAATGCATTGACAACGGGGAAAAGACAGGACACTTGACTCAACTGTGCCCCTAGTTCATCATTTTGACCATTTTTTATTTTTTGGCTTTCTACTAAAACAATTTTGACCAAAATGAGAGTCAAATTAACATGCTTGTTCAAGTTTCTGATTTAAAATCATGCAAGTCAGGCTATAAACACTGAAAGTTTTCCTTTTTTGGGTTCAAGAAATGGTCCAGTTTTGAAAAATGGAATACTTTTCGAGAAAATCAGTCAACCTCAGTAAAAATTCTCAAAAATCATTTTTGCAAACGACCACTGCTCAACGAGCACGGAACCTACTCTTGAGATGCACAACCTCATATCCGAAGGAAAATTGCCCCTTGCTTGAGGAAAGCTACATGGCAACGGAAAGTTGCCCCTTGTTTGAATGACACCGCAGCGTTTTGTACGACAACAAAAAGTTGCCCCTTGTTTGAATAGCACCGCAGCACGTGGCCACCAGTCCTCACAGTAACAATTACAACCAAATTCTCGAATCCAGAGAAGACGAAGATGACCAGAACCATCACATGGACACAGTCGAATTTGAAGTGTTTTACGGCTGGACTTCAAAATGATGTTGCCTACGTATCCCAAAGATGGGAATCAAGCCTTACGTAGTTCGGGGGTTAAGGTACACTCGGGTATTAACCTCTCCTTTTGTGCTCTAACTTTTGCCATGGCCGCCCGTTCTGGGTTTTCAACCTTGCGAGCTTTGTTCTTCGTTTCTTTTCAATTATTTTCATTTCTTTTCTTCTTTTTTTTTCATTTTCTCTCTTCTTTTTTTTCATTCTTTGCATTTTTCTTTTTTGTTCTTTTGTTCTTTTTCTTGCCCTAACTTTTGCCTGGGTCGCCCTTCCGGGTTTTCGGCCTAGCGAGCCTCTAAAGGGTAAAACAGTAGCTTTGTCCATGTTGAATGGTTTGAGATCTTGGAGCTATCTGAATCCAACAGAATGGATGCTGTTCGCTGATGATGTAGAAGTCCATCCAATGGAGGGTGCATTTGTCCCTAGTGTTGTGGATAGGAACTTCGTTGTCCTTCAGCAATACTTTCTTCTTTCCCCCTTTTGGGATTTGGCATTCTTGCCGATCTTCATTATCTTGAGCAATGATCCATCTTTGGCTCTTCGAGCACGTCTGATATTTTTTGCCCCTAGTCCGAAGGATGCTTCTGATCTAGCTTCGCAAGCTTCTTTTGATGACATCTGATCTTCTTGATCTGACTTTCTTGTCCCTAGTTCGAGGGCAGCTTCAAATCTGGCCACACAGGCCTCACATCATGATTGACCTTTGAACATTCTGAATTAAGGTCCGAGGTTTGAAAGAAAGGGGTCGAGTCTCGAGGCTGAGAGCGATCCTACGCTGCACAATCTGAAGAGCGATTCCACACAGGTCTTCGCAGGACTGCGCAAAACATTTTTTTGAAATTTTTTAAGAAAGCGACAAATCGCTCGCGTTGAAGACAGTGTAGAACTAATCTGGATCAAGCCAGGGTCCTTCTCAGTACTCACATTAACAAACATGATGTCATTCATTAAAGGCTTAGCATGCCTCTTTTTCTCTCAATTGATCAAATTTTGTAAAACCGGTGGAATTCCTCCCTCTTTGTTTTTATCATAGTGTTTGAAAAGTTTTGGAAAACTTAGGTCAATGTAATGAGTTCGAGGCACAGAAAAGTCAGCAAAAAGTACTGCCGTTTCATGCAAACTTTCTGGCATAACTGGCGCAAGGTAGAAGTAAACACAAGGGTGTGAAAATCACTACTGTTCATTCAAATCTGTTGGCACAACTGGCTCCATGGTAGAAATAGACTGAAGAGAAAGAAAAAAGACAAACACAAAACAAAATGGCGATGCCTAAGGTAACACCCCCGAAATCATCCGACCTATGTACAACAGGACTGACTCGATACAACAGGACAGACCCTTAATCAAAAAGACTGACTCCAGACAATGAGACAGACTCAAAACAAAACTACAAAACTGACCCAACACCCAAGTCAAAAACTACAAAACTAGCATTCGCAAATGCTCAAAATAGTGCGTGCCATACGCCACATCCGAGGTAAATCGTGCACCGCCCGCAAGTGGTCCAACCCTTGATCACATACTTGCATTATCCTCGAAATCCACTAACCCGGTGGTGACAGACTTTGCCGAGCTTGGCAGGAGGATGACTTCATTGTCAATCAAATCTTGCACTTCGAGGCGAAGACGGAAGCAGTTGTCAGTGCCGTGACCGGTTTGTTGATGGTATGCACAGTACCGGGTACCATCATGCTTAGCTGGAAGGGGACTCGAGAGAGGCCGAGGCTCGAGGGATTTGAGATGCCCTTTTTCAACAAGGATTTGAAGGGCCCTAGACAAAGGCATGTAGAGGGCATGGAAGACCCAGCGACCTCGGGGCGGATACTTCGAGGTTTGCTGACTTTTGCTGGACGCACTTGAAAAAGGATCGGCAGGTGCTGCCTTGGTTCTCTAATCTTTTCCAGGTGCAGGGTTAGGATTGGAAGGAACTGTTCTGGTACGATGGTCCCCATCTCGATTTTCCCTCTGGCTTAAACTGCTCTCAGCTAGAGTCGGGAAGATGTCATCCACAATCTTAGCCACAACTACGAGTACTTGTTGCTTATCCAACCCCTCGGCTTTTAGAGCCTCAACAGCTTGCTGAAGTCATTCATAGGGATCAGTGTCCACCTTCATCTTGTTCTTTCTGCTAGCCTCAGCTTGGTGGAAGGTTTGGGTTGCTTGACCAGTGTGAAGTCCGGCTGCTGCTGACATATCATTGCCAGAGCTCAAGATAGCTTCAGGTTGGCTGAGCTCAATTACAATTCGCCCCAGTAACGGGGGCTCCTCTGCATGAAGTTCTCGGCATATGATGTGATTGGTGGCGGGGCCGACATTCCGTAGGCCAGATCAGCCACAGACCTCTGAATGTCGCCAATCATTCCCATCAACTCAAAGGTGGTGGGCTCATGAGCTTGAAATAATT
This sequence comes from Camellia sinensis, assembly GCF_004153795.1. Lineage (NCBI taxonomy): Eukaryota > Viridiplantae > Streptophyta > Magnoliopsida > Ericales > Theaceae > Camellia > Camellia sinensis. The sequence continues at coordinate 318,064 of NW_021027160.1, read as the reverse complement.
GGGGTTCCCAGATCGGACGCGCGACAAGTGTCGTGGGTGGACGTTGCATTTCAACATTAGCCTCACCCTGCATGGTGATTCCCTGGCCCTGGCTCAATGCTGCTGTCATGACCACAATTTCTTCTGGCTTTGCATCATCACGAATCTGCTGAACTGAATAGAGGTGAAGTGACTGGTGATTGACAGACCAGATGGACTGGACTGGTTACTGACAGATCTGACGGACCGGTGAGCCTCGACTGGCCTCTTTCTGCCCTACCTTAGCGAAGGAGAACACTGGTTGCTCTGAACTGAATCTCTAATCCCCCCTAAAGAGAAAACAGGCAGCTTCTCAGCTCAATTTTACTAGAACAGATGTAAGCATAGCTTAATAACTGTATTCTACCACTGATCACTATTATCAAATCACTGCCCCAAAACTGAATCTGATGCCCGCATATATAACTGATTCACGAAGCACTGATGCCCTCAGGCCTGATACCCAGACTTGTAAACTGATACACGCATTCCTGTAGAGACGCACTCTAAAAGCACATAGCTAGCAAGTGAGAGCCAAAAACACCCCTATAATGGGGTAGGGTTTCCCTGTCCCATTTTGTCAGGAGCAAGGGTTTCACTACACATGCAGCGGTTTCAAACAACCTATAATCGGGTGAGCAACCTGTCCTAGTTTGGGATACTCACTACGGATTCTGAATATGCACTAGGTCGAATGGTCAAAAAGGGAGCCTCGGTAAAATCGAGGTTGTGTTCCCATCGTGGCAGAGCCTGCAACCGGTCAGTCTTATGGCACGCTTCTCGAAGCGAGCCTTCGGCAAATCGTTCAGGAATGGCATACAGCAAGCACGATGTCCTAGGCGCACCAATGCACATGCAATGCAAAGAAACACATAAGTGTAGTCAAAACACGACATCATGAGTTCGAGTCAAGTTCTCTAACTCCCCAGCATAGTCGCCAGAAACTGTAGACGTCCCCGAACGTCCCGGGAGGGAAATCCCGTTTTGTTCGTTGGGCTCACTACAATTCGGACTCAAAAGTCACGGTCCTATATCTAATCTCGCAGAGTGCAATGCAAGACCGATGAATCATCAAAGAGTCCAAATTTGGCAAATCGTTTTGGAAAACAGATTTTTAGAAAGAAGTGCCAAACATGGACTGCTTTGCCAGATACAGAGTCGCCACCTAAATATTTAATTTTGGTGGAATTTAGGAAACTCTGACTCGTGCCGAAGGCCACGTGTCCGTCATCACCAAAGTTGCCTCGTCTCGGGAACTTGGGTACGATTGGGAAGGTCACTTCGTGAGCACCCCCGCTCGCCCGATCAAAGATCGGCCTCTACTAACCATGATATCGAGTTTTGAAAATATTATGCATTCTTATTCCGGTTATTAGCCTAGATTTACTACGTGATGCGCACAGCATACAAGTATAGACTGGATCGCCTGAATTGGAACAACACATCTCATGTTTGTTTATTTTGAAAATGGTTTGATGGTGCTACCCGCAAATAGGCTAAGACGTGGATTTGCCATCCTCGAGTGGGCTTAGAAAACGTGATGGTTTGCCACTCTCCAAGTGGGCTTAAAACTCACAGTCAATGCATTATTCCAATTCAGATAATCCAACCTTCACCCACAGGCATTCAGACAGGTATATCACATAAGCACATAGCCTCATGGTAAGCATGCTATCATGGCAGTCACTCACACACATGCAAGGATGCTAAAGCATAAACACTTACCGAGTACTTCAAGCCAAAACAGAAGGTATGTTAGAAATCCATGCATGATGATAACTATGCTAAAATGCCAAATGCAACACATGCAGGAATGCAACTACAATAGGCTCGGCTATTCTAAAGATGGCATGTGAAATGCTACAACTAACAAGTATTCAACTCGGAATTGAAATACAATGCAGTTACTATGATGCGCCGAGCTTGGTCCCCATCTCGATTTTCCCTCTGGCTTAAACTGCTCTCGGCCAGAGTCGGGAAGATGTCATCCACAATCTTAGCCACAACTGCGAGTACTTGTTGCTTATCCAACTCCTCGGCTTTAAGAGCCTCAACAGCTTGCTGAAGTCGTTCATAGGGATCAGTGTCCACCTTCATCCTGTTCTTTCTACTAGCCTCAGCTTGGTGGAAGGTGTGGGTTGCTTGACCAATGCGAAGTCTGGCTGCTGTTGACATATCATAGCCAGAGCTCGAGATAGCTTCAGGCTGGCTGAGCTTAATTACAATTCACCCTAGTAGCGGGGGCTCCTCTGGCATGAAGTTCCCGGCAGACGATGTGATTGGTGGCGGGGCCGACATTCCGTAGGCCAGATCAGCCACAGTCCTCTGAAGGTCGCCAATCATTTCCATCAACTCAAAGGTGGTGGCCTCACGAGCTTGAAATAATTAGGGTTCCCAGATCGGACGCGCGGCAAGTGTCGTAGGTGGACGTTGCATTTCAACGTCAGCCTCACCTTGCATGGTGATTCCCTGGCCCTGGCTCAATGCTACTGTCATGACCATAATTTCTTCTAGGCTTTGCATCATCACGAATCTGCTGAACTGAATAGAGGTGATGTGACTGGCGATTGACGGACCAGATGGACTGGACTGGTGACTGACGGATCTGACGAACCGGTGAGCCTCAACTGGCCTCTTTCTGCCTTACCTCAGTGATGGAGAACACTGGTTGCTCTGAACTGAATCTCTGATCCCCCCCCTAAAGAGAAAACAGGCAGCGTCTCAGCTCAATTTCACCAGAACAGATGTAAGCATAGCTGAATAACTGTATTCAACCACTGATCACTATTCTCAAATCACTGCCCCAAAACTAAATCAGATACCCGCAGATATAACTAATTCACGAAACACTGATGCCCTCAGGCCTGATACCCAGACTTGTAAACTGATACTTGCATTCCTGTAGAGACGCACTCTAAAAGAACATAGCAAGCAAGTGAGAGCCAAAAACACCCCTATATTGGGGTAGGGTTTCCCTGTCCTATTTTGTCAGGAGCAAAGGTTTCAGTATGCATGCAGCGGCTTCAAGCAACCTATAATCGGGTGAGCAACCTGTCCTAGTTTGGGATACTCACTATGGATTCCGAATATGCACTAGGTCGAATGGTCAAAAAGGGAGCCCCGGTAAAACCGGGGTTTGTGTTCCCATCTTGGCAGAGCCTGTAACTGGTTAGCCTTATGGCACGCTTCTCGAAGCGAGCCTCCGGCAAGTCGTTCAAGAATAGCATACGGCATACACGGTGTCCTAGGCGCACCAATGCACATGCAATGTAAAGAAACACATAAGTGTAGTCAAAACACGACATCATGAGTTCGAGTCAAGTTCTCTAACTCCCCAGCAGAGTCGCCAGAAACTGTAGACGTCCTCGAACGTCCCGAGAGGGAAATCCCGTTTTATTCGTTGGGCTCACTACAATTCGGACTCAAAAGTCACGGTCCTATATCTAATCTCGCAGAGTGCAATGGAAAACCGATGAATCATCAAAGAGTCCAAATCTGGCAAATCATTTTGGAAAACAGATTTTTAGAAAGAAGTGCCAAACATGGACTGCTTTACCAAATACAGAGCCGCCACCTAAATTTTTTATTTTGGGGGAATTTAGGAAGCCTTGACTCATGCCGAAGGCCACGTGTCCGTCATCACCAAAGTTACCTCGGCTCAGGTACTTGGGTACGATTGGGGACGGTCACTTCATGAGCACCCCCGCTCGCCCAATCAAAGATCGGCCTCTACTAACCATGATATCGAGTTTTGAAAACAGTATGTATTCTTATTCTGTTTATTAGCCTAGATTTACTACGTGATGTGCACAGCATACAAGTATAGACTGGATCGCCTGAATTGGAACAACATATCTCTTGTTTGCTTATTTTGAAAATGGTTTGACGGTGCTACCCGCAAGTAGGCTAAGACGTGGATTTGCCACCCTCGGGTGGGCTTGGAAAACGTGATGGTTTGCCACTCTCAAGTGGGCTTAAAACTCACAGTCAATGCATTATTCCAATTCAGATAATCCAACCTTCACCCACAGGCATTCAGGCAGATATATCACATAAGCACATAGCTTCATGGTAAGCGTGCTATCATGGCAGTCACTCACACACATGCAAGGATGCTAAAGCATAAACACTTACCGAGTACTCCAAGCCAAAACACTATGTTAGAAATCCATGCATGGTCCTAACTATACAGAAATGCCTAATGCAACACATGCAAAATGCAACTAAGATAGGCTCGGCTATTCTAAAGATGGCATGTGAAATGCTACAACTAACAAGTATTCAACTCGGAATTGAAATACAATGCAGTTACTATGATACGCCGAGCCTGGTGCATGCTAGATATATGAATGAATGCAAACATGCTATCATAAATATGCTAATTAAAACATGCCCTAAACTAACCACCATAAGCTGGTAAATAAAAGGGAGAAAGACGTGGGGTTGGAAGACATACATCACACACACGCATACTTATTACAACAATTGGCCCACTCTCAGAGGGTCTGAAAGAATATTACACAACCAAAATAAATAACGAATTATTACACAATACTAATTACTTAACAAATGAATTAGGTAAGCAAAGTAAACTAGCATGCTGCATGCAAGGGGTAGATGACCCCCAACAGAAAAATGGCCTTAAACAAACATGTTTAGAAGCTCAAAACAAGACTTTTTTCAGTTTATGACAAAGCCTAAATTTGTTTGCAATTGATCTCAGAAACTTGCACAAAGCTCCAGAAGGCTGAAACTCCACCTTGGGAAGGCCACCGACCAGTTATTAGCATGGGAGACCACCTGCCGACCACCCTTTGTGGTGGAGACCAAAGAAGGTGGTCGGCCTGCCAGAAAATCTGGTCGGCCGACTAGTTTCCACCTCTGGTTTCTGGTTTTTCTGCAACCAAGGCAAGAGAGAGAAAAGGCAATGTATTTTCAACAAATGTGTGCATGACCACTCTCCCTGTCCTTGCACAAGCTCAAGGGAGTGTAGTCCTCGATCCTCGCATCACCAATCACGCATCTCAATGCATGATGGCCAAGAAGTCAAATTGCACGACTCGATGTGAAATGAATGCACATATAAGCATGTAAAGCCAACAACTCATGGACAGTCAAGATTGTCGGCGACCGAGAATCGAGGCACGTTTCGTCACTTGGAGTACGAAACGTCCCTCGTTTCCCATGTTCGGACTAAACCCTACTCCAAACACAAAGCAATGAGATGGCATACACAATGCGACTAACATGCAACCTAGCATACGCAATGCCATGGGCTAAAATGGCATACACAATGCACTTACGAAGACTATCATGCACACATGAACTAAATGGCATATACAAATGCAAGATGGACTAACACCAATATGAGTGGACCTCAGCCACACTCACATCAGTGGCCATATGATGGAAATGAGACAACCGAAATATATGCAAACATGCACGGATGCAAAGGACTGATCCTTAGGCACAACGCGCAACTCTAGCTAAGCATGGAAAAGGATAAAGTATGGCATGCAAACACACGTTTTCCAGCTCTGAAACATAATGTACAATGGTCCCGAATCATGCAAATATGTCACCCAATGCATGCAAGATGGCTCGAATACCGCAACTAGTGAAGCGGGTTACACAAGAGGTGCACAAAGCAATGTATAAATGGTAAAACCAGTCCCAAACAGACCCTAGGTAGGTCTGAAACAGTGGGAAAATGGCCCAAAATGATGACTCAACATGGAAAGAAGCGAAGCTCATGCAATGGTCCAAAAACGAGGCATTTATGCACAACTCTCAAACACGTTTAAAGAGTGGGAATCATGGGAATATGGCATTCACATAATCTCTGAAATATGATGTACAATGACCCCAAAGCATGAAAACACCTCAGTATATGCATGCAATAGACCTCAAATCTCAAAACTAGGCACGGATACTAAACTACAAGCATGCAAAACAAGCATCATTCGACCATGAGACCCAAAAACAGAGTTAAGGCAGTCCAAAACATGCACAAAATCAGTTTAAGGCATGGCCAAAAAGTGCTAACATGAAGGGCCAAAACAACATGCAACAAATGCTAATAAGCATGGTTTACACTACATGTATATGAAGCACATGAGGGGCCACCAAACCAGCCCAAAACAGAAACATGGCATGCCAAAATATGACAAAAAACCCACTGAAACTCAGTCAACACATGTTAGAATGAAGTGTTCATTTGAAAGGCCAATGAGAGGGTTGTTCTACACATGTATGATGGACACACAAAATGGAAAAACTACCTATGGATAGAGGTTATGAGGGCCCTAAAACTCACTAAAAAGGAAATGAGTCTAGGAAGCATGCAAGTAAAGGCCCCTTTGGAAGGCCTTGAAGAGGATTACTCTACGCTTGCATAATAGACATTCAACATAGCAAAAAGGGCTTTGGATAGAGCCTATACAGGTCACAAATATCACAAAAAGTGGCCGGAAACATGGCTTTGAAACTTGCAAATAGGCGCTCCTTTGTAAGGCCAACAAAGCTAGTAAACAAAACAAGGGGTGAGAGGGTCACCCCTCTCTGATTTTGATGCTCAAAAACACATGTTAGCCACTAAAAATCCACTGGATTTCAGTGGCTAAAAGACCAAACCGAGGCCAACACAAACGCTCTAATGCATAGCTCAAAACAAGAGGAAATGAAGCATGCAAGGGTTTAGATGACCCCCAACAGAAAAATTGCCTTAAACAAACATGTTTATAAGCTCAAAATAAGACTTTTTTCAGTTTATGACAAAGCCTAAATATGCCTACAAATAGAGCTAAACTATGAAGCAAAATATGGCTACAAAGAGGAAAATAGAGACTTACCCTTGTAGAGAGGAAGGCCAGCAGCTTCTGGACCAAAATAGGAACTCTTCAACCTCTAAAAATGAGCTCCTAGGTGCTTAGGTTGACCATGTAGGTGTTTTGCTTGGAGGTGTAGTGCAATAGGGCCAAGAACTAGGAGTTTTAGACACCAAAAGAGAATGATATAGAGAGAGAGAGGTGTATGCCTTAGCCCAAATTTCTCAACCTTGGCTCATGAGGGATAGGCTCCCTCTTATAGAAGAGGAGGTCCATAGCTTCTCTAAGAAGCTTGGAGCAAAGAGACCAGGCTTCTAAAGGAAGCTAAACCAAAAGGGTCAAGCTTCTTGAGGAAGCTAGACCAAACGGGTCATGCTTTCTCAGGAAGCTCAACAAAAGGTGAAGCTTCTCTTAGAAGCTAAGCAAAAGGGACCAAGCTTTTTTAAGCAGCCAAAACAAGAGGGTCAATCCTCGGAGGATGGGGCAAATGCCTCCCAGCTGGCACAGCTAGATAGCACTCAAAGAGACAAAAAAGCAGAAGACTGGTCGACCTGTTCAAGTGGTCGGCCGACCACTTGCCCTGGTCGGCCGACCAGGGGTCAAAAGGTTCAAGTTGAAAAGGTGGTCGGTCTACCCATATTGGTGCTCTCCTAGGTGAATGCAACTCAATGGTGGTATGGGAGACCAGAAATTATGGCTTAAAAGTGAGGGAGACCACTTACCTGACAAGAAAATCGGCTAGCGGGAGAAAAGTGGTCTCCAAGGAGAAAAGGTGGTCTCCCATCCTTGTACCACCTTCCAAACAATGAAACTAGGGTCCATGCCAAAAATGAACCCACACCGATGTAAAACGAAGGTTCAGGGGCAAAAACGCGCAGCGGGGGCCCCGAAAACTGACTGTTAAGCACCGGAAGTGGCGTGCGACCACAAAGGTGGTCTCCCGGGCCACAGTGTCCCTCTAGGAAGCCAAGACAAGGGGTCAAGGCTTCCTCAAGAAGCCTTGAGCAAAGGGTGCAAGAAAAGGGGCCAAAGGGTGTGCAAAGGGTGCAAAATAGCCACATATATGCACGTGGAGTAGGGTCTGTGCATCCCAGCTGGCACAGCTGGCATGCACCAGGCTTGGAGGGTGCAAATGGTGCAAACCGGCCAGAAAATTTTGTCGTCGGCCAAAATAAAGTGCCGGTCGGCATAATATTTTTCCGGTTGGCAAAATAGATTGCCGATAGATGATTCCAATGCCAACAAATGGCCGGTGGGTATGCAAATTGAAGCCCCGGAAGTTATCTTTCCAATGGCGTAAACCTTGCATCAAAATTCCTCCTGTGTAAAAAGTTATGCCCTTTTCCATGAAGCCGCGCAGATTCGATCCAACAGGGATGATGCCCGACTTCAACCAATCATATCTCCCCCACCCGGACTTGGCATTAAGAGATTCTTGAGTGAAAAATGAAGCCCCGGAAGTAAGCTTTCCGACGGTGGGGGCCTCATAGCTAAACTCAAAGTGTACAGATAGATAAGCCCGATTCAGCGAGGGCTGCTCAACTCGCTTCTACCTGGATTCATGCCGAACTTTTCCCAAACTAGTCTTCTCCTCTCCTTTCCTCTTTTCTTCAACTCCAAAACCCTAAACAAAGTGTTTTGAAAGATTTGCCTCTCTTCTAGCCGAAGAAACTGATTCTTTGCCCTGCACATCTCTCAACACCGAGCAAACCATTAGTAGTGCCCAAGTCTTAAGGGCGGTCAAAAATGGGGTGTCTATAAGTCACGGTCCTATATCTAATCTCGCAGAGTGCAATGGAAGACCGATGAATCATCAAAGAGTCCAAATCTGGCAAATCATTTTGGAAAACAGATTTTTAGAAAGAAGTGGCAAACATGGACTGTTTTACCAAATACAGAGTCGCCACCTAAATTTTTTATTTTTGGGGAATTTAGGAAGCCTTGACTCATGCCGAAGGCCACATGTCCGTCATCACCAAAGTTACCCCGGCTCAGGAACTTGGGTACGATTGGGGAAGGTCACTTCATGAGCATCCCCGCTCGCCCAATTAAAGATCGGCCTCTACTAACCATGATATCGAGTTTTGAAAACAGTATGTATTCTTATTCTGTTTATTAGCCTAGATTTACTATGTGATGCGTACAGCATACAAGTATAGACTGGATCGCCTGAATTGGAACAACATATCTCATGTTTGCTTATTTTGAAAATGATTTGATGGTGCTACCCGCAAGTAGGCTAAGACGTGGATTTGCCACCCTCGGGTGGGCTTAGAAAACGTGATGGTTTGCCACTCTCAAGTGGGCTTAAAACTCACAGTCAATGCATTATTCCAATTCAGATAATCCAACCTTCACCCACAGGCATTCAAGCAGGTATATCGCATAAGCACATAGCCTCATGGTAAGCATGCTATCATGGCAGTCACTCACACACATGCAAAGATGCTAAAGCATAAACACTTACCGAGTACTCCAAGCCAAAAGAAAAGCTATGTTAGAAATCCGTTCATGATCCTAACTATACAGCAATGCCTAATGCAACACATGCAAAATGCAACTAAGATAGGCTCGGCTATTCTAAAGATGGCATGTGAAATGCTACAACTAACAAGTATTCAACTCGGAATTGAAATACAATGCAGTTACTATGATGCGCCGAGCCTGGTGCATGCAAGATAGATGAATGAATGCAAACATGCTATCATAAATATGCTAATTAAAACATGCCCTAAGCTAACCACCATAAGCTGGTAAATAAAAGGGAGAAAGACGTGGGGTTGGAAGACATACATCACACATACGCATACTTATTACAACAATTGGCCCTCTCTCAGAGGGTCTGAAAGAATATTACACAACCAAAATAAATAACGAATTGTTACACAATACTAATTACTTAACAAATGAATTAGGTAGGCAAACTAAACTAGCATGCTATGCTACGTGCAATGGACTGCCTCAGCTCTGTTCCGAATGATGAAGGATGCATGCATACTCGGGTTGCCTTGTCGGGAAATTCCATCACAACGCCTCGCCTCGCCTTTGTTTGCAATTGATCTCAGAAACTTGCACAAAGCTCTAGAAGGATGAAACTCCACCTTGGGAAGGCCACCGACCAGTTATTAGCATGGGAGACCACCTGCCGACCACCCTTTGTGGTGGAGACCAAAGAGGGTGGTCGGCCAGGCAGAAAATCTGGTCGGCCGACTAGTTTCCACCTCTGGTTTCTGGTTTTTCTGCAACTAAGGCAAGAGAGAGAAAAGGCAATGTATTTTCAACAAATGTGTGCATGACCACTCTCCCTGTCCTTGCACAAGCTCAAGGGAGTGTAGTCCTCGATCCTCGCATCACCAATCACGCATCTCGATGCATGATGGCCGAGAAGTCGAATTGCACGACTCGATGTGAAATGAATGCACATATAAGCAAGTAAAGCCAACAACTCTATCATGGACAGTCAAGATTGTCGGCGATCGAGAATCGAGGCACGTTTCGTCACTTCGAGTACGAAACGTCCCTCGTTTCCCTTGTTCGAACTAAACCCTACTCCAAACACAAAGCAATGAGATGGCATACACAATGCGACTAACATGCAACCTAGCATATGCAATGCCATGGGCTAAAATGGCATACACAATGCACTTACGAAGACTATCATGCGCACATGAACTAAATGGCATATACAAATGCAAGATGGACTTACACCAATATGATTGGACCTCAGCCACACTCACATCAGTGGCCATATGATGGAAATGAGACAACCGAAATACATGCAAACATGCACGGATGCAAAGGATTGATGCTTAGGCACAACGTGCAACTCTAGCTAAGCATGGCAAAGGATACAGTATGGCATGCAAACACACGTTTTCCAGCTCTGAAACATAATGTACAATGGTCCCGAATCATGCAAATATGTCATACAATGCATGCAAGATGGTTCGAATACCGCAACTAGTGAAGCGGGTTACACAAGAGGTACACAAAGCAATATATAAATGGTAAAACCAGCCCCAAACAGACCCTAGGTAGGTCTGAAACAGTGGGAAAATGGCCCAAAATGATGACTCAACATGCAAAGAAACGAAGCTCATGCAATGGTCCAAAAACGAGGCATTTATGCACAACTCTTAAACACGTTTAAATCATGGGAATATGGCATTCATATAATCTCTGAAATATGATTTACAATGACCCCAAAGCATGAAAACACCTCAGTATATCCATGCAATAGACCTCAAATCTCAAAACTAGGCACGGATACTGAACTACAAGCATGCAAAACAAGCATCATTCGACCATGAGACCCAAAAACAGAGTTAAGGCAGTCCAAAACATGCACAAAATCAGTTTAAGGCATGGCCATAAAGTGCTAACATGAAGGGCCAAATCAACATGCAACAAAGGCTAGTAAGCATGGTTTACACTACATGTATATGAAGCACATGAGGGGCCACCAAACCAGCCCAAAACAGAAACATGGCATGCCAAAATATGACAAAAAACCCACTGAAACTCAGTCAACACATGTTAGAATGAAGTGTTCCTTTGAAAGGCCAATGAGAGGGTTGTTCTACACATGTATGATGGACACACAAAATGGCAAAACTACCTATGGACAGAGGTTATGAGGGCCCTAAAACTCACTGAAAAGGGCCTAAAATGAGTCTAGGAAGCATGCAAGTAAAGGCCCCTTTGGAAGGCCTTGAAGAGGATTACTCTACGTATGCATAATAGACATTCAACATAGCAAAAAGGGCTTTGGATAGAGCCTATACAGGTCACAAATATCACAAAAAGTGGCCGGAAACATGGCTTTGAAACTTGCAAATAGGCGCTCCTTTGTAAGGCCAACAAAGCTAGTAAACAAAACAATGGGTGAGAGGGTCACCCCTCTCTGATTTTGATGCTCAAAAACGCATGTTAGCCACTAAAAATCCACTGGATTTCAGTGGCTAAAAGACCAAACCGAGGCCAACACAAACGCTCTAATGCATAGCTCAAAACCAGAGGAAATGAAGCATGCAAGGGTTTAGATGACCCCCAACAGAAAAATTGCCTGACACAAACATGTTTATAAGCTCAAAATAAGACTTTTTTCAGTTTATGACAAAGCCTAAATATGCCTGCAAATAGAGCTAAACTATGAAGCAAAATATGGCTACAAAGAGGAAAATAGAGACTTACCCTTGTAGAGAGGAAGGCCAGCAGCTTCTGGACCAAAATAGGAACTCTTCAACCTCTAAAAATGAGCTCCTAAGTGCTTAGGTTGACCATGTAGGTGTTGTGCTTGGAGGTGTAGTGCAATGGGGCCAAGAACTAGGAGTTTTAGACCCCAAAAGAGAATGATATATAGAGAGAGAGGTGTATGCCTTAGCCAAAATTTCTCAACCTTGGCTCATGAGGGAGAGGCTCCCTCTTATAGAAGAGGAGGTCCATAGCTTCTCTAAGAAGCTTGAAGCAAAGAGACCAGGCTTCTAAAGGAAGCTAAACCAAAAGGGTCAAGCTTCTTGAGGAAGCTAGACCAAACGGGTCAAGCTTTGTCAAGAAGCTCAACAAAAGATGAAGCTTCTCTTAGAAGCTAAGCAAAAGGGACCAAGCTTTTTTAAGCAGCCAAAACAAGAGGGTCAATCCTCGGAGGATAGGGCAAATGCCTCCCAGCTGGCACAGCTGGATAGCACTCAAAGAGACAAAAAAGCAGAAGGCTGGCCGACCTGCTCAAGTGGTCGGCCGACCAGGGGTCAAAAGGTTCAAGTTGAAAAGGTGGTCGATCTACCCATATTGGTGGTCTCCCAGGTGAATGCAACTCAATGGTGGTATGGGAGACCAGAAATTGTGGCTTAAAAGTGAGGGAGACCACTTACCTGACAAGAAAATCGGCCAGCGAGAGAAAAGTGGTCTCCAAGGAGAAAAGGTGGTCTCCCATCCTTGTACCACCTTCCAAACAATGAAACTAGGGTCCATGCCAAAAATGAACCCACACCGATGCAAAACGAAGGTTCAGGAGCAAAAACGCGCAGTTGGGGGCCCCGAAAACTGACTGTTAAGCACCCGAAGTGGCGTGCGACCACAATGGTGGTCTCCTGGGCCACAATGTCCCTCTAAAGAGAGGAAACAAGGTGTGTGCCAAAAACCAGAGTAAACGGAGGTAGTTAAGCGGTCCCGAGCCGAGGCGCACGACTGACGGCTCCGAAAATCAAAAACTGGTCTCCAAACGGGAAAAGTGGCCTACGACCACGAAACGTAGGCTACGGCCACTGAGAGATGGTCTATGAGACCTCTCCCTCCCTTCGAGAAGAGAAAACAGAGAAAACAAGACCTGGTTCACAAACTGAGGCGAAGCACAAAAAGTCCTGAAGTCCGGAGGCAAGGCTCTCAGCTGAGACTTCGTGACCTCAATACGAGCACAACATGCGCGATCACCGAGCGCTTAATCGATGACGTCTGAGTCTTAAGGTCGGTAAACAATGGGGTGTCTACAGGTCCGAATGAATAATACAAGTTAGCTACGCTAAGCTATTATAACTAATCTAATAATCTAATTAGACTAATTATTACATAATCAAATTGAATATTAACTAAGCTAAGATAATTAAGAATTTACAACGATGAATTAAATTAACTAACACATTAATTAATTAATTACAAATTAACTAACTATACAAAGCAGTTAAAACGGCCATGAGAAGAGGGGCATATGCATGCTCGATCGACTTCGTTCAGAAATCCGTTGCCATTCCTTATGTTGCCTCTGTTTGCACTGCTCTGCACCTCTAAAAATTATGCCAACTTCTGTGATGCTTTAGACCTACCTCATGGACATTCTAAGAGGTCATCGACCAAGAGGGGTGGCCATCGGCCAGTGGATAATGGTCATTGACCAATTTTGAGACTATCGGCCAAATATTTGTAGCCGATCAGCACACTAGATAGCCGATCGGCCATCTCTTCCTGTAAACACCTCTTTTTGTTGCAGCAGAGTACAAACAGAGGCATGGCAATACATTTGCAAGAAAATGTTTGTACAACCACACTCCTTATCATGTTTGAAGCTCAAAGGAGTGTAGTGCTCGACTCTCGAGCCATCAATCATGCATTTTGATGCATGATGGCCAAAGAGGCCGAGTTGCACAAATCAATATGGATGAAATGCACAAGAACACATAAATGCCTTAACCTCTATCATATGTGATCAAGAGGGTCAGCGACCTAGAATTGAGGCACGTTTCATCACTTCAAGTATGAAACGTCCCTCGTTCCTCGTGTTTGGCTTGACATCCAAACCAAACACAATGCAATGCATGCACAACTTAACAAAGGTAATGGCATGCAAACAATGCAATGCAACCTAAACATGTAAACAGCATGGCATGCAACAAGTATGCAAGAATGTTATGTAATGCAACTAGCATGCAACAACATGAAATGTACCAAGAGATGCAACAACATGCAATGCGACAAGCATGCAACAACATGCAAAATGGACTAAAACTAAAATGGATAGATCTTAATCATGCCCAATCAGTGGCCAAAGCACCAAAACTAAGGGACCAAAAGGCAAAACATGCATGCACACATATTGATCCACAAGCTAGGAAACAAGAACACAACCCTTAGAGGAGCTCAAAGGGTGACAAAAGTGGAAGTGTAACAACACTGTAAGCTCTGAAATCAAGTATGGAATGATGGCAAATCAACCAAGCAAGACAAGTATGGCATGCAAGAAAGCTCAAAGCTTGAAACTAGCATAGGAACTTGTACCAAAGCCACATGAATCAAACCCCAAAGGGCTAAGGACAACCAAAACAGTCCTAGATCATGCCAAAATGAGTCTAAAACATGCATGGACTAAAGCTAAAACAGGCCAACATGAAAGGCATAAGGCATGATGCATGCAAGGCCAATAAAGAGGGTTACACTACACCTACCAAGACCAAGCATGGCATGACTTAACCAATAAAAATTTGAGTTATGGCATGCCAAAATAAACCCAAAAACCCACTAAGATGGCATCCCAAAAGCTTAAGCAATAAGACATGCATAATGGCTCATGTTAAAGGCTTAAAACACAAACCTCCCAATGCATGGAAAAGGTGACAAATGTGAGTGCATGACCACACTATATGGACTGAAATCACATATGAAATGATGCCAAATCATGAAAATGGTCTAAGCAATGCATGCTAGTGACTTGGACACTCAAAGCTAGCAAGCTAGAATGCACTATGGCTATACAAAGCAATGCATGCATGACTAAAACAACATCAAACAGAGCTCAAGCATGGGGGAAAACTTCTTTGAATTGAGCCAAAACATGCAAGAATGATGATCCAAACACAAGATGTATGTTAAGGCAACATAGAGGATTGCACTACAAGTGCAGTGTGCATGCAAGAGGCTATCAAACCAACCTTAGACAGAGGTATATCATGCTAAAATAAGGTCTAATACATGCTAAGATGGAGCCAAAACGAGCTTAACAAACATGTTAATTTTATGAGCCATCAATACAAGCATATGAGACATAAGGAGAGGGGATGACCCTCTCCTATTTGGGCCTCAAAACACAGTGGTGAGAAGGCCAAAACAAGATGGTCCCAATAGCTTAAAAGGGAGGCAGAAGAATACGACCAAACAAGGCCTAAGAGGGGGTAGACAATCCCCAACACAAAAGTGACCTTAAACAAACATTATAAGCATGAAAAATCAAAACTTTTCACAGTAGAAATTTAAGCTTAAATCAGCATGAAAATAGGTTCAAAAGCTTAAACCAAAACAAGGGTTTAAAGGCTAGTTGACTCACCCTTGAAGAACACCTTCAAGAACACAACTCCAACAATCTTTTTTGATGAAAACCAGTCCAAAAACACTAACACCAACTCCTATGTACCTCACCAACAAAAGGATGGTGTTCTAGTAGGTGCTTTAGTGCAAAAGTATGAAGAAAATACACTTTTGAGCACAAACTATGGTAAATATGGAGAGAGAGGTAAAATATAGAGAGAGAGTGATATATGTTTTGTATATCTACTTTTCAGAACCCTAGAAAGGGAGAGGGGTCTCCCTTCTTATAGAAATTCAATTCTCAAGCTTGTTGAACAAGCTTGAGTCTTGATTGAATCCCTCCACAAACGTGTACGGAATATGAGATCCGTGCTTACCAGCTGTCACAGCTGGCACAAAAAATATCTGCAAAAGCAGGTGGAAAGGTCTCGGCCAAGAAATATGGCCGATCAACAAAAAAAAGTGCCGATCAGCCACCACTTATGGCCGATGGCAAGAAAACAAGGCTGATGGCACAAGGCCTTAGCGGATGGGTTGTAAGGATGGCCAACAAGCCACCTTCTTCCCTCAAAAGCAAAAACCACAAGTCCTTGGTCCACAACCAAGCACAAAACAAACAAGTTGAGAGATCCTAAGGCAAGGCGCGTAGCCGAGACCTTCGGGAACTCAAAACGAACACGAGCATGAATGATCATCGAGTGTTCAAACGATGACGTCCAAGTCTTGAGGACGGTCAAAAATGGGGTGTCTACAATTGTATATGTTTTGAGAATATGAAAACATTGTACATGTTGTGTATGTTTTGGAAACATGGATTTAGTGAAAACATTGTAAATGTTTTTGGGAAAATGTGAATTTTATTTTCAATGTTGGAACTTCTATATCGAGTGGATGAGAATAGATGACCAGAGAATGGGTCATGGTATTGGGATTGATTAACTATCGTTATGGTGTTTGATTTAAACATAACTGTGAAACTTGATTTGAAATTTCAGGGACGAAATTCTTTGAAAGACATGAAAGTCAATCTCGTGATGTCCTAGACCAACCTTGGTCTAAATCTGCACAGTCCCCATCACTTCTCTGCTAGTATTGTCATAAGCCCTTATCACCTGGGCAGTTGGCACAAAGTCCGCGGGCTTTAACCCGATTGCATATGCCATCCTCGACGGGCACACATTAATGGCGGATCCCGTGTCGACAAGAACTACCGGTACCCACTTGTCTCTACACTCCACAGAGATGTAGAGTGGTTTGTTATGGTTTGCACCCTCAGGCGGCAGTTCCTTGTTGGTGAAGGCCAATGTTGGGAAAGCTCCTCCCGTAAAGACCAGTCCTACCAGCTGCTCAGGCGTGGTATCTATTGAATGTTTGGCCTTGTCCGTAGCAGAAAGGACAGCTTGTCTATGGACCCGTGAAGCCATAAGCAGTCCCCAGATGGAGATTTCTACCTATATCTTCTTCAGCTGTTTCAGCACAGCCTCCTCTTCGAGCAATTTATGTTTCTGCTTGTCTGCCTCCCTGTCCTTTCCAGACGCTTCTGGTTGATCTAAGTGCGGGGGCTTGAAATACCACCCGCTCCTAGTCATGTGATCATCTTCACCAATGTACCAGGTATCATCCGGCTGGTTACTCCCCCAGTCCTCATCTGTGTGGGCAAGACATAGATCATCATCTTCCCACCACATGCCATCGGCAGCTAACAGACACCTGTCCGACTCCGTTACAACTATTCCTGTGCCCACAACACCTTCTGTTCCTATGCCCGCTGCACGCTTTGCTCCTGTGTACACAACATGTTTTGTCCCCACAGGGGCCTTGGCCTTTCTAGCCCTCTCAGAATCCTCGATCCTTTCTCGCTCAGACTCCTTCAGCGCAGCTTGCTGTCCAACACCTCCTACATTCAAATTGTCCTGATCTCGAGTGAAATTCTTAACACCGGCGCTCTTCGGTGATGCGTCCAGATTCCCGGCCCTTCCAGCCACAGTTGATGTCCCCGTCCCTGATGGACCCTGTTCTAGCTGAGGTTGTTCAACAACATCCGGCTGGTCGTCAAGCCAACCAGTAGACTCCGCTGCCCCATTCAAATCAAAACAGATGGCTGTCACGTCTCCCGGATCTTGCTCGTTGAAAAACTGAAGGTTAACAATGTCCTCTTCTAGTTCTACCAGGTCATCTAGCCCCTGATTAAGTCCATCCTCCCGCACTACACAAATCTTTGTCTCCACTGGCAATTCCACATTCGGCCTAACCTGGCCTGCTGATGTAATGTAACCGTTTGGGTTGTACATGAAGCTTGCAGACCTCTCAGGCTCTGTATTTGCACTCTCATCTTCTTTCGCAGTCGACCCACTTCTATCTTCGATAGCTACCACCACCATTTCAGGTTGGGTTTGGGAGATGTCCAACACGCACAAGTCAGTGCTGTTAGAATGAACACCTCCGGTTTGGGTAGGTGAGAAGGGGAGATATATATACTAGGGTCGTATGACATAACCCTATTTGGATCAAATTGATGCGTTTGGGAGGTGGAGCTTGGTTATGTGGTAGGAGAGGGTTGGTTGTGACATTCGGTTTTTCCGGAGGCACGCTCACCCTATTGTCGATGAGATCCTGAATCTGATGACGCAACCAAAAGCACTGATCAGTGTCATGACTATGTTGCTGATGAAAAGCGCAGTACTTGGCTGGGTTATGGGAAGCATGGAGTCTGTCTGGTAGTGGCCACGGCTCTAGGGGCTTCAAGTGCCCTTTCCTGATCAAAACCCCCAGAGCCTTGGACAAAGGCATGTATAGTGGGGTAAAGGTTCTTTGGCCTCTGGGTGGAAACTTGGTTCTTTGTGAACTACTTCCGGACGCACCGGTGAATGGTGTAGCTGAACGGGTTCTTGGGGTGGTGGTGCTGGTAACCACACTCACATCTGAAGCTCTGGCAGCTGCAGCACTGCTTGTGCCTGTATTCATACTATGGTTGAATGCCCTCCTGGGCTGCTCTCTCTCTTGATCAATGAGGCCTTGCTTCATAACGTCCTCGATCTGCACCCCTATCTCATGTAAATCTGCAAAGGTAGGAAGGAGGAAGACGATCATCTTCTGCATAAGCTTAGGCTGGAGGTTGTGCACAACTATCTGAATCTGATCTTTGTCGACAGGCCTGATGGTCATCATCGAGGCCTTGGCCCTCCATCGGGTCACGAAATCGGAGAAGCTCTCCTTCGGCTCTTGCCTAGTTGTCTCGAGATCACGAGTTATGACCTTGATCTAAGTATTATGGGAGTATTAAGCCATAAAGGCCTCAGCCATCTCATCCCAGTTCCTCTTAATAGAGTCTTCCAGTTTTGCATAGCAAATAGCTGATACACCCAGCAAGGTCTGGCCAAACAAAGAAAGCTTTTGCAATCTGGAGAGGCCCATCGGCCTTAGTATGTCCGAAAATAACCATAAATGCACCATAGGATCCCCAGACCCATCGAAACGGTCTATGTGTGGCATTTTAAACCGATCTGGCAGTGTCACGGCCGAGTCAGTGTATTTGTCATCAATATCCGGAACGGACTTCACACCTTGAGATTTTGTGAATTGCTTTTCAAGCTTGCTCACTTTCAACGCTGTGGGGTCCACCTCAAACTCAAAGGGAGAATCTGGTAGGTTGGTAGGTGTTTTGGATAACTGGGGTAGGATTGGGCGCTGAGCCAGCCCTGTCGGAACGTCCGTGTCTTCCTGGACATTTGGTGTCTCCCCGGGTGTTGGAACTCTTGGCAGGGGAGGAACTTGTTGTGAAGCAAATGCTCCGGTTTGCTGCTTTAACCTGGCGATTAATTCTGCCTGTTGGGCCATGACCTCGGCCTGTTGCTTGGCAAATTCTGCTTGACGGACAGCATCCTGCTGCATGGCTTTTATACTCTGCTGAAGCTGACGCATCATTTCCCCTATGCCTGCCATATCGCGCTGATCTATCTGCACAATCGGTATATCTATCCCTACAGTAGAAACTAGGACCTCAGCCTGACTGTCCACTGATGGGGTAGACCACTGATCTGACCACCGCTGTACTGATACACTGCGCCCTTTTGACCTCCGTCTGGTAATCGGAGGTAAAGAAAGGAACACTGCTTGTCCGTCTATCAGATCCAGAGATCGATTAAGTCTACGACCTCTAACCCAGAGTGTTCGGGGGATATCTGCCTAGTCGGAATCAATGGTGCTAAACTACCTTGCAAAAAGATGAGTAAAGAAATAACAAGGAAACAATGAACAGAAAAACAGACAGGACAATAGCTTAAATAAAGATAACACACAGTTGGCAAACACAAGCTGAATGAATCGTCCTCAACCACTGATCACTGTTCCCAAATCACTGCCCCAAATCTGATTCTGATACCTGCAGATATCACTGCTTCCCAAGTACTGATGCCCGCAGGCCTGATGCCCAAACTTGCAGACTGATACGTGCATTCCTGTAGAGGCCAACTTTAAAAGCACATAACAAGCAAGTGAGAGCCAAAACACCCCTATGTTGGGGTAGGGCTTCTCTGTCCTATTTTTTCAAGAGCTAGGGTTTCACTACGCACACAGCGATTTCAAACAACCTATAATCGGGTAAGCAACCTGTCCTAACTTGGAATAGTCACTATGGAGTCCGATATGCACTAGGTTGACGGGTCAAAAAAAGGGTGCCCAGGTAAAAACTGAGGTTTGTGTTCCCATCGTGGCAGAGCCCGCAACCGGTCAGTCTTATGGCATGCTTCTTAAAGCAAGCCTCCGGCAAACCGTTCAGGAATAGCATACGGCAAACACGGTGTCCTAGGCGCACCAATGCAAACGCAATGCAAAGAGACACATATGTGTAATCAAAAGAAGATATCATGAGTTCAGGTCAAGTTCTCTAAATCCCTAGTAGAGTCGCCAGAAACTATAGACGCGCCCTTGGGCTTCATGCTACAGTTCGGACTCAAATGTCACGGTTCTTAATCTGATCTCACAATGTGCGATGTGAGATTGATAAATCACCAAAGAGTCCAAATCCAGCAAATCGTTATGGAAAACTGATTTTAATAAAGAAGTGCAAAACATGGACAGCTTTGCTAGATACAGAGTCGCTACCTAAATGTTTTTGGTTTGGAAAATTTAGGAAATCCTGACTCGTTGCCTAAGGCCACGTGTCCGTCATCACCAAAGTTGCCTTGGTTCGGGAACTTGGGTACGATTGGGGAAGGTCATCTATGAGCACCCCCGCTCGCCCGATCAAAGACCGGCCTTTACTAACATGATATCTTATTTTTGAAAACACATGCGTTCTTATTCTGGTTATTAGCCTAGAATTACTATGTGATGCACACAACACACAAGTATAGACTAGATTGCCTACGTTGGAACAAATCATCTCATGTTTATTTATTTGAAAATGGATTGAAGGTGCTACTCACAAGTAGGCTAAGACGTGAATTTTGCCACCCTCGAATGGGCTTAAAACTCGTATTTCAATGAATTGTTCCAATTCAAGTAATTTAACCTTCACCCACAGGCATTCAAGCAGTTAATCACGTAAGCAAATAGCCTCATGGCAAGCATGTTGTTATGGCAACATTAACACACATGCAGTATGCTAAAGCGTAAACACTTACCTAGTACTCCGAGCCAAAACAATAGCTACTTAGAAATCATGCATGATCCTAGCTATGTTAAGATGGCTAATGCAACACATGCAAAATGCAACTAGAAATAGGCTCGGCTATTCTAAAATGGCATATGGAATGCAACTCGACAATCATGTATTCAACTTGGAATTGAAATACTATGCAGTTGGTATGATGCGTCGAGCCCGGTGCATGCAATACAAATGAATGATGCAAACATGCGAGCATAGGAATGCTAATTGAAACATGACCTAATACTAACCACTGAAAGCATGTAAGTAAAAGGGAGAAAGACGTGGGGTTGGAAGACATTCACACACTCACACACACTTATTACAAAGTTCGCTCTCTCGACGGAGGGTCCAAAAGAATAATATAGATTGACTAATTAACTAACTAACTAGCTAATTAATTATTACACAACACTTAACTAATTAAACAAATTAATTAAGCTACTAAAGTGGTAAAGAGGCCTCGAAAAGAGGGACAAATGCATGCATCCTCGGCTCCGCTCGGAAATCTATCGCCATGCTCATGCTGACTCTGTTTACACTGCTCTGCACCTTTGAAACCTGTGCAAGTCTCAAGGATGCTTCTTAATCACCATCTGGGTGCTGTGAGAGGCCATCGACCAAGTGGAAAGGCCATCGACCAAGGGTAACTGTTCATCGACCAATAATGGGGCTCTCGGCCAGACACATTTAGCCGATCGGCACTGAATATGGTCGACCGACCATCTATTCCTGCAGAATGCTCCTGCTACAGCAGACGATAAACAGAGCATGGCAATGCATTTTTCATGACACTGTTTGCACAACCACCCTCCCTATCATGTTATGAACTCAAGGGAGTGTAGTCCTTGACCCTCGGGCCATCAGTCACGCATTTCAACGCATGATGGCCAAAGGAGCCAAGTGTGCAAATGAATATGGAATAAATGCACAAAACACATGAAGGCCTCACACTTTATCATCTTGGATCAAGAGTGTCGGTGACTAAGGATTGAGGCACGTTTCGTCACTTCAAGAATGCAATGCATGCAAGTATGCCAAATACAATGCAACATGGAAATGTAATGCTATGCAACGTAAGCATGCACAAGGCTAAGGTCATGCCAAATGCAATGCAACCTAATCAAGCATGTGACGAAATGCAAACTAGCAAGCATGCAAGATGCAATCTAAACATACAAACATGCAATGTAATAGGCATGCGACAACGATACCAATAACAAGGATGTGACAACATGCAACGCGATAAGCATGCAACAACACACAAACTGCATGATCCATGGACTTACATTGAAAATGGATAGGCCTCAGCCACGCCAAAAACAGATGCCAAAATGATGAAGTGATAGAATGAAATGCACAATGAGCATGCACATGCAATGGTCCAAGAGTTAAGGCATAAGGTCACAACATCCAAACATGAGCGAGGGGTGACAATCATGATAGTATGGTGACACCATAAGCTCTGAAATTATGTTAAGAGTGATGCCAAATCAAACACATAACACAAGCAAGGCCAGCTAATGGACTTCAAGTTCAAAACCAGCCAAGGTACTTGAACCATGGCCATGTCAACCAAGCCCCAAAGAACCAAGGTGACCCAAAACAGTCCCAAGGAAGTCTAAAACAAGGCTAGAACATGCATGGGATGAGGCCAAAACATGCTAGAAAGGTGAGCACAAAACAAGACGCATACAAGGCCAAAAGGGGCGATTGCACTACACCTATTACAACCAAACATGGCATGACTTCAGCTAATGGACTTCAAATTCAAAGCCAGCCAAGGTACTTGAACCATGGCCATGTCAACCAAGCCCCAAAGGACCAAGGTGACCCAAAACAGTCCCAAGGAAGTCTAAAACAAGGCTAGAACATGCATGGGATGAGGCCAAAACATGCTAGAAAGGTGAGCAGAAAACAAGGCGCATACAAGGCCAAAAGGGGCGACTGCACTACACCTATTACAACCAAACATGGCATGACTTAGGCCAATAAAATCAGAGTTATATCATGTTAGAATGAGCCCAAAAACCCACTTAAATGGCATCCCAAAGGCCTAAGTATGATGGCATGCACAATGACCTATTCTTAAGGCATGAAACACAAACTATCCAAAGCATGGAATAGGTGATAAATGCAAGTGTGTGACCATGAAACATGGACTGAAATTACATTTCACATGATGCCAAATCATGAAAATACTTCAAGTAACACATGCCAATGAACTCTATGCACAAAGCTTACAAGCTAGAATGAACCAAGGTTATACAAAACAATGCATGCATAACTAAGACAACACCGAACAGACTTTAAACATGGTAAAACATGAGGGAAAGCTCCTTGGAGTTGAGCCAAAACATGCAAGGATAGTGGTCCAAACAAAAGATGCATGTAATGCAAACATGCAAGATTACTCTACAAGTATGTGAAGCATGCAAGATGCCATAAAACCAACATGGAATAGAGTTAAGGCAGGTCCTAAAAGCCACTAGAAAGTGCTGAAATAGAACCTAGACATGTTAAGTAAACATGCTACTCTTATAAGCCAACAACACAAGCATATGAGACATAAGGAGAGAGGGGTGTCCCCCTCCTATATAGGACTCCAAAACCATTTCTCCACCACTGAAAATCCTCTAGATCTCAATGGTGGGAAGGTCAAAATAAGATGATCCCAAAGCTTAAAAGTAAAGGCACAAAACAAGGCCAAACAAGGCCTAAGAGGGGGTAGACAACCCCCCACCAAAAAGTGACCTTAAGCAACCATAACAAGAATACAAAATCAGAACTTTTTGTAGGTTACAGTCAAGCTTGAAACAATATAGAAGTATGTGTAAAAGCTTAAGCAAGAATGGGGTCTCAAAAGCAAGTTGACTCACCCTTGAAGAACAACTTCAAGAACATAACTCCAGCAATCTTCTTGGATAAAAAATAGCCCAAGAACTCTAATATCAACCTTCTAGTGCCTCAGCAACCAAGGATAGTGTAACTCTAGGTGTTTGTGTGCAATAGCAAGAACAAAACACACTTTTGAGCTCAAATACACACATATATCTAGAGAGAGGGAGATATAGAGAGAGATATATCTAACTTATATATTAGATTTCTAGAACCCCTGGAAAGGGAGAGGAGGCTCTCCTTTTATAGAAAATCAATTTTGAAAAGCTTCTTGGAGAAGCTAAGCAAGGCTCAAATCCCTCCATACACGTGTATGGAGCGGGGAATTAGCTAGCACAAAATATCTGCCAAAAGCATATGAAAAGGGGTCGACTGAAAAATATGGCCAATTGACCAACAAGGGTGGCCGACAGACCAAAAACAGTGCCGATCGGCCAGCATCTTTGGCCGATGGCAAGAAAAAGGGGCCGATGGCTTCAAGCCTTGGCCGATGGATTGAAGGGATGGCTAACAAGCCACCCTCTTCCCTCAAAAGCAAAAACTCAAGTCTTTGGTCCACAACCAAGCACAAGACGGACAAGTTGAGAGATCTTGAGGCAAAGCGCGCGACCGAGACCTCCGGGAACTCAAAACGAACACGAGCATAGATGATCATCGAGTGTTCAGACGATGATGTCCAAGTCTTGAGGACAGTCAAAAATGGGGTGTCTACAGATGGCCTTGATTTTCGAAGGATCTACCTCGATGCCCTATTGTGTGATCAAAAAACCCAGCGTTTTCCCTACTATTACGCTAAAATTACATTTCTACGGATTCAACCTCAGTCTGTATGCTCTGATCCATTGGAAGAATTTCTTCAAGGTGGTGTAGTGGCCCTCTCTTTCCTTGGACTTGACAATCATGTTGTCCACATACAACTCAACCTCTTTATGGATCATATCATCCAGAATTGTGGTTGTAGCCCTTTGATAGGTAGCCCCGACATTCTTCAGTCCAAACATCATAACCCGATAGCAGTAGGTTCCCCACGACATAGTGAAGGTTGTTTTCTCTCTGTCTTTGGGTGCCATCAAAATCTAGTTATACCCAAAAAATCCATCCATGAAGAAGAGCAATGCATGGCTTGCGGTGAAGTCCACTAATTCATCAATATGTGGCAAGGGAAAATCATCCTTCAGACTAGCCTTATACAGATCCCTGAAGTCGACACAGACTCTGATTTTGCCATACTTCTTTGGGACTGGAACAATGTTGGCCAACCACGTTGGATACTTAGACACAAGCAAGAACCCTGCCTCAATCCGTTTGGTAACTTCTTCCATAATCTTCAAAACCAATCTGGACGCATCCTCCACAACTTCTGCTTGACTGGCCAGACCTCGAGGTCAAGAGAGATCTGATGCTGTACAATCTTGGGATAGATTCCAGGCATGTCTTCGTAGGACCATGCAAAAACATCTTTGAAATCTTTTAATAAAGCGACTAAGCACTTGCGCTCCTCCGAAGGCAACGTGGACCTGATCTGGACCAGACGCGGATCCTTTTCAGTACCCATATTAAAAGCAATGATTTCATCAATAATGGGTTTTGCAATCCTTTCCTCCTCTCGATTAATCAAATTTTTCAAAACCAGAGGAATTCCTTCCTCTTCGTTTTCATTAAAATTTTGAAAATCTTGATCAATGCAATAAACAAGCGCCACAGAGAAATACTCAGAATCTGCAGTGGCATTTTCATTCATAAGGTCAAGCTCATCCAGCTCTTCGATTACAACCAACTCAAAAGAAAAAGAAAATTATGACCTGGACAAGACCTTGCCATCCGGGTTATCACCCCCAAGAATACAGGACTCAGACTCAAATGCAGCGGAATCTGATTCCAACTCCGTAGGCTCTGTGGAATCAGATTCTGGCTCAATACCCGACTAAGAACTACTAGACAGGTAGCCCTCCTCCACTTGTCAAACGAGAGATGGTGCTTCAGATGCATCCAAAATGCAGCTAGAGGGGTTGATACCGGGTTGTCCTCGATCATGGAGATGGTCAGGTTATCCTCTATGCTCTCTGTAGACGTCCCCGAACGTCCCGGGAGGGAATCCCGTTTCGTTCATTTGGGGCTTACTACAGTTCGGACTCAAATTGTCACGGTTCTTAATCTGATCTCACAATGTGCAATGTGATATTGATAAATCACCAAAGAGTCCAAATCCGGCAAATCGTTATTGAAAACAGATTTTTTTGAAAGAAGTGCCAAACATGAACTGCTTTGTCAGATACAGAGTCGCCACCTAAATATTTTTGTATGGGGGAATTTAGGAAACACTGACTCGTTTGCCTAAGGCCACGTGTCTGTCATCACCAAAGTTGCCTCGGCTTGGGAACTTGGGTACGATTAGGGAAGGTCAGCTATTAGCACTCCCGCTCGCCCGATCAAAGATCGGCCTCTACTAATCATGATATCAAGTTTTGAAAACATTATGCGTTCTTATTCCAGTTATTTAGCTAATCTTACTATGTGATGCGCACAACACACAAAAGTACAGACTAGATTGCCTAATTTGGAACAAAGCATCGCATATCCATTGTTTGGAAATGATTTGAGGATTGCTACTCGCAAGTAGGCTAAAATTTGGATTTCGACGAATTATTCCAATTCAAACAATCCAACCTTCACCCACAGGCATTCAGGCAGTAAATCAATTAAGCGGTTAGCCTCATGGCAGGCATGCTGTCATGTTAACACTCACATACATGCAAGATGCCAAAGCGTAAAAACACTTACAGTGTACTCTGAGCCAGAACAAGAAACTAGTTAGCAATCATGCATGATCCTAGTTCATGTTAAAATGGCTAATGCATCACATACAGAATGTCACTAGAATAGACTCGGCTAATCTATGGATGGCATGTGAAATGCACAGATAAAATGTATTCAAGTTAGATTTGAAACACCATGCAATTAGTATGATGCGCCGAGCCCGGTGCATGCAATACAAATTAATGAATGACCACATGCATTGCATAAGGATGCTAATTGAAATATGCCCTAATACTAATCATCAAAAGCAGACAAGTAAAAGGGAGAAAGAAGTGGGGATTGGAAGACATGCATCACACGCACGCACGCTTATTACACAATTCGCCCTCTCTCAGAGGAACCAAAAGAATAATACAAATTTAAGTAACTATCAAGCTAATTAAATAATTACAGACCACTTAACTAGTTAAGCAAATTAGCTAAGCTAATAAAGCAGTAAAACAGCCTCGGGAAGAGGGTCCAACGCATGCGTGCTCGGATTAGCTTCTCCCGGAAATCCGCCGCCATGCGCAAGCTGCCTCTGTTTTCCCTGCTTTTCTCCTATGAGACTTACACAAATCCCAAGAATGCTTCAGCATCACTCCCTGAGGGTTGTGGGATGTCACCAGCTAATGGGGAACACTGCCGACCATAGGGAATTGGTCGTCGACCAAATATTCAGCTCTCGGCCAGATATTATTGGTCGGTCGGCACTTTAGGCAGTCGACTGGCCATCCATTCCTGCAGAATCTTGTTTTGACAGCAGCAGAGGGCAAACATGGCATGGCAATGCATTTTCAAGCAAATGTGTACACCAACACCCTCCTTATCATGTTCATGACACAAAGGAGGATGGTCCTTGACCCTCGGACCACCAATCGTGCATTTGAATGCGTGATGGCCAAATGAGTCAAGTTGTGCATTTTGATGTCAAATGTAATGCACACAAACACATAAGGCCCAACCTCTATCATAATCAATTCAAGAGGCAAGGCATGCATGCCAAATGCAACCTAGGCATGCGAGCTAAGTATGCAATATGAGCATAGGCACAAGCAATGTATGTTAGGCACACAACCTAAGCAAACAAGCATTCGAGGCATGTAACAACATATGCAAGCTAACAAGCATGCAAGATGCAATGCCAACATGCAAATGTGCAAGACATATTACATGTTGAGCAACGAAGACAAAAGGAAGGATGCATGCCAAATGCAATGTGATTCAAGAATGCAACACATGCGATAGGCCAAGTATGCAACAACACACAAGGCGAGCATGCAACAACATGCGAATGATGGACTTACACCAAGATGGATAGCTCTCTACTAGGCCCAAAACAATGGCCAAATGCCAAGAACATGATGTCTAAAATATATACAAACACGCATGCAAGTTGGCCTAAAGACTAAGGCAAAAAAGAGGGACTTTTAAGCACACTTAAAAGGGGCAAGCATGGATATATAACCAACATGTTAGACACTGAAAACAAGCTAGAAAAGGTGTCAAATCAAACAAACCATGCAAGTAAGGCATGAAAGCAAGCCCAAAGCTTATGGCTCACCAAAGAGGTATTGAACTACACTTAGCAAACCAAACATGACATGATTTGAACAACCAAAATCAGAGTTTTAGCATGTTAAAACAAAGCCAAAAAACACATTGACATGGCATTCTGGAGGCCTAAACATGATGGCATACTGTAGACCCCCCATTTTTTACCGTCCTCAAGACTTGGACGTCACCATTGGAACACTTGGTGATTACCCTTGTTTGTGTTCATCTTGAGTTCCCGAAGGTCTCGGTTGCGCGCCTTGCCTCAGGATCTCTCGACTCGACCGTGTTGTGTCTGGTTTTGCACCAAACACTTGTGTTTTGCCTTGGAGGGGCAGGGAATGCCTTGTGAGGCACCCCCACACATCACCGGCCATGGCTTGAGGCCACCGGCCAATGATTTTATGCCATCGGCAATGTATATTGCCGGTCAACACTATTTGTTGCCGGTCGGCCATTTATTTTGCCAAAATGAAAATTTTGAATGGCCGATCACTGTTCATCTACTCTTAGTAGATATTTTGTGCCAACTGTGATAGCTGGCACCCACTCTGCTCCCCTCCATACACGATGGCTTGTTTTGGAAGCCTTACAAGAGGGAGTTGCCTATAAGAAGAGGGCTCCTCTCTTGGCATTAGGGTTACAAAACATTTCAGAGGGAGTTCTAGATTAGGGTTAGTGTTGATACATATTTCCTATCTCTAT
The DNA here is from genome assembly GCF_004153795.1 of Camellia sinensis. NCBI lineage: Eukaryota > Viridiplantae > Streptophyta > Magnoliopsida > Ericales > Theaceae > Camellia > Camellia sinensis. Next base: position 288,829 of record NW_021027160.1, on the reverse strand, counting down.
ATATCTCTCTTGTGTGTGTCTAGTGTGTGTTTGTCCATACTATTGCACACAAACACATAGTGTTACACCTTCTCTTGGTTGTTGAGGGACCAGAGGGTTGTTCTTGGTGTTCTTGACTGGAATTGAGCTCAAGGAGGCAACAAGATCATCATTTGTGAAGGAGGACTTCAAGGGTAAGAAACTAGCCCTTTTTACCCCATTTTTGCATACCACTTTTACCTATCTTGCAACTATTTTTTGGCTTTGCATATAATACATAAAAGTTCTATTTTTAAGGCCTCTAAATAGTTCGTTAAGAGTGTTTTAATCTTTGGGGTTGTTTGACCCCTTTTAAGCCTTGTTTGACCCCTGTTTTGTGCTATTTTGTGTGAGCTCCGGGACTTTGGTGTTTGGGCCTCCTCACCACTGAAATCTTGAGGGATTTCAGTGGTAAGGATGGTACCTTGAGCTCCCAAGAAGGAGAGGGCCACCCCCTCTCCTTGTTGTCCTTGAAAAGGACCATTTTTGCCTCTTGAGAGAGCACCTAGCTTAGGCTCTTGTTGACCATGCCTTAGCTGTTATTTATGCTTATTTTGCCATGAAATAGCATTGTTTTAAGTTGGTTTTGGTACACCATGCTTGCTTAGCATACATGCCTTGTAATGTCATTTTGTTGCCTTAACATGCCTTAGGTTGTAAACCATTGTTGTAGCATGTTTTAGGCTTGGCTTTGTGAAGTTTTCATGTTTATTTTGCCATGGTTAAGGTCTGTCCTTAGTTGTTTGGGTCAACTTTAGCATGCATTGTATAGCCTCTTTGCATTCTAGCTTGTAGGCTTCAAGTATGTGAGTGTATAGCATGCATTACTTGCTTTGATTTAGTGAGTTGGGAATATTTTCCATGTCATTTCAGTCCACTTGACATGCTTATATGCTTGCATTTAATCCTCCTTCAATGTGTTTAAAGGTTATTACCTTATGCCCCTTGTTTAGGCCCCGGAGTATGCTTGCACTTTTAGACCACTTAGATGCCATCTAAGTGCACCCTTGGCTTTGTTTAAGTCTGCATTTGACTTGTTTTAAGTCCCCTTAGCCTTGTGAGGTTTGGTGGACTTGACCTTGGTTTAAGCCTCCTTGGCTTGTCTTATGCACTTGGGCCATTGTGGCATGTTTTGCTTGTCTTGTTTAAATTGATTTGGCATCATCTTGTAACATGATTTTAGAGCTTAATGCATGCTATATGTCCATGTTTGCATCCTCTTGAGTGTGCTTGAGAATTTCTCTTTAATGCTTGAAGTGTTGGAGATCATTTGCATGCATGTTTGTGTGCCTATTAGTCCTTCATTTTTGAGCACCTTGGCCATTGTTTTAGGCCTAGTAAGGGCTGCCTAAACCGTGCTTAAGTCCATCCTTTGGTTGTTTGTATGCTTACCTTGCATGTTTGCTTGCATACTTGCATAAATGCATTGTATGCCCATGTTGCATGCTAGCTCACATGCCTAGGTTGCATTCCATCTAGCATGCATGCCTTGCTCCTTGATTTAGTGATGGGAGTTGGGCCTTTGTTTGTTGGTTTGCATTGCATTTGAAATCAACATGCATAAATTGGTCTCTTGGGCCATCACACATTGAAATGCGCGATTGATGGTCCGAGAACCAAGGACCATGTCCCTTTGAGTCATAAACATGATAAGGAATATGGTTGGTGCATACATTGCTTGAATTGCATTTCCATGCAAAGCTCTGTCCTCTGCTGCTGTCAAACAGATTCTGCAGGAACTGTTTGCCAATCGACTGAACAGAGTGCCGACCGGCAATCCATCGGTGGCCGATAGCTTCATTTGTGGCCAATGACCACCGAATCATAGCCGATGATAATTCCCTCCAGCTAATAATTACAGACCACTTAACTAGTTAAGCAAATTAACTAAGCTAATAAAGCGGTAAAACAGCCTCGGGAAGAGGGTCCAATGCATGCGTGCTCGGATTGGCTTTGCCCAAAAATCCGCCGCCATGCACAAGCTGCCTCTGTTTTCCTTGCTTTTCTCCTCTGAGTCTTACACAAATCCCAAGAATGCTTCAGCATCACTCCCTGAGGGTTATGGGATGTCACCGGCTAAGGGGGAACACCATCGACCATAGGGAATTGGTCATCGACCAAATATTCAGCTCTCAGCCAAATATTATTGGTCGGCCGGCACTTTAGGTAGTCGACCGACCATCCATTCCTGCAGAATCCTATTTTGACAGCAGCAGAGGGCAAACATGGCATGGCAATGCATTTTCAAGCAAATGTGTACACCAACACCCTCCTTATCATGTTCATGACTCAAAGGAGGATGGTCCTTGACCCTCCGACCACCAATCATACATTTCAATGCGTGATGGCCAAATGAGTCAACTTGTGCATTTTGATGTCAAATGTAATGCACACAAACACATAAGGCCCAACCTCTATCATAATCAATTCAAGAGGCAAGGCATGCATGCCAAATGCAACCTTGGCATGCGAGCTAAGTATGCAATATGAGCATAGGCACAAGCAATGTATGTTAGGCACACAACCTAAGCAAACAAGCATGTGAGGCATGTAACAACATATGCAAGCTAACAAGCATGCAAGATGCAATGCCAACATGCAAACGTGCAAGACATATTACATGTTGAGCATCCAAGACAAAAGGAAGGATGCATGCCAAATGCAATGTGATTCAAGCATGCAACACATGCGATAGGCCAAGTATGCAACAACACACAAGGCGAGCATGCAACATGTGAATGATGGACTTACACCAAGATGGACAGCTCTCTACTAGCCCCAAAACAATGGCCAAATGCCAAGAACATGAAGTCTAAAATACATACAAACACGCATGCAAGTTGGCCTAAAGACTAAGGCACAAAAGAGGGACTTTTAAGCACACTTAAAAGGGGCAAGCATGGATATATAACCAACATGTTAAACTCTGAAAACATGCTAGAAAAGGTGTTAAACCAAACAATCCATGCAAGTAAGGCATGCAAGCAAGGCCAAAGCTTGAGGCTCACCAAAGAGGTATTGAACTACACTTAGCAAAACCAAACATGACATGATTTGAACAACCAAAATCAAAGTTTTAGCATGTTAAAACAAAGCCAAAAAACACAATGACATGGCATCCTAGAGGCCTAAACATGTTGGCTTACGCAATGACACATTCATGGAGCATGAAACACAAACTCTTTAAGGCCTTAAAGGAACATCAAATGCAAGCATACAAGCATACCACAAGGACTAAAATGATGCTATAAGTGGTGCCAAACCACTTAAACAAGCCAAGCAATGCATGCTCAACACTCAAACACCCAAGACTAACAAGCCAAAATGTAAGGTGGCTATACAAAGCATGTCATGGATGACCAAAACAACCACGAACAGACCTTAGGCATACTAAAACATGCATAAAAGCTTCACAAAGCTAGGCCAAAACAAGAAAGCATAATGGTCTAGATGCTAAGTACATGTTAAGGCAATTTCATGGCATTACAAGACAAGTATGCAAAGAAAGCATGGTGTGTCTAAACCAACTTAAAACAGTGCTATATCACGGTAAAATAAGCACAAATGACACTTAAGACATGGTCAACATGAACTCAAGAAAGGTGATCACACATTAGGCTAAAATGGCCAATATTGAAGGCAACAAGGAGAGGGAATGGCCTTCTTCTTCTTAGGACCTTAAAGCACCATCCCCACCACTGAAATCCCACTGGATTTCAAGGGTGAGGAGTCCCAAACAAGGTGGTCCCGGAGCTCACCAAAATAGCACAAAATAGGGACCAAACAAGGCCTAAGAGGGGTCAAACAACCCCAAACACCAAAACAACCTTAAACAACTATTTTAAGCACTTAAAATTAGAACTTTTATATGTTATAAGTTAAGCTTAAAAACAGATGCAAGGACGGCTAAAAGCCTATGTAAAAATGGGAAACAAATAGCAAAGTTCTTACCCTTGAAGACCCCTTTCAAGAACTGAGCTCCAGCTGCTTCCTCAAGCTTGAATCCACTCAAGAACTTCAAAAACACCCCTTTGGCTCCTCAGCAACCAAGGTAAGGTGTGATACTTGGTGTCCTCATGCAAAACTAGGAACAAAACACCTTTGAACGCACACAAAGGGCAAAAGAGAGGGAGATATAGAGATAGATAGATACACAAGACCTAACCCTAATTCAGACATCTAGAACTCTTTTCTTGTAACCTTCAAGGAAAGAGGAGGAGACCTCCCTTTATAGAGGATCACTCTTGCAAAGCTTATAAAACAAGCTAGGCAAGAGGGAAATCCCTCCATACATATGTATGAAGGGGGTGCAAAGTGGCTGCCAGCTATCATAGCTGGCACAAAACATCTGCCAAAAGCAGATGCACAGCGATCGGCCAGCCAAAAATGACAAATTGACCAAATAAATGGTCGACTGACCAAACAGAGTGTCGATCAGCCAAACATTTGGGCGATGGCAACAAAACACAGCCGGTGGCCTCAAGCCATGGCCGGTGAGGTGTGGGGATGGCCAACAAGCCATTCCCTGCCCCTCAGAAGCAAAACACAAGTGTTTGGTGCAAAACCAAACACAAAACAGGCAAGTCGAGAGGTCTTGAGGCAAGGCGCGTAGCCGAGACCTCCGAGAACTCAAGACGAACACGAACATGGATGATCACCGAGTGTTCAAACGGTGACGTCCAAGTCTTATGGATGGTCAAAAATGGGGTGTCTACACTCTCTAAGTCGACTGGAGGATCTAAAAGGACACATGTTAGTGTTGTCCCTACTTTAAGTTTGCTGCTGTCCGAGTCATTGTCCATGCTTTGTCCAGCTTCGACAGTCAATTCGGCCTTGCCCTCTGTATCACTGTCTTGTAGTTGCAAGTCAAAAAAGATTTCAAAGCCAGGAACACGCTGCTTCTTAGAATTCAACCAGGGCTCAGGGAAGCCACAAAATGGGAAGTATTTCCCTTCCCAAACAAAATGGCCCTTCAGCATTCCCTGGATTGACCTGTGAACAAGCTCATATCGCTTCCCGGTCTGCTTAGCTTCGGCTTTGTTTGCCATCTCTTTTCCCTTCCGAGCCCAATCCTCTTTAGTGGTCGTATAGCCAAGACCAAAGACATATGAATTATGTGGCACATGGGCCAATGTTGTGACGCCTTTCTGACCACTTCTACCCAACCCCATTCCTTACATATGTTGGAGCTTGTTCATGAAATAGATTGATTGGGCGTTGACATATAAGCACTCGTCTATTGCCAAAATGGTTTGCACTATTCATGCCTCAGCTAGGGTAAAACCCTGAAAGGAAAACATCCTCCTCACCATGAACGATTTTCAACACAGGTGTAGTTACCACTAACGGAGGATGGATGAATGAATTCCCAAACACAATAGCCACTCCCTTCCTGTGAGGGTATTTCAGCATTTGGTAGAGGGTAGAAGAGACAACTTTCACTTGGTGCAACCAAGGTCTCCCTAGCCGTAGATTAAAAGTGGCTGGCACATCCAGGACATAGAACTCAATATCCTGTTGAGCTGGGCCCACTTGAACTCTAATTTGTACTATGCCCATAACCTCTTTACTGGTATTGTCGTACGCCCAAATCACCTGGGCTATAGGTACGAAATCAGCTGGTTTCAAACCGATGGCATAAGCTGTGCGCAACGGACAGACATTGATAGCTGGCCTAGTATCGACCAATACTACTGGCACCCACTTTTCTCTCCACTCTACTGATATGTATAGGGGTTTGTTGTGTGCTAAGCCTTCTAGCGGCAGTTCTTTGTTCAAGAAGGTTAAAGCCGGCGTAGCGCCTCCTAGGAAAACCAATCCCACAAGCCATTCAGGAGTCGTGTCAATGGACAGTTTGGCTTTATCTATCGCTGAGAGCACAACCTGTCGATACACTCGAGAAGCCATAAGTTGACCCCAGATTGAAATACCGGCTTGAATTTTCTTTAACTGCTTTAGCACCACCTCATCTTCCAACTATTTTTCCTTCTGCTTCTCTACCTCTATATCTTTCCCGGAGGCTTCAGCCTGGTCTAAATGTTGGGGCTTGAAATACCACCTACTCCTCATCATGTGATCAACCTCTTAAGAGTACTAGGTGTTGTCTTGCAGGTTTTCACCGCAATCCTTGTCAGTGTTGGTGTCATGACCCGAACCCGCCCTCGTGGGTTAGGGACATAACCGGCCAGTAATCATGAGATTACCTACGGCCTCAAACCAAATCAAACACATTTTAACATAGCTAATGGGGACCAAACGGAAGCAATTTAAAACTTTGTTCATAGAGTTGTGCTTACATGGCACATCATAACAAACCATACATCTGTATATTAATAACTCACAACAAAATATGTACTACAGAAGGTTTTGTACATATACGATCATAGAAGTCTAACTCAACCCATCACGACTATAAACAACAGATGCAAAGTCTTCCCCAACATGAGAGGATATAAATACATAAGAAAAGGCAAAGACGGGTCTCGTGCGTGAGACACAAGGGCTGACTCTCCCAAAACCTTTGTTCTTCCATAGACTTCACCGGGGTTGGGTTTGGACTTCCCTTGGCTCACCTACAAACACATGAATGAGCGTGAGCGAAAGCCCAACGAATAATATCAATTAAAGAAGCTATACAGATGATATGTAGAACAACATGCTTCAAACGGCCTTAGGCCCAATTCATATTTCTATTTAACATATATACACAATTTAGATCAAGTGACTGAGTTCCAAACAAACTGGCCTTTGGCCCATTCAAACTTTCATTTGTGTCAAAACGGCCTTTGGCCCATTCAGATGACAAAATGGCCTTTGGCCCATTCACTCATTCATGTTGAAACGGCCTCTGGCCCATTCATTCATGTCAAAATGGCCTCCGGCCCATTCATTCTATTATTCAGATCAGACTGGCCTCTGGACCACTCATTTGGTATAGCAAACATTGTCTGCCAATCGAATCAATGAACTTATAAAACTTACATAGAAGTAAGCAACTAGACAACAACATATTTCAGATATCTCTGTTAAGATATTATTCATAGTGATCGGTTTAACTTTGGAGCTCGACCCTACACATTTCATGAATACAAAAGGGTCACAAACATTCGATCTTTTATAAATTCACATTTTCCTCTTTAGGCTTCATTCTTATCTCTTTAACTCAATTACAATGCTCAATGCATGCCTAAGAGTACTTGGAAGTGAAAGACAACAGAAAACGAAACACAGAATGCACTTTCAAAATTTCAGAAACCAGGGTCCCCGCTCGAGCGTGGACTTCCTCGCTCGAGCAAACCCATGAGTTCTGCAAAAGTATTGGACGCATCAAAATTACGCTCGATCGTCAACTCTGGACCTCGAGCAAAAGGCCCCTCTACATGGGCCCCCGCTCGAGCGTGAACTTCCCCGCTTGAGCGGACACCATGTCTGCAGAAAATACTGGGAACACAAATTTCACACTCGAGCGGCGATTTCCTCGCTCGAGCAGACATCAAAATTCTGGAAAATCCAGAACATGTTCGTGAGCTTCAATTTGATGTTCAAAGGTTCCAAATGCATGATTTTGGCTCAAACTTCACATATACATATTCTAACATGGTATAAACACCAAATTACAACACAATGAAGCTCAATTTCACAATTTAATCACATGCATGTCTCAAATTAACTCAAACTCATCACCAACTCACTAGATTCAAACATGCAAGACTCAAACCCCCGTGATTTGCACTTGCATATGACTTATACACAATATCCTCAACATAATTGGTGAAGAGATGATCAAATACATGGTCATTAATCAAAACTCAACATGGATCATACACATTGTGCTCGAATATGGAAATTTATGGCAATTTCTTACATGCATGTGTTCTAAGACTTCAAATTCAACAAAACCAACTCAATTTCATCATAATCAATCTAACTCATGTTCTTGACCATTAATCAAACTTCAATTCACAATTTACAACACTAAACTCATGAATTCACTTACCTAGGAGCTTCAAACCCCCAAACTCTAGCCAATTCTTGAGTTAAATCTTCAAATTCCCAAACCTTGAGCCAAGATTACACAATTCTCTCCATTTCTCTCTCTATAGCCGGCCCTCTCTCTCTCAAGGCACAAAATCTGATTTTTTAGCTCAAGTGTATCAATTAAGTGTATAGTGCCTCTTTACATAAGTTCCCACTAGCACCAATTTAATAATAATAAATAATTGGGCACTAATTCATCAATTTAATCGATTTATTCTGGTCCGAATCAATTTTTCAATTAAACTTCACCGTAGGCTCTAAAAATTATGCCAATCACAATGGCGTGACTAATTTCGGTTTCGGTGGCCGATAGGGCCTTCAATTTAATTTCCAAAGCAGATAATCAAACAGATATCCCTACGGTAAACAGATAGAAATTCAGAACCACATATTTTCACATAATGGCACACAAAATCATATTAAACACATAATCATACTCATATTAAGGACCAATTAACATATTACGGAACAGGGATATCACAATCTTCCTCCCTTTAGGAAGTATGGTCCTCCAAACTTATTTTACCTTCGTCGGGAAACAAATGTAGATAGTGTAGTAGCATTTCCTCCTCTTTTTCCCATGTAGCATCTGTCCCATAGTGTTCCTTCCATTCCACTTTCACCATTGGGATGGACTTGTTTCTCAATTGTTTCACTTGCCGATCAACAATTCGTTCCGGCCATTCAGCGTATTCCATATTTTCATCTATAGCTACTCGGTGATAATCAATCACATGAAATGGGTCTATGAGGTAACCCCTCAACATCGACACATGAAACACATTATGAATTTGCTCGAATCCCGGTGGCAAAGCAACTCTATAAGCAACTGGACCAAGCCTTTCCAGAATCTGAAACGGCCCAATGTAATGGGCCGACAGCTTGCCCTTCTTTCCAAACCTGACTTGGCCTTTCATTGGGGACACACGAATAAACACGTGCTCACCGACCTCATACTCCAGAGGTCTTCTTCGAACGTCTGCGTAGTTCTTTTGTCGGTCTTGAGCTGTTTTGAGCCTTTACCGAATAGTTTTGATTTTCTCAGAAGTATCTTGCACAATTTCAGGCCCAAGTAAAGCTCCATCCCCGACCTCTATCCAACAATTTGGTGATCTACACCTTCTACCATACAAAGCCTCGCATGGTGCCATACCAATGGTGGAGTGGAAACTGTTATTATAAGCAAATTCCGCGAGTGGCAAATAGTCTTCCCAACTTCCCTGAAAATCCACAGCATGCATCCGAAGCATATCTTCCAAAGTCTGTATTGTTCGTTCTGATTGCCCATCTGTCTGTGGGTGGAATGCAGTACTGAACCTTAGTTCTGTCCCTATAGCTTCCTACAAACTCTTCCACAATCTAAATACAAATTTTGGATCTCTATCCGACACAATAGATACCGGAACTCCGTGTAAACGGACAATCTTATCAACATAAATAGTAGCCAATCTATAAGCAGTAAATGTAGTTTTGACAGGCAGAAAATGTGCAGATTTAGTTACATTTTATTGTTACCCGGATGCATAGGAAGTACGGATCTGTGGGCTTCATCTAAGACCTTCTTCTTTAGTTCCGGGATATCAAGGACACATATTCGGTTCCGGAATTTCAACATTTCATTCTCAATGCTAAATTCTACTTTTGGACTTGTCTCAAATTCATCCATTACCTTTCTGAGGAACTCATCCTCTTTCTATTTCTGCTTGATTTCATCAACAATTGCCGGCTCGGCTGTAATAGCAGTTATCAATCCGCCCTGTTCACATACTACCACTTCAATTTCAGACTTCTTAAAGTCTTGCAAAATCTCTCTTTATTCAGTAAGCAAACAAGCCATACTCCCTGTTAATTTTTTGCTCAAGGCATCAACAACCGTGTTGGCTTTCCCGGGGTGGTACTGAATCTCAAGATCATAGTCTTTTATCAGCTCAAGCCATCTCCTCTGTCGCATATTTAGCTCTTTCTGCGTAAAGAAGTATTTCAGCCTTTTGTGATCCGTGTAGACTTCACACTTAGCTCCATACATATAATGCCGCCAGATTTTCAAAGCAAAAACAACTGCGGCCAATTCTAGGTCATGTGTTGGATAATTCTTCTCGTGTGGCCTCAACTGTCGGGAGGCGTAAGCAATAACCTTTCCGTTCTGCATTAACACACAACCCAAACCTTTATAAGACACATCACTGAAAATTACAAAATTCTTCGTACCTGAAGGTAGTGTCAAAATTGGTGCAGTGGTCAATCTTGTTTTCAGTTCATGAAAGGCAACTTCTCTTTCGTCGTTTCATTCAAACGGTTTCCCTTTACGTGTCAATTGGGTAAGAGGCACAACTAATTTTGAAAAGTCCTTCACAAACCTCCTGTAGTACCCAGCTAAGCCCATGAAACTACGGACTTTTGTCACATTTGTCGGTGTATGCCAATTCACAATTGCCTCTATTTTCTACGGGTCCACTGAAATTCCTTCTTTATTGATCACATGCCCTAAGAAAACAACTTCATCCAACCAAAACTCACATTTCTTTAGCTTAGCAAATAATTTCCTTTCCCGAAGTCTTTGTAGGACAGTTCTCAAATGATGTTCATATTCATGTCTATCTTTAGAATATATCGAAATGTCATCAATAAAAACCACAACAAATTCGTCAAGGTAGGTTTTAAAAATTTGGTTCATTAAGTCCATAAATGCTGCCGGAGCATTAGTCACTCCAAATGGCATGACAAGAAATTCAAAATGACCATACCTTGTTCTGAATGCGATTTTCTCAATATCCTCTGCCTTTACTTTCAACTGGTGGTACCCGGATCTCAAATCAATCTTAGAAAACACATGTGATCTCTACAACTGGTCAAATAAGTCGTTAATACGGGGTAGGGGATATTTTTTCTTTATTTTTACCTTGTTCAATTCCCGATAATCGATACACAGGCGTAGGGTTCCATCCTTCTTTTTCACAAATAATACTGGTGCACCCCAAGGCGAAGTGCTAGGTCGAATAAACCCCTTGTCAAGCAGGTCTTGCAACTGTTCGTTCAGTTCTTTCATTTCGGCAGTAGCCATTCTGTAGGGAGTTTTAGAAATAGGCTGGGTGTCTGATACAGTTTCAATAGTGAACTCTATCTCCCTGTCTAACAATTCCCCTGGTAATTCATTTGGAAACACATCTGGAAATTCTCTAACAATAGGGATACTATTCAATTCAACATTCACAGATTGTTCAAACAACACATAGCGCAAATAACCCTGACACCCTTTCCTGATCAGTTTAAATGCTTTCATTGCAGATATCAAATAAGGTGGAGGCACTACCCCATTACCCACAAACACAATCTCTTTATGTTCTGGTGGTTTAAACACAACCCATTTTGTCATATAATCAATGGTGGCAAAATATTTGGTTAACCAATCCATGCCCAAAATTGCATCAAAATGTCTAAAATTCAAGAGCAACAAATCCACATATAGGATAGCATCCTCAACACGCATATCACAAAACTGGTATATAGATTCACACAATACAGACTCCCCAGATGGAGCACACACACATAGCTGATATAGCAGTAATTCTAAGGGTCTATTCAGTCTAGATGCAAATGCATATGGCACAAAAGAGTGTGTGGATTCGGAGTCAATTAACACAAAAGCATCCTAATTACATATAGAAATAGTACCTGAGACAACTGCGTTGGCATTCCGTGTATCGCTCGGAACAAGCGTATAGACTCTCCCTTGTCTCACTGTATCCCTGGTGATGGCAGGTCACATAGTATTTCCCGGCTTCGGGATTGATGCAGTTGAGCTAGCAGCTAGTTTCCCACTGTTCTGATTACAATCTCGGGCCATATGCCCTTGTTTTCCACATTTGAAATAGGCTCCCGACACATGGTAACAAACTCCACGGTGCTTTCTGCTACAAATATTGCACATGGAGCCCGTATTTTGCTTCTTTGAAAACTTTTTCTTTGAAAAGAAGCCCTGTCTTTTGTTGCCTTTCCATTCTGTCGTTGGCTTAGCCTGTCTAGCTATGTTAGCCTCTGATATGATGGCCCTGTCTAGCACTCCAATGTAGGTTTCTAGTTTCAAAACATTCACTCTTTCTAAAATGTCACTTCGAAGTCCACCTTCAAAATGTCTCGCCTTCTTATAGTTAGTATCAATTACATGTGGTGCAAACCTGGCCAATTCAGTGAATTTGGCCTCATACTCAGCTACAGTCATGTTGTCTTGCCTAAGTTCCATGAACTCTGCCACTTTCCTATCCTGAACACATTGTGGGAAGTACTTGTCATGGAAAATTTCTAGAAATTGCACCCAGTCAACATCCTTATGATTCTCACGCATTAACATCCACCATCTTTTTGCCTCGTTTTCTAGCATAAAAGTGGCTAGAAGCACCTTCTGTGTCTCCGAGCAAAGAAACACTTCAAACAATTTCTCAATCCCGAGAACCCAGGCCTCGGCTTTCAATGGATCTAATCCACCATGGAACTGTGGTGGTTTCATCTTCTTGAATTCTTTGGTGAGAGATATTATCCGATCATCATTCTGATTATCTGGCACGGGTGGTGCCGGAGGTGGGGGTGGCAGGTGTGGTTGTTGCCACTGTTGTTGCCACTCCTATTGTTGTCTCAAAGTTTCTGCCATTTCCTGTATCAGTCTTTCCATTCTGTCTATTCTGGCAGTAGAGGATTCCTCTATCTCATCACCTCTTGTTCTCACCATCTGATTAAACTTACATTATATTTTACACAAAAGATACACAGGTATGCATATACTAAAGAGCATACATA